>JAXQQM020087122.1:0-317562 GCA_034641835.2 Pinus albicaulis
AACCTATTTTGGTGTTCTAGAAAAAACCATTGACAGCTGCTAGTTCTGGAAGTAGTTTGCCTCAATTATTTTTTATATTTCTACTTACATGAGCTGCAATGTAGGGTTGCAAAATGACGGTGGCGAGGATCCCAAGCAAGAAAGAGGCCAGGGATGCTATGACTGGTGTTATCCAATGCGTACCTGCTTCAAAGAAATCAAATCATATAAGGCATGACAATAGCTGTCCAGATGAACCAGAAATCATTGAGTTGCTCTCATATACATGAATTCAAAACATATTGATTCTTTGCCCATTTCTTTTTGCAGGTGGCCTGATCAGTTGGCAATCCTCTGTCACAAGGCAATAAAGTGGAAAAGAAAATTATATTTCATTAATAGTTTTGTGCTACGTAGAAAATAGTATAAAAGTTTACACTTCAAAACATTTTCTTAAAGATGCACAAAATGGACTAAGACTTGAAGATTGCAAAAGAATCCAAGACTGAACAGTAATGATCGACATATTAGCTGCTAGCTGCAACTTTGACCAAGCTTAAAATGAAATCTGCCAAACAATAAGACACAATCCAAGGAACGTAGGTAAGTTGTGTGGTAGGGAGTTCAGAGGAAACAAGGATGCAGGGAAATGCGCTGCAAGGTTTCAAGTACTGCAGAGTTTATGTAGAAAGAATATTTGAGGTGCTTCTGAGTTTCTGAAACTGGATATGGATGCATGTTAGTCTAGACACATTTCGGTTCACATTTTCACCTTTCCCAGTTTTTTTAATCCAATATTGTAACGACCATATGTAAGTGGTATTGAAATGACAAAAATGAACAGCAGTTGCAACTTTAAAAAATTATATGAGAGCACCAGTTATCGAATTTGTTTCTTTCCTAACAAAAAACTGATTAATTACATATGATATGCATCACACTGCGTCAAGCAAGCATCACCCGCTTCATTGATCCAGATTCTTTTTCAGTTTCGGTGATTTCTCACATCTCTATCAAGCGGAAAAAAATGTATCCATGGGCAACGGCTAATTGTTTCAAATTTGTTTACAAAGCTGAAGACTACATGCCTGATTCAGAGTGTTGAACACAGTCACTAGGTGGCAATTTAATTTGGCGAATCATCCGGTTCCCCCTGTCAGAAACTAACAAGGCACATATACTGGGTATAAAGGTAAGATCATAGTCATTAGAAAACAATGCTTCTTGACTTGGGCCATCTGCATGGCCAGTTTTGCCTGCAGTGCCTCCAGCAATTGTACTGACACCTGGATTGACAGAAACAACAAACCAATCAGATCTCTACTATAAAAAAAATGGAATTCAAACACAAATACATTAAGTTTTTTCCTAGTCCAAAAAACACTAATTATAAGTATACGCAGTAAATTCAGCTATTGCCATGGGGTGGGGACGCGCTTCTCCACTCCCTCACACTCCTGGGATGGGAAACTCTTGGGGAAACGTTTTCCATGTTCTTTTTTTTTTTGGGGAAATTCAGGGGGGAATTTTCCTTGGTGACGAAAGCATCCCCGCTTCCCCCCAAATTTTTTTGCTAATAACAATTAAAAACACAAAATATTACCCAAAATAAAAAAAATAAAAAAACTTTAAGATATAATCATTCACATTTCTCATTCATTTCTCATTAACCATACGATTTTATCTTACTGCGGGACATTTTCCTTCTACTGTCGCCCAGCATTTTACCTTGCCCCTCGAGATTTTCCTACTGCTGCTGCTCGACATTTTCCATCTGCAATTTGTTGTGATTCAGATTTACCATCGACTAGGGGCCTGAGACATTTGGCGCTGCAATTTTCATTTTGTGACTTGGAGCCACCAGATTGGAGCTGCGATTTATTATTTAGTACTTTTTGAAAAATTTACTAGTATTTCACTGCTTTCTATGTTTACTTTTAGTTTAGTATTTTATGGCTACTTTTTTCTTCAGCATAATGTCATTGTCATATCATGAATTTACTTTCGATGTGCATTGTCAGGCCACTTCTAGGGACTGAAATCTTCAATCATGTAAAATTATTTTCTTGGATAAGTAAAGAACACCTGTTACAAACGCTCTTAAATGTATCCCTCGTGAACTTTGTTAAAACACCTTTGCTGGTCCTGTAAAATCAAACCACTTGTCAAGCAGATTGTGCTCAAAAGTTATAAATCAATCCTTCAAAAAGATAGGTTCAATCCCCATGAGAACATCCTGCATGCAAATGCAGCCAATTTATCATACTATCCTGTGATACCTTATAGCTAACTAAGCCTAGGTACCTTGTCCTAGGCAGGCAAACCATAACAGGTGCAAGTCTTTGGCAATTTTCACAAAATAGTCATATTAACATGGAGCAAAATGCCAAAGGGGTTGGATCCACTAAGGAGGACTTAGTGATCTTTACCAGTGAACAAGGTTCAATTCTTGCAAGCATGTCCATCCCTTGAGGTTTCCTTGGGGCACCCTAAGGTAGTGGTCAAATGTGTGAGACTTGTATTGCACTCCCCAAAAACATAAGTGGATCAAAACACTTCCTCTCACTAAGTCACATGACACGAAGACACAACAACCTCGAAAATATGATGCATATGACATGTTATATATGTCCAACTATGGCTTTTGTATATATATATATATGTGTGTGTGTGTGTATATAACAAATTAGTGAATTACACATACAAAATCCGTAGTCTAACTGTTCTACGTCTTTTAGGTTATCAGTTATCATGTCATATTTGCCTGAAATCTGGCAGGAATTTGTGAACTCTGCAAAATCCGAGTGCCCCGGGGGTTTTTCAAGGTGCTGAATCCATTTGTGTATTCAAAAGCGAATTTTGAACAACAAAACAACACAATCTGACCAAAAATTGTTTTGCCAGATTTCGGCAAAAATCTCCAAAACGTAGAATAGTTAGACAATGCCCATACAAAAATGAAATATAGACAGATTCAAAAAATTTTAGAATTTAGAAACTAAACATTTACAATTTTACATAATGATGATAAAAATTCAATCATACAACTTTTGCTCTCGAGCCTGCTGTCTTGTTGAAACAGTGTTTTTTTTTTCCATTTGAAGTTGATGTTGTAGCCCCACTTCCAGCAGATGGGGCACTAGCAGACCCTAAAGACAATATCAGAGGAGACATTCCTCCCTTTCCTTTGACCTTTTCCAGCTGTCCTTGATGACAAAGCCATGATTTCTGTGAAATGAGGACGACAATAGACTACGGTAGGAAAAAAACTTGAAGATTTGTGGACAAATCTACTTGCCAAAGACTTGAAAACCCTTCTAAAACTGCATAATAACCCTCAGCTACACTCCAAAACATTTCACGCCTCCAACCATGGAGTGAAATGAGCTCAAATGAAAGGGAAAACATGTTTTTATGGGCAATCCTCTTTTATGGGGGGCACGATGAGAGCACGTGTCAGACACATGCCCTGACGTATCCGTGTCCTACACATGGGATACATGACATGGGCCCTGTTTGGACGTGTCCTGTTACTTAGCCCTATTGTCATCCTTAACACTGCACACAGCCCGTTCCAACCCATGACAGCCACACATTTTTTGGAGCACTAAAGTTTCTTGCTTGTGATCTAATTCCCTACAATGTGGTTCCTATGTAGGCACCTTGCAAGAAGGCCCTCACGTTTTCTAACCATCAATAAGGCCCTCACGTTTTCTAACCATCAATTCACTAGACTTCGACCATCACCCAAATCAATGGAAACCAACTACAAAAGCATTGCCATTCTATGATCAAAGGGAAGATGCAAACATATTTCTATGGCAGGCGATATTATAGCTTTTTGTTCTAGCTCAAAGAATAACGGGACTTAAACTTGGTTCCAATATTATGGCTTTCTGTTCTAGCTCAAAGAATAACGGGACTTAAACTTGGTTCCTATTTCATGGACCATAGGAGCATGTATAAGAACCAGTGGTTGCTACATTTCAATCCTAAACAAGACGTGCCTAGGCTGTAGCAGCCCTACTGTTCATCATGGATCCTTGGAAGGTTTCAGCAGAAAATATATGAAAAAATGTGTTTATTGAATCTTTTTTTTCTAATTTTTTTCAATGTGGGTCTACTCAAAAGTATGTAGAGAGTGTACTTGTTGGATGTGGAATTTAATTCCACATTCAATGAATACTTACACTTGAAATTTGAGAAAACTTACAATGAGCTAAGTCAAAAATACGATTAAAAAACTAATTTTCTTCTTTTTCAGTCCAAGAATATTTACTCTAGGGATGGAATGACGTTATAATCTTGAATAATATTGGTTCTTTTAAAATTGATTCTATTAGCACATGATAAATCGAAAGTATGATTAAAAAAAGTAGCTTTTTTCTTTTCCCTCCAAAAATATGTATTCCTGGGATGACATCATAATCTTGAATCCTATTGGTTCTTTCAAAATTGATTTTATTAGTACATTTTTTTATTTTAATGCCCATTTTTTAACTTAAAATTCTCCAAATGGTGTGACATGGTTGCACATGTATTCATGCATATTGTGGACCACTTATTATTTGAAGATGGTAATGTTGCAACTCAAACTCTTGCTAAAGGAAAAGCCTTACCCTACATAGGAGAGCCTTGATGTAACTACTAGGTAAACCAATCTCTCAATTATGATGTTCACAACACTTATGATTTAATGGAATAATCACAGCCTAAAATGTACTTGCAAAAAATAAATACATGCCTTTAAAACTGCTATAACCAATAAGGATAGTGATCACTCAACAACATTCAAAGCAATTGACAGCAGAATGATATTATTCAATGTGAGCCAATTTTTTTTTCAGCAAGAAAAAATACAATCTGGTTTATATAAGTGTACCAGGGCACATACCAGGTCCTCACAAAAAGCATTCTGTTATACATAATTGAAATGATCACTTAGGCAGTGTTTTTCGCAGATCAATAATACAAAAACAAACCTGTTTCTGAGATTTCCTACAGACATTACAAATAATAATCTGTAGCACAACATATACTCAAGTTTACACAGATTTCTATTTTACACAAGAAATCAGTCATAACACACTGCTGGTAAATGTTCATATGTTATGACTTGGAGCTCCGCATCTTTCTTCAATGGTAATCCTTGTGTGTTTTGCCATGCTGTGGTGCAGCTGTGAGCACAATTTTAGGAGTAAAAAATTAGAAAGATTAATTAAACTTTACCTTTCCTGTTTCAGCAGGTCTATTTGATGTG
This sequence comes from Pinus albicaulis, assembly GCA_034641835.2. Lineage (NCBI taxonomy): Eukaryota > Viridiplantae > Streptophyta > Pinopsida > Pinales > Pinaceae > Pinus > Pinus albicaulis. The sequence continues at coordinate 5,240 of JAXQQM020087122.1, forward strand.
ATAAACTCATATTCCATAATACCAAATGTGCCATTTAACCCCCTTTAACCAAATGAGCCAATTTATGTTGTTTGAACAGTGACCTTTAGTGTGCACTCTTAGCTATGGTGATATGTACTTAGATTATGGGTTATATTCATCAACAGAGATCAATAAAAACAAGTAACTCATAAACCTTGAGGCACATTCATCAGTATATTTAGAGCAGAAGAGAATGCAAATAACATAAAGTTTATTCCATCATCATTAGAATGTAAAGGCGGAGAACAGTATGTCATCCAACAGGGACCATGGAAATGTCTGCTCAGAATGTGAAAATTATGTGCCAACAATGCTTCGAAAACCCAAAAAAAGTTGGCATTCAAACCATATTTGCCATCATTTTCATAAGCCAGATTACACATTTCTCATCATGGATTGTATGATGAAAATGTCAACAGAACAGTGATCCTACCACATTACCACAGGTTCATTATCACGTGAAAAGAAATTCGGTGTGGAAGAATTATGTCTCTACAAACAATGATCAAGTCCAAGCATTGATGACATTCTATTTAAGGTGTATTCTCACTGTATATTCAGGGGAGATTGCAAACCGTATTCAGAACAGGAACTACCATACTTAGAACTAAGTTTGTTAACCAGAGGCACCAGAGAGTTAAGTTTACGTGACAACAAGGTTATTCAATGTTATGCTTCTTGTGGTGTCCACCAGATGTAGCAGGTGTATCATCCAAGCGATGCAAGTGAAAAACGACCAATGTTACCAGCCTTCAAATGCATTCATTTCATCACAAAAAAATTTATAAAAGCAATGAAGTAGCTCAGTTCTGTCACAGTGTGAAATGTATCATGCCAGCATTTAAGTGTGATTAGGTGTGCTTGAGAGACTGAACGTCTGTGTTTATCAGATATCTCAGATCCAAAGATACCATGCCACAGAGGAAAAAATTCAACCAACAAACCCTCAAAGAGGTCTTCCAAAGTTCAAACACAAGAGATGTTAGCATAATAGAGCAGGTCATTGGGTTATTACTTGCACCAATTTGCGCTGAGAGGTTTTCAAGACTATGAACGAGCCAAAACATTGCAGGAAAATTGTATGCAGAATGTTGAACTCTGGTCACATGTATCAGCTAACTACAGGGAAGAATTACCAGTATCATGTGCAAGCATGTGTTTATGTGAATGTTTGAAGGTATTATTTATGCCACGGCGTGCCCAAATCAACATAAACATGTGCAGATCAGAAATATTAACTCAAAGCCCTAAATGCCAAGCCGATATCGTTTCACTTATTAAGCAAGTCATTCACCTAATTTAGGCATCAATTCGTCTTTCTTTTAAGACATAGATCACAAAATGGTTCAGCGCTGGCATATAAACTGTTACAAAGGAAATAGATCAGAGAAAAACTAGCATTCAATATGTATTTTCAAGCATGACTTTATAGTAACCCAAGAGATAATGAGACAAAAAACAGATTTTGGAGTCACCTTGTCAGTCAGGGTTAGATCCAAAAGATGAGCAATGTAAACAAGCTATATACCCAGAACTTGTGCCAACTTGAAAGATGTAACATGAAATCAATTATCAGCGCCAATAAGATCCAAGATAAACAAGATATAGCAATCAAACTAAACTTAGATCTAGCAACCTAGATTTAGAGATCAAGCAAATGAAGTTATAGGTTGCAAAACAAACAAAATTAGAAGGGGAAAAGATGAAGTATTATGGGTTTTTTAGTTGAAGAAGATAACAGACCAATGCCTAGAGAAGGCTATGGGATCACTACACAAGATTAAGGTCAGATTTAGAGGATAGCAAGCTCAGATTGGACAATTTGGATCACAGATTTGAATGGATAAACCTGAAGTATATATTCTCAAACAATGAACAGTTAGTCCTTCTAAACAGCTCGGACTTGCAGTCCTGGTTAGGGATTATTTAAATCAAAAGACTAGCCCTTGTCTGAGGCCATTTCGGCCCTAGAACAGAAGCAAGTTAAGTGGTAAACCTGAGGCTATTTCACGCAGATCTGAAGAAGACAATCTGATCTCTTTAGAGGCACTGTTTAAGGGCATCTCTGTGATTTAGTGCAGACTGTCTGCATTTGGAAGGCACTCCCTTATGAAGAAAAATGTGTGGATCTGAGACTTATCTTTTACAATTTTCTGAGGTGATCCAAGACCATCTCTGAGCACATTTGCAGTCTACTCCAGGTTTTATTGAAGTGTGTTTGAGGTCACAATGCCATGCTATCCCAAGGTATTTCAGACTCTTTGTGAACACATTTAAGGACACCACCACAGACCCCTCAGAACTTGGCATAGGAATTTCATATTGGTCACGGAATCTCGGTACAGTGGGTTGATAGTAGTTAAACTTGGTGCAAGAATTACAGTCTTGGTTAAAAATCTCGTTCAAGCAACCTCAGTATTGCAGTCTTGGTGGAGAAGAAGTAAAGTCTTGGACAGTGATAACTGAAGAGTCTTGTGGAAGTATCTCTTTTGAGAAAGACCTGAGTATTAAAGTCTTCTTCTTTAAAGCACCATCGAAGATACTTACTGGAGCAGACCTAGAGGAACTGTTGAACGAATTGTATAATAGACCTTGAAGCCAGATTTGGACCAGCCCCATCATATACTCCTTGGAACAGGTTTGAAGATCTTGAAGATAGTGTTGAAACAGACCTATTGAAGACTGATGTTCTAGAGCACACTTGCTGAAGCACATTGAGGATGTCTTTTAAAGACATTCTTGTAAATCACACTTCAGAGCTTTGAAGATCGTGGAGATCCTTGGAACAGGCTTGGTGCAGTGTATTGAAGAGACTTTGAAGAAGTCTTGGGGCACCCTTGAAGCATCCTTGAAGATAGTTTGGAAGAGAATTTGAAACAGTTGAAGCTTTGTGAAGACATATCTTGGAACTAACATTTTGAAGGCACACTTGGAGACATGATGTTGTGTTGAAGCCCTTATGGAGTAAATTTGGAGATACTTGTTTGGGTGACATGAAGAGCAACGTTGACACCTTCTAAGAAGACAAGGTTGTCATTGATGAAGTAATTTAGTGAAGACATTGTTGAAGATTGACAGGGCTCGTTGAAGAAGACACTGGGAGCCGTGAAGAATAACCAAACATATTTTGATGAAGTGAAGTTGAGGGTTGGAGCCCAAGAGGTTGGAGCCTCATAGAGACAAGGTCAGTGCCTTGGAAGATAGGGCTGGAGCCCTAGAGGATTGGAGTCCTCAAGAAACTAGGTCGAAACTTGTACTAGAGATAGGGTTGGAGCCCTAGAGGTTGGTGCCTCAAATTGACAAGGTTGGAGCCTTGGAAAGTCCAAGTCAGTGCTTGGCACAATACAGGTTGGAGCTTGGAAGATTGGAGTCTTCATCTAGGGTTGGAGCCCTATACTATTATTGTACTTGATTTATTGTAAAGAAGAAAACTAAGGAAAACTAAGGAAAATATCCTTCGGATCTCTGCTGCCAAATCTTTGCCACTCCCTCTTTCCAATGCTCTTCCGTGGCTCGAACTGCACCCTCATTGAATACTGCAAACTAGGGAATCCGAACAACCTTGCTTACAAACTGTGTCTTCTCCAATCCACTCACTCTGCCTTCGGAATACTGATCCGGCCTCAGGTAACTGAATCGAACCTCTTTCGACAACTCGCATTGGGGTTTCTAGTACTCTCGCACTGCACAAATCAGCCTCCTTTTCCTACCTCTTGGTCACTGGAAAACTAAGGAAAATATCCTTCAAATCTCTGCTGCCAAATCTCTACTACTCCCTCTTTCCAATGCTCTTCCCTGGCTCAAACTGCACCCTCGTTGAATACTGCGAACTAGGGAATCCGAACTACCTTGCTCACAAATTGTGTCTTCTCCAATCCATTCAACTTGCTCTTATAATCTCTCGTTGGGGCTTCAACGACCAAGATATAATCATGATCGATGGCTCAAATCATCTTAGACTCTGTCAAGTCACTTTTCCGGAAGTCTCTAGAGCAAAATCAATTTCCTCAATTAATACCATTTATTAATCAATTTTCCTAAGTTAGACTTCGGGACTTTTTAATTATTGATTAGTTAATTTATTTGAAAGGTTTCTAAGTGTTTTCTCTAAAAAAAAATTCTAGGTTTTGGAGATCTCGTGTTCATTAGCCTCTTTGACACCTTAGAGGCTAGAACAACTGTCTGATACTACCATATCCATCAAAAACTAGCACTCCTTAGCAAGAAAGGTCTTCTCCACTCTCCATTCTACTCATCTTCTCCCTGAAGAACAAACTATAGTTGGATTAACTCACGCTGCACACAATCTCTGATTCAACTGCTACAACCTATAATTGAACCATCCTGTGTTGCTACTACGCTACTCTCATCTCACACTATTGATGCTCTTGTGCTACCATTGCATTGTTGCATCCATGTTCTTGTGTGTACTAATCTCTAAGATCCTTAAGATCAAGGTTCCATAAGGCTACTCCCTCTAAAGCTAGACTCCCTTTCAGTCTCAAAGTCTCTCTGATCTACTATGTCACTAGAACTAGCTCTACACTGTCTACCAAGCACTTGACTACGCCCAACTGGCCCTGCAACTATCTCTCGTGTATTTGACTGCAACTAACTCTACACTGTCTCTCAAGTATTAGATTGCGCCTTGCTGACCCCTCGATCTCCTGCTACTAATAATATTGTGGGCTCCAGTAGCATAGGTATTGATCCAATTGAAGAATACTCAGTAACTTGATTTGATCTAGACCTCCTATTTCTCTTCCCACGAACCTTACCCAATCTGGCAATCTGAAGTGCAATGCTCCTCCTCCATCTGGAGGTATTGTCACTATCAATGCGAAGTCCTCAGATCTGGAGGTCAACTCATTGATTGCTACCGAAGTTGTTGTTTATTGCCCCTTCTTGTCCTTCTTCCTCTTTGGACATTGGGTGACGTAGTGACCAAACTCACCACATCTGAAGCACTTGACCTTAGACATATCCTTTTTCTTCTTCTCTCCCTTTGAGTCTTGTCCCTGACTGGGACCCTTCTTTGCTTTTCCCTTACTTGCAAGGGATACGTTCTTTTCTTCCTTCTCCACCTTCAGTCACTTGTTGTTTGTAGTACCATCTGCGAGGTTGGGCCTTAGCTCCTCTTCGGGGAAGTCACTCCATAGGTGCTCCCAACCTAGAAGTGTGACTCGTCCAGAAATCACTTGAACAAATGTATGTCGCTCCTTTGAGAACCCATAGAGTGTTGTGACACCAGCTCACTATTTGATGGTTTTTCTCCTACAGCTACAAGTTCGTCTTTGACTCCCTATATCTTGGTGAGGTAGCATGTAACATTATCTCCCTTCTGCATTCTAACCGACCTCAGCTTCTCTTTGAGAATCATTTTCCAATTCTAAAATCGATACTCGTACAGCTTCACAACATCACAAATGTCCTTTGCTATATTCTTATCTGCAATATGCGGGACAATATGATTCCCAACTCCATCTAGTACCATCCTCTTGGCTTTGGCCATCTCCTGAATTCTGACTAACCTCAGCTTCTCTTTGAGAATCATTTTCCAATTCTCAGATGAATCCTCGTACAGTTTCACGACAACATCCCACATGTCCTTGTTGTATTCTTATCAAGAAATGCAAGACAATATGATCCCCAACACTGTCTAGGACCATCCCCATGGCTTTGGCCATCTCCTTCTTGAAGATTGCCAGTCGTTGTGGATTTGTAGGTTCAGCCATTACAGCTGTCACAAATTCCTTCAAGCGGTGCTCATCCAATAGGAATTGCATTTAGGCCTTCCAGGTACCAAAATTAGAGGCTTTGTCAAGTCTGTCCTAATCTCTGAGTCTTGTTGTGGCCATCTCTATGAAACTCAAATAACTGGAGAAATATACACTGGGAAATCCCCTACTCTCGGCAAAAGAATTCGACCTTCCTTCTGCACTTGCACTCCTCCCTGGAAATGCACAAATCTGCTTCTCGATGATTCGCACTTGCCTCTGGTGTCCTTCCTAGAAATCGCATTGTCTGCTACTCCTACTTTGGGCAACTCACTCTAGCTCTAAAGGTACTTCTTTGACATTGGTACACGCAGCACTAACCCTAAAGCACGCACTGGCTGGGCTGGCAAGTCTACTACGGCCTTCTCCTGCTAGAAATTACAATCTCCTTTCTTGCAACTGGAAAATTGGAAACCCTCTGAGAATTTAACTAAAAACTCCCTCTCAACGCACTTTTCTCTTCCTGTCCTGCATTGATCTGTTGTTGCAAAATCACTGCGTTAGATTTGCTCTGCAATTCAACTGATCTGCTCACTGGAAACCCTCTCCGACAATTCTACTGACTGCTACTACAAATTTGAGGAAAAATCAAACTTTTCCTTCACCTAAACTAGAAATCGATTTTCTACCTCTCTGCAATTCGCACCCCTGGCTTGGCATCTGCAAATTTGGAAGTTGGTGCTTCAGATCTCCCTCTGAAACTGCACAAAACTCGCTTTCTTCAACTAGAGCTTTTGATATGATATTCTCGGCTCTAATGCCATGTGAAAATTCCTTGAACTGCAGCAATTGGATATTATTCTCCTAACTTAAAAATTTTATTTGTTTTTTGTTAAATTATTAACGGAAAATAGAAAATAGTTCACACTACAATTCTTCACAAATAAAATACGTTGCGGAAATATTAAATACAGGACCAAGAAATAGATGCACAAACACAATAAAATTACACTGTTATTTTTGGACAATTGTCCCTGGAAAAACCCCGAAGGAAAAACTAGCACAACAAATGAGGGTTTTATTATTACGCAACAATTTGAGAGAATAATTACAATCGGTTTCCCAACTGGAAAACCTCTGGCAATATACTAGCAAAATATGTTGGAGACACTATGTCTCCTTTTGCAATCACACTGGCCTCTCTCCAGCGACTAGCACCTTCTCCAAGTTATTCGCATCTCTGCCCAGAATGCACACTGGTGGCTCTAGATGAACTCGCACAGCCCCTGGAACTCTTCTAGGTGAGTCATATTGCCTCCCTCTGCCTCTGGAATACTGATATGGCCTCCGACAACTGAATTGAACCTTTTCTGGCAACTCGCACCGAGGTTTCTGGCTAACTCGCATTGCACAAATCAGCCTTCTTTGCAGACAATTCAGCCTCCTCTTTTCTTGCCTCATGGTCACGGAAAAATGAGGAAAATCTCCTTCGGATCTCTGCTCCCAAATCTCTGCTACTCCCTCTTTCCGATGCTCTTCCCTGACTCGAACTATGCCTTCACTAAATACTGTGAACTGGGGAATTCGAACTACCTTGCTCACAAACTGTGTCTTCTCCAATCCCTTTGACTTACTCTTATAATCTCTCGTTGGGGCTTCAACGGCCAAGATCTAATCATGATCAATGGCTCAGAGCATCTTAGACTCTGTCAAGTCACTTTTCTGGAAGTCTCTAAAGCAAAATCGATTTCCTCAATTAATGCCCATTAAATTATTAATTAATAAATTTTCATAAGTTAGACTTGGGAATTTTTTAATTATTGATCAATTAATTTAATTGAAAGGTTTCGAAGTGTTTTCTCTCGAAACCTTTTATGGGTTTTGGAGATCTCGTGTTCCTTAGCCTCTCTGACACCTTAGAGACTAGAACACATGTTTGATGCTACCATATCCATCAAAAATTAGCACAGTAAGAACGATGTTATTCCAAGGGAGGATAGGAACATAATATCCCAATTTTGACCCCGAAAATGTAATGTGTAATGAATCACGTATTTGATCTAGGTGGATGTTGGTGGCCACCCACCTATTTCATTGGCTCAAAGTACAATTATCCATTTTTCCAATTTTTTGGGACCTAAACTTTCAAGGTTGTTTTCAGGCCTCAAAGCACAGTCCTCCATATTGGTAGTTTTTCTACAATTTTTTGGGTCATGAACTTCTGAGGTTGTTTTGAGGCATCAAAGCACAGCTCTCCATCTTCACAATTTTCCTATAGTTTTTTAGGTCCTACACTTATGGGTTCATTTTGAGGCCCAAAATGACATTTTCTTGATGTGGTGAGGCAAGCCGCAAGCTATTGCCTGAGCCTAGCTGAAATATGTACTTCTCATCCAGACCTTTCCATAGGACTATCGAACATGCAAAACAAAGATCATATTCAAAAATTATGACCCTAGTAAGTTGATGTTACAAGTTACAACCTCATCGAGGCCCACAAACCTTTTGGCGTTACAACTCCTAGGGTTAGCTTTTTGGATGTTTAGGGTTTCCTCATTTTTGCTTTATGTTAAAAAGGGTCTTTCAGCCTCATTACAATGGGCTCTAGAAAATGCATGTAGTTGTCACATCTCTTATCAAAGATAAGCTACCAAAATTCAAGCAAGTTTGTTTCATTTCGCATTTTTACGATTTCAAAACATTTCATTTATTAATAGTAGCCAAGTTTCAGTGTATCTCCATGTTTTTGTTATAAATCTTTATTTCATTTCATTCCCTTCATGAATCCAAATTAGTATTATTTGACTAATGTGGTTTAAGTGACAAGAGTTAAGCCATATGGGTTGGGATATAATGATATAATGTTGCAAATAAGTGGAAGGAATTATAATATTCCTAGTGCAAGGCTCAAGGCCAAGGCCTAACTATTGAATGTTTATGAGCCCAAGTGAGGCTAGGAATAGGGTGTGATTGTTATATTTCCATAATACTGTAATATTATATAAAAGCATGTATAAGAGGAAAATGCACAATAATATAAATCCATCAAGAAGGTTGCTTAAGGAAGCAACAAGGAGACTATAATACCATAAGAGGGGAAGGCAAAAGGAGGTTGTTGGATGATTTGACCTTGATTGTCATTTGGAAATACTATTCTTTCTTGCTCGTGCTTCCTTGCAAGTTGTCCCAACAATCTTTGACTTGTGTCCATATACTAGGTACAAGTATTATATCCTAGGGAGGGGAGTAGATCTCATGAAGAAAATGTCTTTGGTTGTCTTTTCCATGCACTCTATCATCATTTTGTTATTTATCAACAATTCATAGACATGGAGAGTCTACAAGATCCCACATTATGGGGATGTTTTCCCTAGTTGTTATGGTTGTCATGGGTGACAACAACAAGAGTTTCGCATGTGCTTGTGGCCACTAACAATCCATACAAATCGGGGAAGCTTGCTACTAAAAAATGTGAAATAAAATGGGATGGTTTGAAAGAGAAGCCATGCCTAGAATGTCCACAATCACTAAAGCAGACAACTTCATAATTGCAACCTTGTTATTGCTACTCAATAACTATCTTGACGCCTGGTGCTTTCTATTCTAGGATATTCTAGAAGGCAACAAAAAGTTGGACCCTATCTATGTACATTAAAGAGCACTAGAATGGGGAGAAGATCATAGTGGAACTATTGAGTAGAGCGAGGAAGGAAGATCTTCGTTGTGTTGTCCAAGGCAGTGAAAGAGAGTGTCAAGGTTGTTTGATGGTTGGATGAGGGCCTAGAGAGTTATGAAGTGTTCAGTTGGCCTTGTCATTCACCCTAATAGTATCATGGTCTAGGTGGAATCCTTAGTTGATTCCGGCAATTGGGTGAAAAATCGTTCCTCGACAACCAATTGGTAAACATGGCTTTAATTACAAAGAAGTAATCAGATTGGTAAGAATGGTTTTTTGTATTGCTAATTCCTTGGATCAAATGTGCAATCAAAAAAATTGGAATATGCATTTTTAACTCCATGACAAGTTTTATATTTGCATATGAATTCTATAAGATATTGATGTTAAAGGTTGAATACAACTTCATATATTATTAATGAGGCAAAGAAATCTTGTTAGTCATGTATAATGGACAAAAGAAGGCATATGGAGACACTACAAGGAGAGCCAAGTGAACATTGTGAACTGATTTATCATTACTGAATTGAATGGTGAACATTTTGATATTTTCATTATTATGTCATTAATACAAGTCATGTTATTAAAGATAACTCAGTTTTGTTATGAATATGAAATCTTTTTTTTATTTTATAAATTTGGATGATTCTAAAAAGAGGAAAAAAAAATATTGACCATAAATACTAGTTATAAATTTAGTTGTTCTTGCATATGTACTAGAAAAGCCTTAAAACATTTCAATTTTTGTTTCCCATTCTGAATTGGTCTCTTGTTTCATTTCATGTATCTCTTTTACGTTTCATGTTTCGTATTTTTCATTTCTGATATCCCCTCTTTCTACATCCATATTTAGTACATACATGGGTGCACATACAATTTAAACACAACTAGGATAAGTATCTTGTATGGAGGCGGTTGAAATCCATATGATATAAGGTCAGTAGCCAAATTCCATCCATATCGAACATGTGGAATTTTTTTTAACGGGAAATTATAATTGTTCTCACTGGTGTATGACTCTACGAACTTGGCAAGTCTATTATTATTTCTGAGTTTACTCAGACTGGAAAACACTACACAAAATTTCACAACTTTTTTCATATTAGCCAGTTGTACAACATCTTTGTATAGTGTTCATTATAGTGTACAATGTTTATAAGACCATTAGTTAGTACGACGAGACATTTAGTTGAATAAAAATGAGTAATGGTCACTCAAGTTTCCAAGAAATAGAAATGTTGAGCACTTTTATATAAAATTTCCATGCATATTTATGTTTTACTATAGTCGTACCATTGCAATCTCTAATCTTAGCCATAGAATGAGATATTTTAACCATGCTGAAATGATATAAATTAACTATTTGATTATGCACATTCCTAATATTTATTATCTATTGTTAAGTGTTTTTTTATTATTTTCTTTTAATCTAAGAACAATTTTTATTTTACAATTTTGTTGTGAATATGTATAGATATATAGTTTTAAAACAATAGATTTAACTTGTAGCTACAATTTTCCAGATAGACCAAACTAATTTGTTATAGTTATCTTGTTTGCTATCCAATTATAGTTAAAACTATATAGAATATCATTTAATGCCATCCTAAATCCACCCTGAATCAAAGTTGAAACTGACTTATATTTCTTTGTAAATATTTAAGCATGCATTACTTTTTTTATTTTACATTTTTTAACAAAAACTGAAATCAACTGTGACTATATAAAAAATTTAATCTGCAAATGAACGGAATGTGATCATAGTATGAGATGTACCAGATTTGCTGATTTTCCGAATAGCATGATTTGCCCTCTCTGCTACATAAATGTTTCCCTTCGAATCGATCGTGAAACCCTTTGGATGGTTGAATTGAGCATCCACGAAGCCTCCATCTCCAAAACCGGGTGCTGTGTTTCGCGAACCAGCAAATACCTTGACCGTGCTATCTGCCACATTGAAACTCGTTACTCGATTATCACTCCTCGCACTGACATCAGAAGAAGGATGCCTGGGTGATAGAGATTAATGCACCAAAGAGGCTGTTTTCATAATGAAATGCCTCCAACCAAAAGACTACGTGATATTAGGTTGTTATGACTCAAGATCGCCACATTTGCTCTCATTATAAAGATTGGCAGCATCAATTTAATTAATGCCATTTGTTTTTTCCTTTTTATATAACAAAGTAATAGCTCTTAGGTAGGGTTTAGGGTTTAAGGCCATATAACAAGAAAGCTAAGAAAGTCATGTCAAAGCACTATGTATATTTTACTGAAATGGAAAGAAATCGCGAAAATAACAATAAAAAATAAACCCAATTCCCACAACTTCTTATATTTCTAAATACTTTCTTATAATTATCTTAAAGAATGCAGCTTTCTTTTACTTTTGTAAACTTGTTAATAAAAAGCTAACTTTGCAGGACTTGAGCAATCCAGTAACAACAAAATACTTGATATTTAGCACTATATCCGATACATCAACCAAAAAAGGATTGATATAAAAACTGCTCACCCTTTGACAAAGGCAGACCGATTTTTAAGATAGTGCTGTTCACAGAATCTAGCAACAGAATATCTCCATTGAACGGTAGAATTGAATGTGGGTAGACATCCATCTTGTTGCCATAGAATACAGTTTCAACTGTATAACCTTCTTCGGGAATCAAAGAAGGCTCTGCAACAAAAGAACATATACACGGAACTTTAATGGTGGGTATATTACCCTAGCCTTCCACAAGCATAAGCTACTTTCAAATACAAACTGAAAATTCCGTAATATGAAATGAAAATAGAATTCCCAGTAGAAGAGAGTGCCTGAGAATGAGATCAGGGTAAACAGAAGAATTAGAAACCCTGTGCAATAAGCACCCATTGAGAGAACTCGCAAAAAAATACGAATCCTCGAGTAAAATACCGAGACAAGCTCTTTGACCAGGTACCCACTATCCGCTGTTTTTGAATTCCTTGAAGTCTCACAAGACTTCACCGGGTCTTTGTATGAGGAAAAGTTGGGACAGACATCAAAGAGCCAAGAGGGAACTGTGAAGGAAGTTTCCAAATAATTTTACTTTGGTATGGCAGATGCTTGCCGACTAAGAATTTTTACAATCTACTAGGGGAGAGGGGTCAGTGCCCGAACACCTCAGCGCTGACTGGACCCGAGGCCACGTCAAAAGGGCCAACTCATGTACGACGTATGTCCTTTCGCATGGCGTTCACGTGGCGGGCACGTGCAGCCGGTCGCTCCACCCTCTTACCTGTCCAGTCGGTCGTCTCCCGCCATATCGTGGAGGCTTCTCGACGAAGCCTCATTTCTCGCTTCGGGTCTGGTTTCTGGTCGTTCTCTGCTCGGTTTGTTGCGCATCATTTCTCCAATGCCCGACGCCTCCGCCGCCACTGTCCGCGTGCTTCATCCTTCGTTATGGCGCCGCTGCTCTCCTGGCTCAAGCTCCCCTGGTCCTTGTTCGGCCGCGGAGGCATTCCAATTGTGGGTGGTTTATACTGTTTGCCTGTTCACACTGGGTTACATAATCGTTCAACCTCGCCTCTGTGGTGGTTTAACCTCGGCGCTTTGGTGGTTTTACCTCGGCGCTGTGTGGTTTAGGGTCGGCGCTTTGTTGTTTATGCTTGGCCCTGTTGTTGTTTTACATTCATCCTGTCGTAGTTTTATTCGGCTCTGTAGTTGTTTTACTTGGCTCGGCCCAGTGGTGGTTTTAGTTCGGCTCTGTGGTGGTTTTTATCGACTCTGTGGTGGTGGTGATCATACCTCGGCTCCATGGTGGACATACCTAGGCTCTCTGGTTCGGCGTTGCGTGTTTTGCAAGTCTGTATGCTGCGAATTTTGTTTTCAGGTGTGTTTTTCGGCTCTGGATGCTGTGAATTGTGCTTTCAGGTGCGTTAGTATGTTAGTTTTAAGTGTTTTTGCATATTTTTTAATGTTGGTGCTTTGTGAATGATTGTGTTTTTGTTTTTTTGCAGGTCAGTGGAGAAGCCAAGGACAATGCAATGCAGTTGGCTGGCAAGGCAAGGAGGAAGGCCAGGAGGGATAGGAGTTTTAAGGTAGGACTCTGTCCTACCAGTGATATCTATGTGTTTGTAAACACATTTAGCCTTAAGGAGATGTTCTCTGTTGAGATTTTTTACTGTTTTACTGTGGTTTTACAGTGTTTGACTGTGGTTTTACAGTGTTTTACTGTTGTTTCACTGTGTGATTTTACTGGGGTTTTACTGTCTGTAGGGTTTAGGGTTTTAATTGGAGGTATCACGCCTGATTTTTCTTTTTTGTAGCAGTGGAATGTAGGGTTTATTGTTCTAAAATGTGGTTGTATAATCTGTAATGTTTTGTTATTAAAAGAACTGAGCCACGGTCTAAGTACTTAAATTAATGGCCGACCCTTTCACCTTGGAATGAAAGGAGTTTCCTTTTTAGTTTTTTCAATAAAGAAAAGTTCGTAACTATTCATATTATGATCACCAATTGCTACATAAGAGCTTAGTATAAAACTAATGCTCTCGTCCAAACATACAATAAATATTAACCGTCGCCAAAAAAGAAGACAAATTTCACCTGTAAAAACATTTATTATGTACAAAGGTATGACATATAATAGTCCCCTATATGTCATACACTGCATATGTCATGTTTTTCCCCCGGGTGGGAGATTTTGCATTTCCGTTTCCTTTTTAGTTATACAGAGAGATGTTACTTATTATTTAGCGTTCCTGTGGGTATAATTTTTATGGTGAACTTGTAGATAATTCCACAGTTCTTAGATGCTTCTCGTCACTGTACATCTGCGGTGAGCTGCTCTTTTTTGAGAATTGAGCTGACAGAGGATTCATTAGGTAAATAGAGTTTTCAAGATGTTATGTTTGTCGAATCTGACAACCATCCTCACTAAGGTCAGAAGTTGTTCTTGTTCTCTTCAATGTAGTTTTCTGAGCACTGTAATGGCAATATTTGTTAATAGGCCCGTGTCCTCGGATAACCTTACATCAAGTTCTCAAAAGAATTGAATGATAAATTTTTGTGGGCTGAAAGGCATCAAATTTCCTCTCCGTGCATGTGGATGAAATTCAATCCTATGGTGCGAATTACACATCTTGAAATTCCACATGAATAGAATCTACAAGTTTAAAATTTGTAAAGATTTAGGAGTTATTCAATATGACCAAATGCTTCTCTGAAAAATAAAGAAACTCAAACAAAACCATCTCTTGCATACATGATGGTAGATATAACAGAGGCATTCTAGCAGAAACTGTAGATTTGCACCTTCTCCCGAAATAAGAAGATAAAGTCACATATATATAATTTTATGTTGTTGCACATTGTGTGGTATTGGGAGCAACCTGTATTTGACAAAACCAGAAAAGATAAGATTTCAAGTACATTCTGAGAGTGAACCCCAAAACTACTGTCAGAGCAATATGCATGTTATCATCTCATTGTGAAACACAATGACAATTAAAAAAATATTAGTAAAAACATGGTAATATCAGAGGATATTACTAGACCCTTCTTTTGTGACTTAATATTTGCAACATTGTTTGTTATTTTTGACCAGGTTTTTCATGACTTCATTGAGAGAAATGTCATCCAACTGTCGGAATGGGCAATAACAAAAAAATTGGAGATTTAAGTATCCGTATTATGAATTTCATCTACAATGGAAATGTTTTCAATAGAATGGAAAACCAAGATTATTTTTGTGGCTTACCTTTGACATGTCTTATGGAGGCTTTATAAATTTTTCCTATATGCACATTGGCAAGCAAAAAAATTAAGTCCTCCTTTTGATTGACCACATTGTCTTTCTTTATTGACCACATTGTCTTTCTACAAAATTAAAGTTAAAGTTAAGGCATTACCACCAACTCTCTTAGCTCATCTTCCACGGTCCCATCCAAGATTCCCATATGTCAGTTCTTACCGGATGCAATTTAAGGAAAAAATCATTGTATCCTCTCTTAGGGAATAATAGTGTGGTTTGTAGTTGGTCCAGTCTCTCACATTCCTGTCCAAGTGAATAGAGGAAGCCCTTGAAGCATGGGCTTCCTTGAAGCATGCAAGAAATTATTGTAGGATAATTTCTCTATGTTGAACAAGTTCCTTGGGTTAATTTGAGTGCATACTTGCAACTTTATCTTGAGGGAATTTTTTGAAAGAATTACTATTGCATTCCTATTGACCAAAATTTGAGTGAACTTCTATTTTGGAGTTGTCACTAGTAGCCTTACATGTTTAAGTCTGATTCAACTCATACCAGGTTATTGGTATATATTCATATATTGTTTGTTTCCATTATATGTATGTTCCATATTTAGTTACACAAGTGCATGGCTTTCTAACCTCCATTTATTCCTATTTTCTAAACTTCACTTTTGCTTCATTGATTTATATTTAGTTATTGTGATTCATGGTCTCATAACCTGCCTACCCTCATATTTTTCCTGAAATTAAAGTTTGCTTAAATTTTACTTCATTGATTTTATTATGCATCTGTCTTACTGTTTACACGGGTCTTTATTATGGATTTGTCTTACTATTTACATTGGTGCAAATATCCTCCTGGATTGTAGTTGAACATTTGAAGAGTTATTGACCTTAGAGATTCTATTTTTGATTGAGAAGCATTGTAATGTTTAATAGAAATTATCCTAAGGTGTTGTACACGCCAGCATGAAATATGCAATGTCAATGTCTACAGCAAGTAGTGGTGCATCATCATATTAAAGTAGCATATACTCTACATCATATTAAACTAGCATATACTCTACATGCTCTTGGGCATAAGCCTTGAGTTCTTTCAGAGAAGTAAGAAAATCATATTGTTTTTTGTCAACTTGAATTACATCATGCTAGAATGCCTCTGTTATAATGCTAGAATGCCACAGTTCTTAGACGCTTCTCGTCACTGTACATCTGCGGTGAGCTGCTCTTTTTTGGAGTTTCAGTGGGATTTTTTAGTGGAATGTAGGGTTTATTGTTCTAAAATGTGGTTGTATAATCTGTAATGTTTTGTTAGTAAAAGAACTGAGCCACGGTCTAAGTACTTAAATTAATGGCCGACCCTTTCACCTTGGAATGAAAGGAGTTTCCTTTTTAGTTATACAGAGAGATGTTACTTATTATTTAGCGTTCCTGTGGGTATAATTTTTATGGTGAACTTGTAGATAATTCCACAGTTCTTAGATGCTTCTCGTCACTGTACATCTGCGGTGAGCTGCTCTTTTTTGAGAATTGAGCTGACAGAGGATTCATTAGGTAAATGGAGTTTCCTATCTAGGAATTGAGCTGACAGAGGATTGATTGTTTTTATGACAGGGTTGATGTGATCAAGATTGCATTTTGTTTAGTTGATTATTATTTAAACCTAATTATTATTTAAATTTCAAATGTTCCATTTATTCTATAACATCATTAAATTTTATCTGATTATGTACCTACCTTAATGGTATGATGCCAGGTTTCCTCTTTGAACAAAGGGTAGGGTGGTATGTTTTGTTCAGATCTGGTTTCCCAATATTTTGGTATTGGCATTGTACATAGTACATACAGTAACTCTATTTTCCTCCGACAAATTTAAATCTATCTGAAACTACATTGTATTGTAAGTTTCATTGTATGGTCAGTTACTGCAAATTATATTTGGCATATATGAAGTAAATAAGGTCAGTATTCTTTATTCTCACAGTTAGTTATGTTCGTTAACCTTTTTGTTTGTTTGTTTTCAAGCATCTGAAACTACATTGCATTGTCAATTTACCTCAAAATATAACGAGCATACAATTCATGTTCGTTAATCACTTGACATTTACAGAGCCATACAATTCATCACGTAGGATTTCAAGAGTTGTATAATACTATTAGTCTTTACTCTTGTCATTGTTGCAATTCTATTTTACACGATTGCTCTTTTGGACTGGTTTATTGTATTTAGATGTGTTTTTTGAATCACTTGACATTTACAGAGCCATACAATTCATCTCTCATCTTAATCGAATCACTTCAATTCAATTATGAATTCAATTTCTTCGTTCAATTATGAATTCAAAATCTGATATAGGCTAAGGCTATAACTTCAATTGCTCCCTGTGTTGATCTAACTGATATAGGCTAAGGCTATAATGTCTCGATCAGGAATCAATTGCTCCTCGTGTTGATATACTTGCCCACCACGTGAACGCCATGCGAAAGGACAAGTGTCGTACATGAGCTGGCCCTCCTGACATGGCCCCTGGTCTAGTCAGCGTTGAGGTGTTCGGGCACTGACCCCTCTCCCCTATATAATCTCACAATCCTTTAATTATAGTTTTTACTGACTGTCATAACAAAACATTAAATCAATCTTTTTATGCAGTATTGCATATTAAGTATGGTATGTTGAGCTTGATAAAAACATTTTAAAGATTTTGAATTAGGATGTGGGTATTCTAGGTATTGCATGATTTAATTTATTTTAGGACATCTACTTAACAGGATGCAATGCAAGACCACTTCATCTCTCGTCTTAATTGAATCACCTCTGTACAATGTTCAATTATGAATTCAAAAATCTGATATAGGCTAAGGCTATAACTTCAATTGCTCCCCGTGTTGATCTAATTGATATAGGCTAAGGCTATAATGTCTCGATCAGGAATCAATTGCTTCCCGTGTTGATATACTTGTTATTTAACATGATATTTGGTATCTGTTTCTGTTCATCAAAGAGCAT
This sequence comes from Pinus albicaulis, assembly GCA_034641835.2. NCBI lineage: Eukaryota > Viridiplantae > Streptophyta > Pinopsida > Pinales > Pinaceae > Pinus > Pinus albicaulis. The sequence goes on from JAXQQM020087122.1 coordinate 23,377, forward strand.
GTAATGTTCAAGGGATAGTTTGTTTAGATGCATTCAGATTGTTTTGTTAATGATGTTCAATTCAATTATGAATTCAATTTCTTTGTATAACCACCACATAGCCGAGGTATAACCACCACAGAGCTGAGTATGTTAACCTCCTTTTTATTGAGTGATTTTGATTGATGAAGTTTGCAATGAATTTTGATGATACTTGTTATTTAACAGGATTAGATGAAAACAAGGGATAGTTTGTTTAGATGCAATCAGATTGTTTTGTTAATGATGTTCAATTCAATTATGAATTCAATTTCTTTGTTCAATTGTGTCATAAAAAATCTGATATAGGCTAAGGCTATAACTTCAACAGATTAACAAACTTGTAGGATTTAGAAACTGTTTGATATGTAGGAATTATGAACTATTTGATATATAACTTCATAAAAAATCTGATATAGGCTAAGGCTATAACTTCAACAGATTAACAAACTTGTAGGATTTAGACACTGTTTGATATGTAGGAATTATGAACTGTTTGATATATAACTTCATAAAAAATCTGAAACTGTTTGATATGTAGGAATTATAAACTGTTTGATATATAACTTCATACAAAATCTGATATAGGCTATAAGGCTATAACTTCAACAGATTAACAAACTTGGGGGATTTAGACATTGTTTCATACATACTAATTTGAAAATGTTTGTAGCTTCCCAAACATCCATGGATGCTATCATTAGCAAACCTATTTGATCCTTACCAAAATCACAGTGTCTTGTAGTTACAAAAATTAAGTCATGGCACCTCTATGCTTGATGGCTTCCATTTCTTGCATTGCCCAAGTATGGTGGACTGCCCAACATTGGATGATTAGGATGTGCCTGAATGTTGGCATATGGTTGACTCCAATTTGCTCCATGTAGCCATGGTGGGACTGAGTAGCCCAAGTGTCCACTTGTGTTACTAACCCCAGCACTGACTGCAGGTGTCATATAAACACAATTAAGATTCAAACCTGCACTGGTAGGGGTATAAGAGGTGGGCCTAACCCCTGCCTGATAGCTAGGGACTTGGATGTTAATCAGGTCTTGGAATGATGGTGTCTGCTCTGCAATGTGGTCCAGCATGTTAGACATCAACCTATTTGCCTCAAACTGTCTTGAACCATGTTCTTCTCTGCTTGTCACCCCTTGTCCTTTTTCCAACTCTTGCTGAACTTTTCTTGCCTCTCTCTGTTGCCTTGCCAATTGCTTTTGATGTTCCTTATCTTCCCTTGCTTTTTGTCTTTCCAACCTTTCCTTTGCTCGAGCTTCTTCTGTTGCAATCCTTGCAACCCTCTTTTCATTGGCTAACTCCTTCTTTCTCTTTTTAGCTTCCTGAATTTCATTCTTTTTACATTCAGACTCGAACATTAAATTCATATAGTCTTCAGATGTGAGCAATTGTGAACTCCTCCCTAAACGAAGATAATCTGAGGCTGAGTTCCTTGATGAGGCCTTCACTTTCTCTACTGGTAGCTTTAGGAATGCACCAAGTAATCTCTTCTTTTCCGGACCTGCCTGTTGGACTTCATCTTCTGGGACAACTGAATGGCCCCCATTGTTGTCTTCTTCAGGTACTTCATGTTGAATAGGCTCCTCTTCTAGTGATCCATTGTCCACAAAATAATGAACAAGTTCGGTGTTCAACCCTGATGGTTGTGAAGGCATGTCCATGCTTTCATCCTCATTGGTGGTAGATACATTATTTCCAGTGATATTCATCACGGCCTCTGCCAGCCATGATGGTGCACTTACTTGGGTTGGCATGGTCAATTTCTCATTGTCAGCTGCATCAGTGGGTGTCACAACCTCATTGATATTGTTAGTTGGTTCATCACTGAACTGTGTCTCACTGACATGCTCAGCATCATCACCACCTCAGAACAACCCTTCAGAAAGGGACATTATACCTTCAACAGTAGCTACATCTTCTTGGGCACCAACATGCTCTTCTAAGTTCTCTGCTTCTTGACCTTCCACTTCAAATGCTTGGCTACATGTGGTATCATGCATAAGAGCATCAAAATTGAGTGGCCATATACCAGTCCTCCTAAATCCAACCTTGATATTAGAAGGTGTGAGAGCCCTTTTAAATGCTTTACTTGCAAGCTCAGCTAGCTCAAACCTCTTTACTTCCACCCCTGGATTCTTTGCCATCCATGAAGCTTGCTCGACCCTGAAATAGTTCTTGAAAGGCCCAAACACGCTCACATCAAGGGGCTACAATCTGTGAGTAGTATGAGCCGGCAATGTTAACAGGTCAATGCCCAACTTATTGGCCTCCTCGATTGTCTGCACAACCATGTGGCTTCCATGGCCATCTAAAATCATCAAGTGCCTGTTTTCAGGCGAGACACCACCCGGTACAGAAGCAGCAAAGTGGCAAAGCCAATTTAGGAACAATTCCTTTGTCATCCATGCATGTGGATGTGCATCCATGCATGCCCCCAGTTCACAATTCTGTATGTAATTTTTTAGTTGAGTTTTACCTTTAAATAGATAAAATCCCGGTATAGATGAGCCAATTGCATTGACACAGGCAAGAATTGTGATCCACTCCCTGCTCTTAGGCAATATCTTAGGCACATTTCTACTCCCTCTCTTCGCAATTACCCGCATACCGCAATTTCTTCCTGCCTGTAAGCCTGTCTCATCGCAGTTCCATATGTGGTCTGGGGAATATGAGTGCTGGTCATATGCAGCAGAAAGAGTGTTGTAGAACTTGGAAACAATTGCAGGGCGTAGATTTAAAGCCCGGTCTCTGTCAAGGCCCTCTGCTGTACGTAACACAAGGTCTGGATGCCTCTTTTTAAACCCACTCCACCATGACTTACCAGGAAAACCATCTTTAAAGGGGTTTGGCCTCCCTTGACATATTTGAGATACAGTGGATTTAAGTTGGATAAGCTCTAACCCATGTCCCAATTGGGCCATCTCCTTACACCACTCCACCACCTCATCTTCCTCCTCTTCAGTCATGACTGTAACAGGCCCTCTGCACTTTGTATTAGTCAACCCATTTATCCAATAATGTATGTTAGAGGCAGCAATACCATGTTTTTTTGCTGATGCACGGATTGAATATCCCTTAAACTCGATGTCATCAATTGCAGCAAGCATGTCTTCCTTCGTCCAGCCTCTGATTGCACTGATTTTCTTTGTTGAAATTGCACCTTGTATTGTGGTCGAAGGTGGTTCTGTGGCTGATGGTGGGCTGGGATGATCTGCAACCACAAGGTCCTTTTCAACTACATTACTAGGAGCAATGGGAGCATTGACATCATCATCTGATGAACTGCTCCGCAGTTGGGCCCCCCTTCTCCCTCGCCTCCTGTTCCTTATCCGATCTGCAACAGAAACTCTTGGCATGGCTACAACCCGCAATTTCCAACATCGTTAAGAAATTTGATAAGTATTACAGCACAACTGTATAGAGTAAACTATAATTATGTATGAATTCCAAAATTTCTGCTAATAACATGAAAGCTTTCAGTTGTTTGTTGTGAATTAATTGGCATTGAAGTATTACTTGTCAATTATGTATTACTTGTAATATCAACATCAGAAAGATATGTGATACCTACATGGTTGTTAGCTACATGGACTTGTCTAAAATCAGTAAGTGCCTATTTTAAAATGGACTTATATTTGGACATGGACTGTGTGTTAGAACTATTTTTATTGAAAGATTTTATTCAATATAAAGTCAATATCCAAATCTGCTTAATATCTTGAATAACATTATTGAAGAACAACGAAATACATGTATGTCTCCAGCAACGCTCCAGCAACTGATGAAGAGAGTGAATAGCAACTGATGAAGAGAGTGAATGTAACACTGTGCACACACACTGTCTGGAATGTAACATTGTGCACACACTTTGTCTGGAATGGAACACTGAGCACACTCTGTCCTCTGTTTGTATGTCTGGAACACTGTCTGAAAAGGATTGTATGTCTGCAAAATGGAAACTCACTGTCTGAAAACTCACTTTCTGAAAACTGTATGTCTGCAAAATGAATGGAACACTGTCTGAAAACTCTGAATGTATGTCAGCAGTAGTTTAAGAGCAAAATGAATGCCTCAAATGCAGTAACAGTTGATGTTTTATAGTTTTATGATTTAGAATTTCATTGGTAGGGAAGATTGGCATGGATTGACATCTCCCAAATTTAATTGTGTGGTGTGGATTGATTTGTACATGATCCAATGGCTGAAAAGCTTTCATGGTTGATCCTTGTGCTTTCCTGAATTTAATTTTTGAATTGAAATGCTTTTCAGAATTTAATTCCTGTAATTCCAGGACTGTTGTGTTTAATTCTTGAAATGAAAGGTTGGGTGAACTATTTCCTGAATTGAATGGTGTCATTTAATGTCTTCAATAGGCTGAATGGTTAAACAAACATGTAGATATTGTTGACAGACATTTCACCTATTTTTGTGCAGGTGGTACTCAATCTTTGTGCAGGGGTTACCCAGTTTTTGTCCAGCTGTTATTCAACAATGAGATGTAGTCCCCCAATGCAAAATCAGTGGGGGACTGTTTGATGGGATAACTGTACTTTTGGATGGGTAGCATTGTAATGTTTTGTAGTGCATTTTGCCTTAAATGGTAATTCAAAACTGGAGGTACTTGAGACAGTAGGTCTTGTCAACTTGTGATGTTAGACTTGGTGTATGGCAGTTGTTGGTCTAGTAAAAAACTGGGCCCATTTTGGACATATTTATGTAACTTATATAACTTATTATCAAATATTTATGTGCATATTATCAAATATTTATGTGCATATTTTAGTGAGTTTGTAATTTATGTTTGATGGATGTGTGGGACCAGTACTATAACTACTACTGGTCCTTGCACAACGAAGCCTCCCCTATTGTGCAGATGTTGGTCAAGTACAACATTAGTGGAGAGGTACTCCGTCCAATTGATAATCGACACATCCTCGTATGTCATCACATGAGAGAAGTAACAACCATATTCGTACGTCATATCGCATGAAGAAAAGGAATCATATTTTAACGAGACTAAAAAATAGGATATAGACTAAAATAAGACTTGTAATTGTTTTAAAACGTAATAGTTTCACAAGTTGCAAAGATATACTTAGGAATAGATTAGCAAGTGTTAATAAAGGTGTAAAGATATATTGAAAGATATATTTGATTGGAAAAAGAAAAGAAGAGATTATAGGACTAAAAATAAGATTCGTAAATGTTTTAAAGCTGTAAAGATATACTTAGAATATAATTAGTATTTGCTTAAAGGTGTAAAGGTATATCAAAGGCATACATTTAAGAAATAGATTAGCAACTGCCTTTAAATATATAAAGATATACTTAAAAAAAATAGTAGATGTAGGAAGATCAAAACTAAATCACTAAATATAAAATTTCTTGAAAATATAAGCTTCGTGATCCATATCATATTAAAAAATAAATTCTTCGTAACATGAGAAATTTTATAACTACCAACTATAGTTCATCATCAGGATACTAACGATGACTGTAGTCAGTAGTTCGAAATGTGTTGGTTCTAAAATTTCTCATGTGATTTCCAGAAAGATTTATTTTAATATAAAATTTCTTATTTCTAATAGAATAAATATTAAATAAAGATTATTTGTAAAAAAATTGAGAAAACTTTATTAGGAAGAACAACCTTTTACTTCAATAGTTGCTTACTTAAAACTTGTAATAATTAAAATGTTTACAAATACCCTGCCATCTACATGCTAAATAATAGAAAACAAGTAAAAGGCATACAAATATCATACTTTCTACGTGCTAAATAATAGATTGTTCGGTAGACTTTATAACAAATATATATTGAGATCATGGCATACCTTCTTCTATTGCTCTGTTCATCAACCAATGGTTAATTAAAAGTTTTCTTACAGGTTTCATGTTTCATTTTTTAAGTTGGAAAGAGACAAACAAAAGATAAAGATCTACAATTGGCTAGGATGAACAGTCTAACCCAAACTCGCAACAGAAACATCTTCCTTGCAAAAATGTTGTAAAGTTATATAGATTATAAATTGTTCCATGTTGCAAAAAAATATATAATAATAAAGTCATCTCTATTGTTTCTATCTCGAATTTTTTTTAAGGTCGAAATATTTCTAGCTTCCACCTCTCTCTAGTGTATAAATTCATACATAGACAAATATTTAATCTTTGACAAAATTGGTGAAGTTCAATGTTATAAGAAAAGAATTGAAAGAACGAATAAGTTGCAACAAAGTAATACGGTTATGGAGAAGGCAGTGATCGGATCATCTGTTAAAATGGGGAACGTATCCCAATTTGCAATTTTTTTAATGTAAGGCGCAAAATGAGACACGAGGAACATAGGACTTAAAATGCTTAGCTAGATCTGGGTGTCCATGGAACACACCAAACTTTTTCAAATAATCATTTTGTCCATGACTTAAAATGTTGAGCTAGATCTGGGCGTCCATCGAACACAAACAACTTCTTCAAATAATTAGTTTGGCCATTACGTTGAAGGGTAGCCTCCAGAATTTCTTATTGTTCAACCTATATCTACATTTTCAGTCATTGCCTTGAATTCTTTCATTAACCACTTCCTCATGGTTATGACAACTTCCCCACATATTTCTTTTTCCCAAGATTAAGCAATGCAACTGTCTGTAATCTTTATTCAGATTCATGGGTGATTTTTGATATCAATTTTGAAAGTATTTCTAAATGTGATCGATACAAGTCATATCAAGAATGATGTTAAACAAATTGCTTCTATTCTATGAATGACATTCTAAAAGTTTCAAAATTTTCAAGTGAATAGAATTCAAATTTGATAAACTCAATTAACTAATATTTTCAATTGAATAAAATTCAAATTGGGTAAACCCAATTGAGTAAAATTCACGTTTCATAAATGGAATGAGACAATAATTGCATTTATTGTTGGTAAAGTATCCTATCCTTATTTAGACTGACAAATAAATTGATAGAGCGACAAATTGAGGTTCTTATATAGCCACATAATACCTCGGAGAATGCATGACGTGTAGCAACGCATGGTAGCCATGCTACTTCTCTTCCTGATCGACAAATAAATTGATAGAGCGACAAATTGAGGTTCTTATATAGCCACATAATACCTCGGAGAATGCATGACGTGTAGCAACGCATGGTAGCCATGCTACTTCTCTTCCTCGTACTCTAATCCTTATAATACCACCATTACAGTTACATTACCTGAGAACGGAACCAAAAAGAAAATAAAACCAATTACAGCCACAATGGGTATGTGCTCCCTTGCGAAAACATGGTGGAGGTGGGGTTGGGATGTGGTGTTATCAGTCCCCCTGTTGCTCATGCTTCCTTCAACAATCTCTTTCTCCAAACTCCTTCGAATATTTTTCATCACACGCCCTGAGCCTGTTCGGGGAAAGGTAGTTCTCATCACAGGACCGTCTTCGGGTATAGGCCAGGTGAATTTACATTGATGATGAAACTTTATCCAATGGTGATATTGAAAGTTTTTTTTGGAGTGTAACGAGGAAACAAAGTAGTTCATAGAGAAATGAGTGTATATTAACCGGCACATGGCACGTGGGAGTACACGAAGAGAGGTGCAAATATGGTGGTGGTGGGGTGGCGAGGCGGCAATCGACTAGAGGAAGTAGCTAGAAATGTAGGGCTTATGGTGCACAGAACATTGTTGTTTTCCCGACTTATTTAACAAAACCCTAAGATTATGAGAGGCTTGCGTAATTCACAATTTCCACCTTTGAATGGTGTATGGATTTCCTTTATTTTCTCTCTATTTATCGGTTTGTGTAGTGTCATCACTAGTTCTAATTTACCCAGCATAGACTCATCATGTTGATTATGGTTAAAGAAAAAAAGAAAATATCCAAAGCAAGTCATGTTTAAAAAAATCCGGTAGCATAGATTCATCATCTTAAATCTAGTCATATAATTGCAAAGAGGTTTTCATTTCAGTGTTGTAATCCCCAAATGTTTAACAAACCAAGGTTCAACACCTTAGATGTGCCCTGTTATTACCACCTTAAACGCCCATTCCACGGGCCTTGAAGATCACTTAAAACATTCTCAAACCACCATGAACCCAAGTAGATTGAGAGCCCTAAACTTAGATCATTGCACGAGCTTGCTTAGGTGTTGGTCCCACTTAATTAGTTACTTAGTAGCGACCAATGGAGAATAGATACCCCAGTTTTCACCACGCTTTTCATACTTTACTTTGGATTTCAGGTGCTTAGTAATGACATACATGAGATTCAAAGGAACCAAAGATGAATTGATGTAAATTCTTGATTCTAGGAACAAATGGAATCCCTTACGATTGCATATTTAAGATATCCCAAATGGACAACCCATATGGAGGATCATTCAAAATGGCAGAAATATAATTTCTCTGCTTAGTACTAATTCTGATAATTTAATATTGAATTTGGGACAAGGTTGTTTTCTCTTTTTCTAATTTTTATCTCATATTGCAATAGGATGTTGTATCAGTTGCATCAGTTATTCTATTCTAGTCTATTTTTTAGTTTTGAATCTAGTGTCAGAATGAAATGAGCGCCAAAATTAGAATTTGTTGTTCATTTTTTATATTTATTATTGTCTTCTCTTATGCACTTGTTATGAGAAGAGTATCATGCTTGTTTTTTGGTCTTCTGCTTATAAAATATGTGACGGTTGATGAGTTTGAGATGTTCATCCAAGTGTATGTGGCAAGTTTTTAATTGATGCGTATTTGACCTGTAGTTTTTTTTGTTCATTTTCATTTGAAACCATACATTAGAAGAGAAGAATATGTGAGGGAAATCCATTCAAAACCTTCACGTCAAAGTTCCCCTTCATTGGTGATTATGATGCGACGAGGCCTCTTCCGATCATTGATTGCATCAAGCAAATTTCGCCAACATAAGCCTGACTAACGATGGTTCAAAATCATACTTCACAAGATAACTTTTGTCAATGCACTTTTTTCCATGTGTAGGTTGGAAGATGACAAAAATGCACCGTGGGGATTAGGTGGGGCAAACAGTGTTTGCCCAGCCCAACCCCGCAAAGAGAACACCTTTAGTGTAAATATGCTCATCCATCATATGAATACATAGACCTATATACACGTCCACACAAATGTTTTATTTTATATTTGTGTCTAGAGTTTTATATGATCATTTTTATTATTATTATTATTATTATTTTTATTTTAGTAAGACTAATTATTAAGGAAAAGACATGGTACAATCGGAGAGAGCTTTTGCAAATAAGCAAAGTAAAGAAGCAAGGCCGGAAATGATATTATCTCGGTCCCAAAAACAACCATGGAAAAATCGAGAGCCAATAAGGTGAAAAACGAGAGCTGAACCGAGGTCTACACAAGTGGTAGAAACTTCAAACAACATTTTCTTGCTGACTTTAACCCAGCCATTGTGACTTGGCTTGACAGGAACCAGTTGTTGACTGTTCTGTGCTGAAGGAGAAGTCTCCTTATCTGAATCAGAGGAGGAGGGTGCATGTGTGCATTTCTACGTAATTGGAGGTGCCAAAGGATCCTCAGGGCAGGCCAAGGGGGAGCCCTTCACATGCTCAGCATTGTCTTCATCCGCTTATTTTTCTTCCTTTTTCGAGCTGAAGGAGTCTATATCATCCATGGGGGGGTGGGTCACATGGTTTCCAGCTCTTCGATTTGGATTTACCTTTTTTATTCTTCTCTTTGTCGAGAAATGTGGCACAGGAGTTTTGGAGGTGCCCTGTCTGATGGCAGCGGTGACACCGGAAGGAAGTGTTCTCATAGTCCAAGGTTTGAGTCCAATGAAAGTCCCCGATTTTGAGACTGATTTGATCAGGTAGCCCTTTGCTGATGTCTATTTCTGCACAAATTCTGCCAAAGGTGTAAATTCCTTTCTCCCCCCTTGAGGTATCAATATCCAAGAAGCGGCCTAAGGTATTCCCAATCCCCTGGAAGACTACAAAGTGCTAGAGATGCGCAGGGAGGTTTGGTAGTCCAACCCAAATGGGAAGCTTGGTGATGACAGTTGTGGAAGGGTCGAAGCCTGGAAACCATGGGGAGAGGAAGAACCCTACCGATCCCCAGAACCAGGGGCCTTCTATTAAGGCTTTCTGATCATCTTCATTGAAGGAAAATACCACAATGAAGAAGCCTTTCAAGAAAAAGAGGACCTTGCAGTTTTTGGTCCAGTTGGAATGGATCCACTTGTAGAGGTCTGCTGAACAAGGCCATAGTCCATTAAACCTGCAAATGAAGGCTTTTTCTGCAAACATCTGAAATTGATCATCCAATGTTGGATGAGAGATTTCAATAGAGGGGGTTTCCTCTGTTTTGTCCACCAGGAAAGGTTTGGGAGCCTCAGCTGGTTGAGCGGCTCTCTTAGAGAGCTACGTATGAACCGCGTCCTTATAGGAGAAGGCAGGAGCCGAGGAGGTTTGCCTAGGAGCTCCTCCTCTCAAGCGTAGGGAGAGCACAACTGAAGCATCTTTTTTAATATTGTAGTAAGACAGGGGCAGGGGTTCCTCGAGTTGTTTACCTCTGTAAAGCAATCACAGGAGATCTGAGGGGATCCCCATTCTGAGTTCGAGATCTCGCAAAAGGTCCTGCACCAGATCCGTGGCTCGTACCCAGAGCAGCGTTGTTCCCCCAGATAAAAGGGAGATCTGGATCTGATAAGCAGAGGGTGAAAGTTCTGAAAACCGAGGCTCTCCGCTTCGAATATGCTTTTGATCTGTGCATGCTCCTTGTGTCTCCAAACCTAGAAGGATGTTGGCATTGAAAACAGCTGGATGGAGATTAAAGCCCGTTGGGGGCAGTCTTCGTTCCCATTTGCCTTGAAGAGCGTGTCTCCTTGCTGCAAGATCTTTGCAAGCAGGAGTAGCCTCAAGACTTGCAGCCTGAGCACAGCAGGCGGCCGAATGGATAGGCCACGTCTACGACCAAAGCAAAATGGGGCAAGAGAGGCCACTAGAAGTTGCGGCAATGAAACCCGCTGGGCCTTCTCACCCTGCTGTGGTGTCGGCGGCGGTGGGAGAGCCGAACAGGGCCGTTGTTAAGACGACGGTGGTGGGAGAGCCAAATGTACGAGGCCGAGCCTGCCGTTAAAAACCTAGCGTAATCCATCGTTCAACACACTCGTCTATATAAATTTTATAGTATTATTAATACACATATTACTTAGTTACTTTATTAATTAAATTATAATTATTTTTCAAAAGTAGAATAAGTATATATCTTTTAATTTAAAATTATAATTACTTTTCAAAAGTAAAATGAGTATATATTTTTTAATTTAAAATTAAAAATAACCCTTCACATTTAATCACCATTCACAACCGACAAGCATTTTTTTGTGACTTGTTAAATATATACAAAACAAAAATTTAATCAAGAAATATACATTATTCTCCATCTTTTTTTAATAATTTATTTTTCAAATTTTCTTCCATTAAATATTCTTTAAAATATATTTTTATTTTCTCTTTATAATTGCTATATACTATATTCTTTACATTATATTTTTCAATATTCCTTTAGAACATTTTAAATAATTTTCAAATAGTATATTCTTTTCATAAAAGTAAGCCAATTTCTGCTTAGGCTTTACTTTTTTATTCTAAACCAATGTGAATCCATGTTTCATAAATTACTTAATAATAAATGTTACCAAACGGAACGCAGCCGTTTGAAAGCAGTGCGAGGAATTTGGAGTGTTCATGTCCGGGAAAGTAAGTGTTGGACATAAGTTATGCAATAAGCAAAGGGTAAATGAAATTGTGTTTGAATAATTCCAAAAGGGGAACATATTTGATGTAAATATTTATGGTGATCATCATCTTGTTAAGAATAGAACTTGCTTTCTTTTTTTTATAAATAGAAAATAGTAAGGTATTATTAAATTTAAAAAAAAAAAAAAAAAAAAATAGAGTCAAAATAAGTTCATAATTAAATTTTAGAATTCCAAATCAGCTATCTAATTAAAAAATTAAATTAAATTAAAATTAAAAATTAAAATAATAATAATAACACAAATAATCATAAATTTTTATTTATAAAATACAAATAACTAAATAAATTTAATTACATTCAACATAACGATGACAAACAAATATTCATTTTTACTAAAATTTTACATGCACACAAAACTTTTAATAAAAAAACTCTAAATCTTACACCATGTTTAATTTTAAATATAGAATTTCAAAATAATAATTAATAATTTCACATTTTTACATGCTAACATTTCACCTTGTTTATTATTATGTTGTTGTGGTTGTATTGGTTGGATTGTGGTGTTTCTACAAAGGCTACGAAGCCACTTTCGGCCCCTTGAACGAGATAGTGGAAATCTATTCAGTGTGGGACTAACAAGGCCAAGGCATGCAAATCGCCTCCATCATTGTGGGATATTTCGTTGACGGAGCCAACATGATGGAGTACACACACAAAATCTACAAAGGAATGGCACCCAAGGCACATATTGTGGTCTATAAGGTTTGTTGAGTATCTAGTTTTGTGACCTCTGACCTGCTCTTTGCCTTCGGGAATGTGTTAGATGACAGAGTGGATTTTATCTCGATGTTGATTGGGTCAGATGCAGTTCCTTATGTTACCTTACAGGAAATCTTATGTAAATAAGGCATTCAAGTTGAATTAGTCAACCATGGTCACCATGACCACACATAATGTATTTCATCAACCATGGTAAACCAGAGACAACATGTTAAGCATGGTCAACATGTTCATCCATTATCAATTATAGACAACATGGCCAACCGCGATGAACTTGGCTAAACGATACTTGGCCATGGTCATCATGGCTAACATTATTAACCATGCTCAAACATAGTTGGATGTTCTACATGGTCAACCATAGTTTCACAATTTCTCCAAATGCCACCTTAATTTGACTCATCGGGGCCATGAAGGCGAAGTTAAATCCACACAGAGGAAGCAAATCACTCCATACATTCCCAACCATAATTTATATAGGGTATATTGGTTATTATCGAGTGCTTTTAGATTTTGGATTATATTAATCTATTTTTTTCTCTTTTATTTAAGGAAGATTAGATTTTAGTTAATCAAACATAATGTTTGATCTTATTCCAAAACTAAAAGACAATTTTTCCCTCCTTCTCATTCTTAAGGCAACAATAATGGGATCATGTGATTTCAAGTAGCATCCATATTTATTCCTATGTATGAAATCAAATACTACATCCAATTGCACTTTAACCTCGTACTTAAGAAGAAACTCACTATATTTATTTTTTTTCTTTGAAAATGACATAACTTATCATAATTAAGTTGTCAATTAACAACTAACAGAACCATCATCATATTTATTTGTTTACATTTTCTTCACATTTGAGAAAATTAAACTATTATCCGATTATAACATTTTTGGGTTTTATTCCAAAACCAAAAATAATTTCAATTTAAATAATATTTTTAAAAAATCAATATTATTCCCCAATGGGGGTGTTGGACACATGGAAATCCATGCTATGTGAATCATGACACTTAACATATGGCATGAGTGGAGGAGGGTAGGCATTAAGCCCTTCCATTACGTTGTGGTTAATGACTCTGCATTCGAATGTGTGAAACATCACCCCTCACCTGCGCGCGAGGGAATAGTACAATCTCAGGGAGCCATGGCGCTTACTTTATGGTGGTTAAGTAGTGTCAATCATGTAGCAGTTCAGGTGTATTTGGCTCTTTGCGGGATACGAACTTTCTTGTGTTTACATTTCTTCGGGTCGTGTGGGTCTGGTGGAGTTCATCTGTTTATCACTCCTCTTACAAGCTTAATAAGGTAAAAACTCTTTCCTTGATATTTTGGGTGAAACTTTCCTTTTCATTCCTTGGTCGGAGGTTGTGTTAGTTGGAGAAGTGGTTGGTATTGGGTGTAGTTGTCTTGGGCCTCAGTGGGTTCTTGCTTTTTCATTTCGGGTGGCAATGCTTTGTTTCTCTGTGTAAGGTGTTTGTTGCTTTTACAAGTGGTGCCAGGGTTTCTGGCGGTGGAGTTTTCGCTTGGGATGAGGCTCTAGCGTTGGCGTTGTTTTGGCTCTCTAGGATAGGCATTGCCTGGATTTTCCTTCCTAGGGATGATGGACGAATAATTCCCTTCGAGGAAGCCTAATGGCTCTGTCGTCGGTAAGGTTTCTGGGAGTCTGAACGTTTAGTTTTTCTTGTGTTCATCTAGGAGGTGTTCCTCTGGCCTTTCCAGGTGAGGGGTTGTTTGGAAGTGCTAGCCTAGATTTGTGATTTTTTCGTGGCGAAATTGGGTCGAGATGACTAGTGGAGCTGAGCTATCTTTCCTTCTCTGACTGTGGTGCGGAGTGTAGGTTTTTTGGCGTAGGTCGACCGGTTGGTAGTGTGCGTAGTGACTAGTGGCGTTGTTCTACCTCTAATTGGGTGGACCTTGGTGTTGATTTGGGTTCGTTTGGGGAGTCTGGGTTATGACACGTCCATCAACATGAAGAAGGTTTCACACTCCTCGCATGCTCATGTGTTAGTGAAGGAGAAAGTGTCCCGGCTTAGGGAGAGGTCAAGTATGCCTGATGGAGTTCGGGGTGGCCGTGTGGGAGTTAGTATTGATATCAGCAGCTAGGGTGCGGGAATTATGTGAGGCATCGTGCACGAGGGTCGTGGAGTACGTGGTGGGACAATATCTTCTGTCAGTCCTGTAGATGGTTGGGGTTGCAAGATCCTGCCTTAGGGAGGTCATGGAGGAGGAATAGGAGCAGGGGCATAGGACGTGGCCGAGGTCCAAGCTCACAGGGCAGATCAATGAAACAGGAAGCGTGGGGTCAATTGGACGTGCAACAGTTAGGCGAACCAGGAGAACTATGGTACAAAAATATATGCTCCAATCTATCATGGACATGCTGGAATCTTATGACATAGTTCAGAGGGAACAACACGAGGCATTTATGGCCAAGCTGAAGAAAATCCATTACTTTGAATGCCACATCCGAGAATGAATTGTGGTTGTTTGGGTTGGATAAAATCTGCTGACAGAGAAGCTCGAAAAGTTGTAAGCTGGGCTTGCTCACTTTGAGAAACATGTCAACTGCCTATACCGTCTATGATCCAAGGGATCAATAAAGTGATAAAAAATGAAAGTGTTCAAAAGTGCTTGAAACTAGTGCCAAAATGTAGAGCTCACTATCCCAAATCCAACGCAACTTGAATCGCTCAAAACCAACATCATATGCTCTAGATATCGTGTTCTGGTCATTTTCCTAAACAGCTAAAAAACCTTTGCAGGTGGATGGACAGGACTGCTGATTTGGCAGTCTGTACAGTGAGTCAGCCTTCTGACTAGGTGCCTATGGACCAATTAGAGGCTGAAAAGTGAACTTCAGTAAATTGCTAAAAAATGAAATTGTTCAAAAGTGCTTGAAACTAGTGCCAAAACGTGGAGCTCCTCGTCCTGAATTCAACACAACTTGAATCACTCAAAACCGGCATCGTATGCTCTAGACATCCCGTCATGATCATTTTCCTAAACAACTAAAAAACCTTTGTAGGTGGATGGACTGGACTGCTAACTTGGCAGTCTGTATAATGAGTCAGCAAGATGATTGGGTACCTATAGACCAATCAGAGGCTAACAAGTGGCCTTATGTGGTTCGTGCATATGGATGAGTTTGATTGGTTATGGGGTTTTGATGTGGACCAATGGAAGGGTGCCACGTGGCCAAATCATGGGCTACCATGTGGTACCCCAAGGCAGTGTAAATTTTGTATGGTAGGCTTGGGCAGATCGAACCCCCGACCTCAACTCTAACAACACAACACTCTACCGTCTCACCCGTGGGTGTTGCTTATTAACCATAATGAACAACCTTAATTTAAAATTTATGATGTGTTGCATTGGGGGAAGGGGTCAGGGCTAAATCCCTAGCCCCTGTCATCTAGCAGCCCACACAACCACGCGGGAGCCAAGACCAAAGGGTCTGTGGCTTTTCCCCGACCCATGGACACAACCACAACAAAGAATCGTGGGCAGAGGACTTCCAAAGTTGACGGGATGAGGAGCTGGGTTAGAGCCCTAACCATGGCCATATGGAACTCCACCGGATCATGCACATAAATCGCAAGAGTTAAGCATCGGGTGCGGAGGATAAGGGGCCAACCCCGGGTTATATGGTGTAATGAGACCATGGCAGAAGCCAAAGGGAGCTTCAGTGGAGAGGGTAGGTTGTTGACCCGACCCTCAGCCCTATGGCCATGTCATGACCAACGACTCGAGAATTTTGGGCCCCTAAGTTGGTGGGGGTGGGCGGTTAGCCCCAACCCTCGAGCCTATGGCGCCCCATGTGGCCTTAATATTCACGCACAAGAGTTATTGGATGATTTAACCGTCCAAAAAAATGCACCCATTTCAGCGTGAATCTCGTCGGTGCCAGGCGAATCAGGTGCTCGACAGTCTCCAAAATGGCGAAAAATGTAAGATGGTTAGAAAAAATGGCCAGTTTGTAGATCAGTTGGCAACAAAACTTCTCTGAGCCATAACTTTGTGAGATTTTGGCCAATTTGAGCCCAACAAGAGCCCAAATTGGGGTTTTTAGGTCTTCTTGAGATAATGGAGACATTATTTTTACATTATGAGCACTGTAAATCCATGAAATCACAGATTTGAGCACTTAATGAAAGAGGCCCAACATTGGAAGCTGGACCAAAAGATGTAGCCCAGGAGGGGTGAATTCCTTTATCATTTTGTTGTATTGTGTTGTTGTGTATGGTATATTTATCTTTGTTTTTATGCTGCAAACTGAGTTTAAAAACCATTAATTTATGTATTTTTGCAAATTGATCCATTGCCTAAAAGGCATAAAATTTCACTTGCAAATTTCACAATAACCTTTAGGTTTGTAATACATATCAGTTTGGTATCAGAGCTCTGGTTATTTTGAAGGTTTGATTTTGTTGCAAGTGTTTTCTGATGCTTACAAGGTTGAAGCTCAAAAGAGGAGAAAGAGTGCTTGTGGAGCCAAGTTCTCAAGTTGTATCAAGGAGAACACATTCACCTCAAGCTTCACCAATCATGGCAGCTGAAGAGGGCCATGAAACCATTTCTGAGAATGAAATAAATTTCAGAAAAAAAACCTTCTTTGAAATGTCTGAAATGGTGAAATTTTTATATGAAGAAAGGAACACAAGGTTATAAGGAGAGAGCTCAAATCCACCAAAAGGTAATGGAGGAAATGGTGGAAACCACCACCTCTACCTCCACCTTTTCCTACATCTCCACCTTCACCCTCATCTTCTTCTACCTCAACCCCTTCACAAACTCCTCCAAGATCGCCAAAGGGACATGGTAAAACTCCTTTGCTAAAGCTTGACATAAATTTGAATTGCCTATGTACAATGGAGAGGTAAATGCTGAAAATTTGGATAATTGGGTTCGTCAAATTGAAGTGTATTGTAGGATACAAATAATCAAGGATGATGAGACCAAAATTCAAATTACTTCTCTAAGTTTGGAAATTGCAACACTCATTTGGTGGGAGGCCAAAACTCAAGAAGATCTCAAAAAAAGTGGTAAATTATTTCTTCTTGGAATGATTTTGTAGCTGCATTAAGAAGACAATTTTATCCATTAGCATATATGCAAAAGACTATAATGGATTGGAAAATTTTTAGGCAAGCTAAAGGTCAGAGTGTGCAAAATTATACTCAAAAATTTAGAAGAAGAGCTTTGATTTTGGGTATAGATTTATCCTCTCAAGACACTCTACTTAAATTCATTGGAGGTTTACATAGTTATTTGAGACACACAATTCTCATGTTTAACCCTACAAATCTAGATGAAGTATGTGTACAGACAACTCATTTAGAAGCAAGAGGGAAGAATGTTCCCCAAGAGACAACAAGAATCCATTCAAAAGTGGAGACAAAGGAAAGGGGAAATTCAAAGGCAAGGGGAAAAAGAATGCTTCAACCAAGAAAGAGGAATAGAAACTCACATGTAAACATTGTTCAAAAGAAGGCCATGATGAATACCATTGTCGGAAACTTTATCCCGAGATGAGACCCAAAAATTTTAGCAACAAAGGGAAACAAAATATTGTTGGAACTACTCAACATGATTTAGGATCTGATTCCAGAGATGAAACAAATATTGTAGCCATGGGATTTAAAGGTAAGGATTCTATTGCAAGTACAAGTTCTTCTAGTAACCTCAATTAAACTCAACATGATAAATAAATAATATAGATTTTCCATATTAGATTCATATCAAAACATAACAAACTAGATACTTTGTTTGATAGTGGATCCCAAGCCATCCTTATTTCAGAATCCATTTTCAAGAAACTAAATTTGGAAACCATTTCTCATCCTAAACCTTATTCTTTCGGTTGGGTATGTTACAATGCAAAATTGCAAGTGACAACAAAATGTAAACTGAAATTCGCCATCACTGCAAACGAGGTAGAGCTTGATGTTGTTCCACTTGACATATGTGGTATTGTTTTGGGAAGCCCATACCTATATGATAGGAAAGCCATCTTTCATCGTCGTGAGAACAAGTATCATTTGTTTAAAGATGGGATTGAGTATATTGTTAGAGCACATCGCAAGAAATTGAATTTGTATCTTGTGAATGTTGGACAAATGAAGAGGCTTGTTAATGCTAGTAATAATTTTGTACTATCGAGGATCAAACCCAAAGATGATGTTGAAAATCAAGTCTTCCAAGGATGTGGTGGAAAACTTAAGTCTTATTTTATTGAGGTTGTTAAAACATATGATAAGATGTTTCAGGAACCTGAAGGATTGCCTCCTAAAAGAGGAATCTAGCATGAGACCCAATTGCAGCAGGATGCTCCTCTTCTAAACATTGGCATGTATAGGATGTCAGTTATGGAGAATGCAAAAATTAAGAAGAAAATCCAAGAGTTACTTGATAGAGGCATCATTAGACCAAACATATCTCCCTGTGGGTCTCTTATACTCTTGGTACCAAATAAGGATGGTACATGGCACATGTGTGTGGAATTTAGAGCCTTGAATAAAATCACGGTGAAGAACCACTATCATCTTCCTCATATTGATGATTTGCTTAATCATTTGAAATATGTTGTTTATTTCACTAATTTGGACTTGAGAAGTGGTTATCATCAAATTAGGATTGTTGAAGAAGATATTTGGAAGACAACTTTCAAAATGAAGCAAGGTTTGTTTGAATGGTTGGTTATGCCATTTGGGCTTTGTAATGCTCCTGCAACATTCATGAGAATTACGAATGATGTTTTAAGACGATTTCTTGATAATTTTGTGATATTCTACTTAGATCATATACTGATTTTCAGCAAGACTCGTGAAGAGCATGTAAAGCATGTTAGGCAAGTTCTAGATGTCTTAAAGATAGAAAAGTTGCTTTCGAAGATGTCTAAATGTGAATTCGGGAAAACCTCCTTAGTATATTCGGGTCATATTGTTGGAGGGGGTGAATTGAAGATTGATCCCTCAAAGGTCGAAGTCATTTTGAATTGGCCAAAACCCAATAATGTAACAAATGTTAGAATCTTTTTGGGAGCAAACCCAATATTGGAGAAAATTCATTTCTAACTTCTCATCAATTGTAGCTGCATTACATGCTTTGACAAGTGTGAAAAATGTTTTTCAGTGGGGAGGAAAACAATAGAAATCTTTCGATGCATTGAAAGAGAGAATCGGTACAACACTAGTTCTCATACTTCTTGATCTTAAGCAGCCATTTGAGATATAAATCGATGCAAGTGAATAAGTCATGGGAGCGGTTTTGGTGCAACATGGTAAGCCTATCTGTTATCATTCTGAAACCTTTACCAGTGCAGTGATTAACTATCCAACATATGACAAAGAGTTGTATGCTTTAGTGCAAAGTGTGAAAAAATGGAAATATTATTTGATGGGTAAGGAAACTATCATTCACATTGACCATCAACCGTTGCAATACTTGTGATCACAAACCAAGCTACAACAAACAAGGCATTTCATATGGATGGGTTTCTTACAAAAATTTCACTTGGTAATCAGGTATACGAAAGGTATCTATAACAAAGTTGTTGATATGGTATCTAGACCAATTGTTAGTGCATCTGTTATTCTTAAGCATAATTCTATCATGCATGAGAGCTATGTTGAACAATATGCTTTAGATTAATATTTTAAGGATGTATATGAAACTTTGTGTTAAGGTAACCAAGTAGAGGAATTAGATTATCATATTCATGATAAATTATTGTATCATCCTAGCAAGCTATGTATTCCACAGGTTGAAATATTCAACATCATAAGGGAAGCACATACCTCTCTTATTGTTGGCCACTTTGGTGCAGGCAAGACAGTGGCACAATTACAAAGGTATTGTTATTGGCCTTGTATGAATGAAAGTGTGTCGCGATATGTAAGAGGATGTTCTATGTGTGCTATTAGTAATCCTAGCAATAGAAAGTTGGGATTGTATACTCCACTTCATGTTCCTTCCCGTACTTGGGAAAGTGTTTCTATGGATTTTGTGGGAGGTCTACCTATGTCTAGGAAAGGTCATAATTATCTTAGGGTTGCTATGGATTGTTACACGGGGGGTGCATTGGTCCTAGGGTGTGTTTTTGTAACCCCAGGGCCCTCAAAACCTCAAAATATTGTCAGGAAATCACAAAAATGGACCATAAAAATAAAGAGAAGGGTTTTAGCTCCTACCTAGAAGCGACAGCACTTGAAATGATCCATTGGATTGGCTGCAATAAACTACAGAAAATTGAGGTCAAAAGTGCTCCAAAACTCTCACTGTTGAAGGTGAATGTGAAATGGTAAAAATGAATAAACATTTTAATTATTTATGGTCATTTCTTGCATTATTTTATTAATATTTAATGTTTTGGCCTAGATATGCTTAATGTTTACTATGAAACAGGTATGTTTAATCCTTTTTTTGGTGTTTTGAGGAGGTCGACAACTATTAATGGTGTTTTATCATGCTTTAAACATGTTATTTTGACCAAGGAGTATACTTTTATCTCTATCTCGGGCTCTATAAACCTACGAAAAAGGAACTCCTCATAATCCTCTTTCAGCTCTTTTCAGACTTCCAAAACATGAAAATATTGTTGAGCACTTGTCCTTTTGAACTCCTTAAAATAAATGAAAAGATGTCCACTCAGTATAAGTTTAACCCTTTTCCGGACTAGGATGGACTATTTACGAAAAAAGAATACCTTGGTAGAACATGACTAAGAGTTCTCTTGAGTATTGTTTTCTACCTTTTCGAACTTCTTTTTTGCCTCTTTTTCAAATTCTCTAAACATGAAAAATATTTTGAGTTTTACGTTCGCTGGAATCGTTAAAACATCAAAAATCGATGGAATTATCGAACATGACAAGGCCGAACCACTCCTCCTTAGAGTTCATTAAAAATTCTCAGAGGGATTCATCTAAAGGATGAACTTACAGATCTGGCATATGCTATCCTCCTCAATATTATTAAAAAATAAAGAGGTACTGACCAGTATGGTTGGGGAAATTGGGAAAACAAGGTACTCCATTTTTCTAATGGAAACGAGTCACTCTTGAACACGACACTCTTCCACCTCATCTCCATGGATGTTCGGTTTGGTAATCTTCTTGTTATTCGGTTCATCATACCTTTTCAGAGCCTCCATTTCGGTTTTTGGTCAATGCCACCAACTCCATTCAATGTCATTATGTGTTCAAGAGAAGTCATTTCAATTGATATCTGTTACAATACTCTTAAGCATCCATTCCATGTTTGCCTTTTCCTAATATAGTTTTGTATCATCGTCATTCTGTCTCAATCATGATACATGTTTCATGTCTTTTATGGGGGATACATCAAGGCCCTCTTATGATGGGTTGCTTACTGTCGACATCAACATATCATATAAGAAGTTGACATAGAAACACCCCTTTGGTACCTTGGTGATTGCATACATGAATGGCAAGTTTCCTCGCTCTCAACGACATGTTTACATCATTGGCCTTCAACCGAAATATTTTGTGTGGTGTTCGACATCAAATCATTTACTCACACCATATGGATTGTACTGTAGTACCTTGATAGGCATTGACGTCGTCGTGGTTTATCTTGTGTCTATTAACGACTTACATCATCGACGATAATCAAATGGCGTCTACCATGTTTGACCTCAGCTCATTGATTCACATGGTTAGAATCATACACTGGTTGGTTGTGTGGACGAGATAAAAGACATGAGATCTATTTTTATCCATCCGAGCTGCGATTTCAGGAGTTATACAAATATCACAATGTATAATGGATATGATCATCCAAAAAGTCATCCAGTCATGGGTCCACTAGTTGCATATGTGGACCCGTCTTTTTTATCATTATAAATGTTATGTTTTCTTATGTGTTAGGTATGTATATTCCTCCCTCAACAAAAATATGTCATGATATAAATGCATTGTAATAGATGGAGCTTGGCGGTTATTCTTGATCCCGACTTGTCACAAGGTAAATCACTCAGTAATCAATCATCATTTATGATTTTGTGCTTTAAGGGAAAATATGCTATAGGGCATTTTGTCACATAAATTCATTAGGCCTCCTAATGGGATTAATGAACATCATATCCCCCCTTGTCAACATCATTGCACAAAGCCCTAAGTATGCCTTCTTCATTTCCCAGAATTTCTTCCTGAAACCACCTCATCTAAGCTAGCTTTAATACCAACGCTCCTTGTCCTTCCTTTGGATAGCGTTCACCAAGAGGTTGCTCCACTGTGTCCAGCATTGATCACCTACAGGTTGCTCCACTGTGGCCAACGTTGATCACCTACAGGTTGCCCCCCTTTGCACCTGCGTTGGTTCTAGAAATTCAAGAAAAAGAGAGAATTTTCGGAAGCTTCCTCTTCCAGAAGCTTCCAGAATATGTTACAACCATTTACCTTGGATAAAAAATTTGAATCCTATATCATCCTTCTTTGGAGTTTCCGTCCCTTATCCTTTGATCCCATCCTCCCATCAAAGGTGGATATAAAGCCTTAGATTGGTAATTGGATAAGAACTCCCAACTTACCCCACTCCTCTATATATTTATTTCCCTGCATATGCAAGGGGTTGGATTTTGGAGAGTGATTATACCCTTATGCTGCTGAGGCGAGAGGTTAACATTCCATGCATTTAGGGTGATTGGAGGTGCATATCGTGACAAGGAAAGGACAAAACAACTTGGAGGAGCTCTTCTACAAGATCAACACATACTTATGGTTGTAATCTCCTTCCATTTATAGTAATGCAAATAGTTCTCTATTTTCCTATATGTGATGTCGTTATTTCATATATTTTGATACCATGTTGATCTATTGAATAGAGTACTTAGATGATACTGCATAGATATCATAGTTCCTTCGCTTGTGTTATATGACTATGCAATTTCTAATTTTGGTAGTCAGAGATGGAATTAGAGCATTCAAGTTGAAGAAGGAATGAAGTGCGTGACAGATTCCTAGTAGGCTTCATTACATCATCTATTTACTTTCAGGAAAACATTGTGTTCCTTGTTTCTCTGTTGTCCTACATTGACCATCGAACCTAGGGGAGATACGTTGTTCGCAATTATAAATCCCACATAACAGGAAGGTAAAGGCTCAAAAATTTTGAGATTGTGTAAAGCTTCATTATCATTTATGTTGGAACATCTAGGTTGGAAACCAGGCAATGGGAAGCATATTCATCTATGGAAATATCACTCTCCCCTATCAGACGTCATCTCTAGTCCTGTATTTGAGGATTTATCTAAGTGGATGGAAGAGCATGGGTACATTCGTCTTGCATACATCTTTTGCTAGGATGATCAAGTTATGTGGTGTGGGTGGTTGACCTATAATCGCAAGAAAACTGTACAGTCGGGTTTGGTTGGGAGGTAAGCACAAAATATATTCAGTCAAAGAAGGTTTTTCTCCTCTCATTAAGTATCCTTCCTACTCCAATTCATCTAATATATGGGAGAAAACATGGAACACGGATGGGATTCATAAGTTGAATATTGTTTGTTAGGAAATGGTGCATGAGAAGATACTCACTGCAAAAATTTAAGGAAAATGAATATCCATGGTCCCTCTTACTGTTTGCTATGTGGTAAAGTGAAGGAATCTATTAAGAATCACTTTTTTCAATGTCGCTTCTCTATGGGAACCTAGAAATTTGATTTAACTCCCTTGGTTCACTTCTAATCCATTTATTGAGGATTGGAACGAGATTTTTATCCATTAGATGCACCAATTTCCTTCCTCCAAAAATTCCCTCTTAATGTGATGCTAGAGGGAGATCCCCAAATATATTTGTTGGTCGATTTGGCTCTGTCGAAACCAAGTGATCTTTCAAGATAACAGTTATGTTCCAGAATTTGTAGCAATCAAAGGAATGGCACTCCTTTTCAAGGTTATCTATTCTATGGGGTTTTATGATTCAACTTGGAACATTTTGACTATCAATGAAAAAGAGTCGCTCAAGATTTCCAACTCCAACCCCTGGGCTCTAAGTTCAATACCTCATGTTGTTCCTCCTTTCTGTATTAGGTTGACCGGGGAAGCCTTTAATGAATGGAAAATAAATATTGGTCAGGTGATCCAGACTTATGAAATAATGCAATAAAATATAGAAATACACATAAGCGTAGAGATGCAGCAGAAATAAGACTTCATTTCATTAATAAGATAACTGAAATATGCTTACAGACAGAATGGAAATAAAATAGCTAAGGCGCTGGTAGCTTATCTCTGAGAAGAGATGTGGCGGTTATAGGCCTCTGAACTATGGTAAAATGAGGCTAAATGGCCTTTTTATTGTTGAAAATAAGAGAAACCCTAAACGACCAAAACCCTAACCTGAGGAGATGTAACATCAAGAGTTTATGGGCCCTGTTGGGGTTAGTTGGGCAACCAACTTCCCGGGGTCGTAACTTGGTCATATTATCTTTGTTTCGCGCATATGATACATCATTGGAAATATCTCTCGGAGGACTACAACTACTATCAGGGAAAAATCATGCCCAAAAATGTCGTTTAGGGCCTCAAAATGGTTCCGAAAGTTCAGGACCCGAAAAACTGCTAAAAATAGTAAATAAGAAAACTAATGAAACTGACTAGGTGGAATATACAGGTGGCCACCAATATCCACTTGGATCATTCCTCCCCCCTTAGGAAGTAATGGTCCCCATTGTGTGCAGATCCTCCATGAGGTGGAGAAAATTCTTGTTGAACTTGATCCCTAGTGAACCACTTTCCCTAGTGAAGGAGTTGGCCAACTTTGACAACCCGATACAATTGGATCTTCTACAGGCGAGTGCTTTTAAATTGTGTGTCCATGATCTGATCGACTACAGCTTGTTCCACGTAGTCTGGATTTTTCTCTGTCGAGGTGAGTTGTTCTGCCATGTCCAATGTGTCCAGTAATGGTGGAAAGTATGACCGAAGGTGATCCACGTTGAACACTAGGTGCAGGCGAAGGAATGGGGGAATGTTAAGCTTAAAATAATTGTCTCACTTGGCCTTGGTGATGGTATATGGACCATATCAGAGTGGGTATAGCTTACGGTGGGGTCTAGAGAGGTGCTCCTTCTGCAAATGTAACCAAACTTTGTCGCCCACCTGGAAGTTGTGTGGAACCCGATGTTGATCATATCGCTACTTGTACTTAGCATTGACTCTATCCAATATGTCAGGAACCTGTTGGTGGATGTGTTGAATGCACTCAATGAAGTTTTTTCCTTGTCAGCTTCAAACTGGACATAGGCTAAATCGGCCTGAATAGATGAAAATGGCATGGCTACGTCAATGGGACATAGTGGTTGGAATCTCAAGCCCACCTGAAAGGGGTTGTGGCCAGTTGAGTTTTGGAGGGCCCGGTTATAGCCGTGTTGTACAAAGGGGAGGCTCTCATCCCATGTAAGTGGATGCTTTGAGTTGCAAATGCGCAGAATATGTACAATCATCCTGTTGACAACCTCTATCTAGCCATCAGTTTGGGGATGGAAAGTTATGGATTTGGTGAGCTTAGTGTCCGGAATTGACCAGAGGCTAGACCAAAATTTACCAAGGAACATGTTGTCCCAATACGAGACGATAGACTGTGGGATTCCAGAGTGTACCCACATTCGTTCAAAGAAGAGTTTAACATTGGTTTCTACTGTGATATTCTTCTTGCAGACTGCCATAATGGCCATCTTCGAGAATCTGTCGACGAACACGAAAACACAGTCGTTGACATGCTTCGTAGAAGGAAGGCCCGACATGTAATCCATAGAGATGGATTCCCAAGGTCGACTAGGGGTAGAAAGCGAAGTATAAAGGCCTTTCTTATTGATGGTCGGTTTGGCAATGGTGCAGGAAGTGCAGGATCTAATGTCCTTCCCAACATCCTGTTGAAGGTTTGGCCAATATAAATACTTTTCAATACTGCCACTATTTTCTCGACCTCAAAATACCTAGTGATCTGGCTGTAGTTTGCTCCCCAAATAATCTTGGCATGCTCGCTTGAAGGAACACAAAGGTGTCCTAGGTGACATAGCAATGCATCGTGGAGGTGAAAAATTGGAACTTGGTTACCCTCCGAGGGCATCTTGTGTGTGTGATCGAATTTTGGATCGCTCTTGTAGAGCTCTGTTAGAGTGGCTGGGGCTGGCCAATCCCAAATGACTTGGATCTTGACTAGATCCACATGCACCCCCCACTCATCAATAATGTATCCCAGATACTGAACCTGGGTCATGTCAAAAGTGCGCTTCTCCAAATTGACACATAACTTGTGTTGCCGCAATGTTTGGAGGACTTTTCGGATGTGCTGGAGGTGCTCTTCCCAAGTCTGGATGAAGATCAGGATGTCACCCAAGTACACTACTACAATTGAGTTGGTGAAGGGTAGCAAGATGTCGTCCATCGGCCTCATGAAGGTTGCAGGAGCATTCATCAACCCAAAAGGCACGACCAACCATTCGAACAGACCCTCCTTGGCTTTGAAGGCAATATTCCACACATCAGAGGGTTTGATTGGTACCTGGTGATACCCAGACTTCAAGTCGATCTTGCTGAAATATTCCCCCCCCTTGAGTTGGTCTAGAAGGTCATCAATCCATGGGATGGGGTACCTATTATGGACAGTGATCTTGTTCAATGGTCGATAGTCAATACAGAGTCTCCAAGTCCCATCCTTCTTTTGCACCAACATGATCGAGCTCCCATATGGCGATGAACTCGGCCAAATGCGACCTTTCTGCAACAGTCCTTGAATTTGCAACTTAATTTCATCGTTCTCTAGAACAGAGCACCGATAGATTGGTCCTTTAGGAAGCGACGCACCTGGGGTCAAATCAATGGGGTGATTGACTTGACAGTGTAGAGGCACCCTTGTGGGTGAGGTGAATATGTCCCTGTACTCCTTCATGACCCTGTCCATTTGTTTTTGTTGTGTGGAGGAGCACTGTCTGGAGATTGTGGCCACAATCTTCTTCTTTCCCTATTGGCGGATCATCAGGAAAACAAATTTCTCGATTTTGGAAATGAGATTACTGCATTTTTTTGCAGTAACTAAAGAGATGGCGACAGGCGGTTCTACCTATGGTATCCTGTAAAACTTATTGCCCAAAGTAACAATATCAGCATGAGGTCGGGACTCATACACATCATGTCACTTCCACAAGTATGGTTGACCTAATAATACATCACAAACATCAAGAGGGGAAATGCCACATAATACCTCATTTGTGAAGGGTTTGATGTTGTAGGGAAGGCGAAACTACTGGTTGAAGCAGAGATCCCGTCCTTGGTGAAGCCACTCGATGGTGTATGGTTGTGGGTGTGCTGTGATCGGCAAGATCAAGCGCTTTAGGAACTCTGGTGAAATGAGGTTCTTTTGGCTCCTACTGTCAACAATGAACTGCATAGGGAACCCTTTACCCACATCTGGGAATGGAAGAAGCACTCCTCCTCATCTGGATATTCCGATTCCTCCTTCTGGATCTTCATGGTGGCAACGGTTGCATTGGGATCCACATCCATAATTTGCTTCCCTTTCTCACTCCCCTGGTCGAGTTCTGATTCAGATTTGGAGCATGGATCCAATTCAAAAGTATTTAGCTCGATCACTAGTGACTGCTTGGCCCGACACTCATTTTTGTTATGAATGGAGCTCTTATGGAACTCACACCACTTTCCCATGTCCTTTTTTGGCTTCGCGATGTTTTTATTTACTTGTGGCTTTGGCGGGTTATCCCGGGCCGCCCCGCCTTGGATTTTTCCTTTGTTCTATAGTTTGGGGGCACCTTTCCCTTGCTTTTGATTCAAAGATCCAAAGTATCACTTATTCTGTTTCAATTTATGCTCAATCTTGGCAACATAGCAGTATGTTGCACTAAGCGAGGAGATGTCGAGGAACTCCATTTCCTAATAAATGTATCTATGCAGAAAACTGCATTACTTCAACACCAAATTTTTCTCTGAATATTTGATACCCAATTTTGTGCGCAGGGTATGGAACATATTCGTCGACTCATGCACATCTTGATCCCTTTGCTGCCGTAAAGTAGTCCATTTTATGTACTTGTCCTCATAGCTCCCCACGAGATATTGTTCCTTGATGACCTCTTGGAAAGAATTCCAAGTGGGTGTGGCCGAAAACACAGAGGGTTCCCTCTCATCCTTTTTCTCACAGTAGGTTTTCCACTAGTCCTTGACATTGGGGGCGACTTTGAGGAGTGGAAAATTAATATTTTCTCGGTTGGAAAAGTCATGAACCGAAAAGTACCCTTCTAATAGATTAAAAAATATATCTAGGACGTCTGCATCTATTTGGCCCTCAAATATGGGAATGTCAAAGTTTACTTGTACCTTAAAAGGAGTTGCGCCTACAGAGTGACTACTCGATGCAAATGTGCCGCCTGTGGGAAGTCGTTAAAGAATTTGGGAAAAGTTATCCATCTTCGTGTTCCTTTTTTTCTCGAGGGCCTCCTCGAGCAATATGTTGATAGGATCTCCTACTCCTTCGTCTTTCTTTTCATCCTCCATGGGTGACCATCGGGGTTTGCGAGGCTGATCTTGCAAAGGTTCAACCAAATCAAGCCCTAAATCCTTATACCTCGACCTCGTTGGGGACATGCAAAGAAGGATGGAGAAAGAGTAGACCACTCTGATACCACTGATCCAGACTTATGCATGAACACAATAAAATAAAAAAATACACATAAATGCAGAGATGCAGCAGAAATAAGACTTCATTTAATTAATATCACATAATTTAAATATGCTTATAGAAAAAATTGAATAAACTAGCTTGGGCGTTGGTAGCTTATCTCTGAGAAGATAGGTGGTGGCTACAGGCCTCTGAACTATGTTATAATGAGGCTCAAGGGTCTTTTTATTATTGAACAATAAGAGAAACCATAAACAGCCAAAACCCTAACATGAGGAGATGTAACACCAAGATTTTATGGGCCCCTTTGGGGTTAGTTGGGCAGCCAACTTCCGGGGGTCGTAACGTGGTTGTATTATCTTCATTTGGTGTGTATGATACCTAGTTTGAAATATCTCTCCAAGGAATACAACTAATATTGTGATTTTTTTCAAATTGCTAGAGCAATCATGCCTAAAAAAACTCATTTAGGGCCTCAAAACAGTTCCAGAAGTTTAGGACTTGAAAAATTGCTAAAAATAGTAAATAAGAAAATTGATGAAACTGACTAGGTGGAATAGGCGGGTGGCCACCAGTATCCACCTGGATCATCAGGTTCCACTCTATTTTTATGGAGCATCGAAAGTAACATCGGGGACGGTAGAGCGGGAGGGGTGCTTTCAAACGTCGAAGAAAAGACATATTGAAAGTTTGCATGGGTACTTGGCAATGCCATGAACAACCAAGATGAAGGACTCTCTCTCCGGTAAGGTTTGAAATCAGTGTATCCAAAGGCATTAGGAATCTAATCATTGTGGGTGATTCAATGGTGGTCATACAAAAATGTTTGAAACTTAATAAACACGAGAACCTCATCGAGTTTGAAACTTCTCCAATTATCATAAGGATAATGTATCTCCTTAGAAAAATTAAATAAATCAAAATTTTCCATGTAAAAGAGCCAACAATCAGTTCAAGGCAGATGCACAAGCCAACATTGGCATGGAGCTAGAGGAAGGAGCCATAAAAATTAACAATACTAGTGATATATGTCACATCCCATAATGCGGTTATATAACACAATCTATCCGGAGTACAACTGGAGTATGGGACCTCTGGAGAACATGCAGGCATTGAAGAATGACGACATCCCAAGGATGCGATGGAGATATTCGGAAGAAGGGAAGGTTGGTTGGAAGTTAATGCACATGTGGGAATGAGTAGAAAGGTGGCCATGAACAAGGACAGGTGGGATTTCGGCCCTTGGTCATTCTCCCGATTAATAAATCTAACTTCATATGAGTGCAAGGAAGGTACCATTGCATTTCGATCCATGTAGGATTTGGCGGCGATGGAGAAGGAGGGAAATGGCGTCGCAATGTTGTAGAGGCGATATTAAATTAAGGCCGAAAAGACTGGAATGAAGTTCGAGAAGGGTCATCTACTTATTTATAGTGGCTTGATGAAGCAAATAAACCATAGGATTTCTTGCGGTGCGGTGGAGAATTTCCAAGAAAAATGGCCTCGAAGTCGGTAACAAAAGTGGCAATGACACGGTGGTCACGGGCACGGTGAGAATATGGGATATTGTTGAAAGTTCTGTTTGAAATCCGTCAAGGATATAGTAGAAGGATATTAATGAGAATAGGGTTGTCATGTATTCTCGGTTGTCTCGGCTTAGAAAGGATATGGAATTGGTCCAAAAATCTGAGAAATCATTTATAGGTGTTATGAACCTCGAGCACAATGTGGAGAATATTAAGAGAGTGAAGGTGGAGACAACCACCGTGGGTGTCTTTGAAATAAATTTTCGAGTTTTAGAAGAGGATATTCTCCTCCAATAGAGCGTAACGGCGGCAATCTTGCTCGTGGCTTGGATGCAGGAGCTGACATATATGAAAAATGGAATGCCTCTTGCGAGAGGCTGCAGGAGAAATAAACCCTAAAATTCCTGATAGCGACCATTTTGTTTTTCTTTTAAACTATGTTTATATATGTTTTTTGAACAATAGTATATTGTGGAGTATTTGGGAAGATATACAATACAAAATATATGAAAGCTATATATATGTGAATAATATAGGTAGCGAGAGGGGGGTCTCTGCTTGTTTTCTAGTGAACGATTACGAGACTAAGCTCTCCATGTTTGTAAGGGACACAGCTCGTTTCACCTTTATTAATGAATTTCCCCATTTTATTGAAAAAAAAATGTGATTCACCGACTAAATAGACCACACATAAGTACTTTCAAAATGTATGGGTGCATTTTGCATTACCCACTTCTATTATTTGATTCTCGATTTGTCGGGAAATTTTGAGTCGAGTTATGGGAACTCATGGACACCAAGTTGAAGAAGAGCATGACATTTCATCCACAAACCGATGGCCAAACAAAAGTAGTGAACATAATAGTAGTACATCTCCTTCGTAGTTCTTTTCGCAGCCAAACATCTAAGCTTTGGGATAAACACTTACACTACATCCAACATGCCTACCATGAGAGCCAGCATTCTTCTTCTCAAACATCTCCATTTGAAGCATGTTTGGGATATTTACAAAATCTACCTTAGATTTTATCTTTGGGAAATATGTTTCAATAGATGGACAAAATGACATAGATAGGGCCGAAGCACTTCATTGAACAAGTTTAGTTGGTGCACCAGAGTAAGGTACGAACAATTGGAAAAGAGTAAGAAGCCAAGTACGAAGCAGAGACATGATAAACATCATGTTGACCACAAATTTTAGGCGAGAAGATCAAATTACGGATTTACATTAGCAAGGAAAGGCTGAAAGGAGAAGGTAAAAAACTCAAACCAATCCGATATGGACCCTTTAAAATCTTGGAAAATATTGGTAATAATGATTTCGAATAGATTTGCCTCCATATATGCAAGTTTATGTTGTTGTAAATGTGGAGAACTTAAGATTATATGAGCCTCTTTTGATTGAAGATCAAGGAGATAAAGTTGATTATAACAATAGAATATTTCTCTCTTGAATACTTAAAATAATTGCGGGAAGATACTATTCTTGACAAGAGGATAAGGACTTCATGCGAGTAATATGGGAGTACATTCGTGTGGGGGTCAAGGGAACTAATCCAAGTAGGCTAAATGGATTGAGATTGAAAGAGTAGAGGGAGTTATACCTTCACCTACCCATTATTTGAAAATAACCTTTTGGGGGTTCAAAAGCTTCCGGTGTGGAGGAATGATCGAGGGGATCAGAAAAATGCTCAAAAATGAAAATGCTTGAGAAATCACCCAAAACGAGTGCCAAATCGTAGTGCTATTAATTTGAATCCAACACCACTTGAATTTCCTCAAGTGGCTCTATCGTATGCTCAGAGTTATGATGTTTTGAAGTTTTGACTCATGATTAAAAATTTGTAGGTGGGTTGACTAGGTTGTTGGTAGGTACATACTACTAATCGATATGCTGTTGGCGTATGAGAGGCCAATCATGGCTTCGAAAAGTTTTATTTTGTACGTTGGAAAATTGGCTTCATTTTATTGGTCCATTCGTTTAGGTTTGTGGTCCAATAGGAGGTCGCCACATGACCCAACTAGAGGCATACATGGCACCTCGTGATTAGTTAAATTTTTGCAAAGGGATCGGGAGGCATTGGTAGGGTTTGACCTTGACCTACTGCATGGAAAAAATTTGTGCTCTATCGATGGATCATAAGGTGGTTCTTACAAACCTATAGTCGTAACCTTTATTTAAAGTTTCATTGTGGCGCGTATGGGGTAGGGGTTAGGTGTTAGCCCTGGCCCCTATTCATCCTACCCGCAAACCTATAACGAGAGGAAAATTTGGAAGGGGCAAGGACTCAGCCGGCCCCAAGTTATTTGAAGGGCCATAGGACTACGAGTTGAGGGGGTGGCGGGAGGGCGGGGGGGTGGCGCTAGCCGGTCCCATCGGAACATCACATAACCAATGATGAACGAGGTCGAGGCTCCAATGGTGGGGGTGAGTAGGTTAGCCCCAACCCGGCGCTTTGGACATCCATGTGACCACTCACCACATCCAAAAGGAGCGGAAGGCCCCGGCGGTGGCGAGCGGTTCGTCGGCCCCCGAATACGAGCACAATATGACCATATATCTTTGTAAGGGGGATAATAGCACGATTAAGGAGGACGAAAATTTGCCCCTTTTCGGCGCGAATCTCGATGGGGCCAAGCAAATTTTTCACTTGATGGTTGGGCATAAAATGTAGGACGATTGGCAGTGCAATTGCGGAGACAATTAGCAAAATTTGTTCAAGGAAGCATAACTTGATCAATTTTGGATGTGCCGCAATCAACGGGGAAGAGCCCGGATTGGGGTTTTTAGGAATTACGAATCTATCAACAACACTATTTTTGAATTTTGAGCACTATAAACTGATGTAAATACAGATTTGAACACATAATTGAAGAGGCCCAACATTAGGTTGGACTCGAAACTATAGCCCGGGGAGGGTGAGCTGCATTATCTCAGTGATGTTTGGTGTTGTTGTGTATTGGTTCATTTTTCTCTTGTTTATTTTACGGTTTTAACACGCTAAAGTTTATGTGCTTTTTGCAACTTGATACATTGCCCATTAAACATAAACTTACTTACCTTTTTTAATAAACCTTCAAGCTTTTAAATTCGGATCAGTCTGGCTCCCCTCTCGGACTCAAGGATGTGATGTTTGTACCAAGTCTAAATAAGAATCTGGTTTATGTCCACAAAGAAGTTGGAATATTGTGGCTATGATGTGATATTCGGAAAAGGAAAAGCATTCCCGAGACACATCGCCACATGGCAAGTGAAGAAGATCGATGTGCTAGTCAAAAACATGTATGCACTTGAGCTAGAAGATGCATGCAAAGCCTTGAGAGCGAGGAAAAAGTTAGGGACTTGGTGGTTTAGAGGAAGCATAATTTAACTCTCCAAAATGAAGCCTTAGAAGCGACCTCAACAAGTTGTGGAAGGCAAACCACAAATGGTGAATCAAAGAGGACATATAGTAGAAACATACACTCCAAGCGAGAGACCTCTGGTAGGGGGATATTTCGATCCAAGTGGGCGGAGGAGCACAAGAACCTATACCTCCGGAGTGAGGTGGAGCGATGTAGATCCTTCGTCTAAGAGGATTGTTGAAATTTGGGCGGGGGTTCAGACGGTGTTCTCTCTCCTTGGATCATTACTTGCTACGAGGTAAACAATATTGACTAGTAGGAGGATCAATGTCATTTATATACTAAGGTACGGAAGGGCTGACAACATAATAGGAAGCTCAGTAAACGAGTCAACAACAACACGGTTTTCCCGATGAACGGTTGCGGACACAATTGATTCAATGTTTATTTTGAATGCTTCTGGAGTTGAATGTTGCGGTTCCACACCAATAGTGAGAAGCATTGCATGGAGTACATTCCAAAGGTTTGGATCATGGTAGATGTGAATCCCGCTGCTAAGAGAGAGTGTTGAAAATGAAGCAAGAAATTTCTAATTTAATTTTCCCTTGATTAAATTAGAAATTAAAAATTCCACATCAGCAAAACAACTTGAATGAGTTGCTTGAGGTGATGTAGTTGTTATCATTCGGTTAGCTTAGTTAATTCGAGTTGGGGGCATGAACTTGAGTTGTGTACGGTGATTCCTAAATTTCGGGGAGCTTAGGTTGAGGTAATTTCAGTTGTAACAAATTGATTCGATTAGAATAGAAATTATGGTCGAATTAAACTAGTTCCAATTTGTTGGAGGAACTAGTGGAAGGTCGACATGGGGGTATTACTTCATTGTTTAGCCGGTTAAGCATTCAATCCAACCTAAATTAACTCATGCATGCATAGAGGTCGAGTTACCCGGTTTGAAATTTGAGTTCAAGAGATAGTATACTATCGTTTGTAAATTATTCTAATTTGTTTAGGTGGTGCATGCGGTGAATGGAAACCTCAAAGATTTGCACACAATCGAGATTGAGGAATTTCCTAATTAATAGGGGCCTAATTCCTTGAGGAACAACATAAGGAATTAGGAGCTTGGGAATGATTGAAGTGGCTAGGTGTTACCCAAATCGATGAAAGTCAAGAAAAATGATAGAAGATGTGGGGTGCGAGGTTGTGCTCAAGCTTGAGCAAGAACATATTGTATTTATTCATATTCTTTGATTAATGCAATACAAATAGGAAGGGGTTTTAGTGTTGTTTCCTGATAAAATACATATTTTTATGTGTCCTCAACCATGAATTTGCTTAAGCAAATGAGTAGAATAGATTTGAGTCTTATGTTTTAGTAAATTACATAAAAATGAGTTTTGAATCTACATTACAATTCTACAAATATAATTATTTTTAAAACAATATCATGAAAATAAAATTATATGATTATTGATAAAGCAAATAATTTTATCCAATTTTATTTAAAATTAAAGGAATAAATCTTTAATATAGATTAAATAAATAGCAATGTTCTAAGGTTTTTGTTTTTTTAGATTCAAGTGTGGTTAAAAAATAACAAAGTTAAAAATGTAATTTATTTGAGAGTGTAAACTTCTGTGATCATATCATATTATTAATAAATCTTAAGGGAAAATCACATAGGAAATTATAGAGCCTACATGTTTCAAACTACGAAGGTAGTTCATCATCGAAGAATGAAGATTGGGGTAGAGTCGAGATTATCCATATATATAGTGCGAGAGAAATGCAACGTTCAAAACCTTTAATGAATGAATAAAAAATGGACGACGAAAAAAATATTAAAAAATACATTACATATTTTATAAAATAAAATGCTCTAGTCTAACTAGACTACTTTTTTATACGAAAATCATGGAAATTCCGGTAAGATTTTAAGAAAATGCAGCGAGGATTTTTGTAAATCAATGTTATAGTTATCAAACTTCAATATTTTGGGTGCCACTAGAGGTTTTTGATAGTCTTGAATCCATTTCCACCATAAAAACATGATTTAAACAAGCACTACTACAATATTTTTTTTTTTGGCTCAAATTCGAGCCACTTTTGGCCGTCGAACCAATTCTTCGCCTTCGTAGACAATTCCAAATAAAATCCAAAAGAAGTATATTGAAAATCACAAACACATCCAACCATCAAAATAAACACAAAAAAGAAAGGAAAAAGCACAATTAAACACAATCATAAATAAAAATAATGTATGATAATAAAATAGAAAATAAAGAACTAAGTCAATAATTAATATATAATTAGTAAAAATCAATTAAAGGTAAAAATATAAAAAAAAAATCAAAACGAGCGGTAAAAATAAAAATAAATGGAGGTATAATTAAACAAAACAATACTAAATAAAAGTAAAAGTAAATACTAAATATAGACTAAAACTTATTCAAAATTAGTATTAGAATAGAGTTAGCGTAAAACATCACTCGAGAAATATTATTTAAAAATAAAAATATAATTAAATAAATAAATGAAGAAACCTAAAAAACGTAAATTTGACTAAATAAATCTAATAATATATAATTATATATATAAATATATCGAGAATAAGCCAACGAAAAGGAAAAAAAAAGAGAGAGGAAAACACTAAGGAAAGGGAAAAATGAACTTATTGTGAGCAAAAAGACGAGATCTAACAACTACTAATTTTTCTGTTGTCGGCCCTATTCAACTTAAGAGGCCTTTTCAATCTCATCCACTTCCTAAATTTACGGTGATGGAAATGCTCGGCCACCGGCAATGACCACAGCAGTGACTTTGGATTCTTCAATACAAAATTTGTTGCTTAGTCTTCTCGGCATGTAGCCGAGGTTGAGGACCTCGTTCTACCATGTCGGATATCAACAATATGCTCTTGAATCCTTTTATTAATAGACCGACTTTGTTTCTCCAATGTAGGGAATCCTATAGGAGCATGGGACCAAATATACACCTTTCACGCTTTTGGGGTCCAACGAGGGTCATTAACACATCGTACGGAACCGCGAATGGTGTTCAACGGGTTTGGGTGGAAGAGAGATCTTATGCTTCCTTAGAATCGGGTTCTCGGCTGGTGAGTGGCTGTGGAGAAGACTAAGCACCACATTTGTATGGAAGAATCCAAAGTCATTGCTAGGGTTGAGCATTTCCATCACTTAGTAAGGATTTAGGAAACGGTGAATTGAGAAAAAGTCTCGTGCGTTGAATAAGGATGGAAAATTAGCACTTGTTGGATCCCGGGTCTCTTTCCTCCCTGCAATGAGTTCCATTTTCCTTTCACAGTGTTTTCTCTCTTTTTCCCTTTTAGATGGCTTTACTCTTGATATATTTATATATATAATTATATATTAATAGAATGTTTGACCCTTTTTTGGGTTTCTTCATTTATTAATTTATATTTTTAATTTTAAATAATATTTCTAAGTGACAATTTTATAGTCAACTCTATTCTATTAGACTAAATTTATTAACACAGTATATTTGGTATTTACTTTTATTTTTATTTAGTGTTATTTTGTTTAATTATAACTCCATTTATTTATATTTTAGATATTTTTATTTTGACAGTTAATTTTGTTTTGTTTATATTTTTAACTTTAACTTTAGTATATTAAATTGATGTTGACTAATTATATATTAATTATTGACTTAGTCTTTATTTGTTATTTTATTATCATATATTATTTTTATTTATGATTGTGTTTAATCATGTTTTGTTTTATTTATCTTTTAATTTGTTTTTATTTTGACCATTGGACATGTTGTGATTTTCGATATAATTTTTCTATCTTTATGGATTTTATTTTATAAAATATGTAATATTTATTTTTTAATATTTCTTTAATTTTTATTTTTTTTGTTCATTCATTAAAGTTTTGAGAGTTTCATTTCTGCACTATATATATGGATAATCGATCAACCCAATCTTCATTCTCATGATGATAAAATACATTTAGTAGTTAGAAGCGTCATTTATCTATGTGATTTCATTGAATTTATCGATCAAATGTAATTTATATCAAATGAAATGTATTGAGCATAATGGGATTTGATTGTCGAAGTTTGCGTATAGCGGGAGCTTAAGTTATCATGGTGACGGGGATAAAATCGTATGGGATGGACGGCTCAAGGAGGTGCGTTAATAGTGAAGGATATATATATGCACGGGATCTTGGCTTATGTGAGTAATAGAACATAATCATTCTTTTATCGTATATGAGCGTTTGGGCGTTCCTTCAAATATTCTACTCTTTGTTTGGTTGCTATGTGGAGACGGAAGATCTGATTTGGGAGGGACTCCAACGGAAGGGTTTAGTGGCCCTGGATGGTGCTCTTTGTGCCAATTTGAGGAGACTTCTCCCCATCTATTTTCGAGATGCCTTACTCTACATATATATGGACACTTTCTCTCTGTTGTGGAAAGAGGACTGGCACACAGAAACGAGTTTGGAAGAGGCCATTCGGGTGTGGGGGTGAATACGGGCTCCCTTAAATTGTTGCCACTATACATAATTTGGGAAATTTGGGAGCTCGAAGCACGGAGGATTTTTAGGGCACCTCCACATCTTTGCAAATGATTCATACTTTGATCATGGGGTGGATGCCTAAAGGGTATGGGGATCTTTAGTCCAATCAAGGGATCTCTCGATTAGATTTTCTCCCTCATCAAATTGAACTACGGAAGCAATTTTCTTTGACGGGGCTCAACGTGAAGACAAATGTGGTTGCGGAAGCTTGGGTAAATTAAGCAATGATATCGGATATCACATATGGTGGTTCGGGGGAGTGGGTCAAACAACGGAGGGCGGTGTGGCTTTGTAAGGTGGCCTCTGGATGGCACGACACTTGGAAATCAAAGAGGCGAATATCTATGGTGACTCAAAGGTAATAATTGAAGGATTGTACGTAAAAGTGTCATGTTTTTACAAGGTGCATTGGGATGGAACGACAAGGTGAAGTATACGATATCAAGAGTTGACAAATTGTCATGGAATCACATCTACTAAGAACTTAACACTGAGCGGAGACAAAAGGCTGCATCAAAAAAAGGATTGTTCTCTTCTATGGGAGCTTTAACATCTTGAGCATAAGGGTAAGTAGAACGAGCTCTTTTCGATTCCGATTCCATGAAGTGCAAAGGGGAACGAACATATCAGCGAGCGTGTATACTTTTGGTGGGACGGGGTTTTCCTTTTTTAGCTCGGAGTAACTTCTTGCGGTTTGAAGCGGTATATTATGATGTTGTGACTAAGGGTTTATACACAAGGCAACACATCTTTGATCACGATTATCTATATTGAGTTTACAATTTGCATGTGGTGTTTACAAATTAGGATTAGCGTTTACGAGAGGCATTACATAAAATCGATTACTCCACTCATGGGATGAGGTGTCATTATCCCATGCTCATGTCTGTTTCATATATCTAATATATTAACAACGTTTTTTTCTCTGAAAAAATAAAAAGACAAAATTAGAGAAGTAAAAACACAAACTATATTTAATATTTAATAAAGAGCAAATAAAAGTGGTTTTTTTTTCTTTTCCCTAAATTTGAATATAATCTATTACGCCAACAAAATGGTACAATAGGGCACTAGCCTCGGTAGTTCTCGGCTTCGGGGGTTCATGGCATGTTGCATCCAAAACATGTTAAAGACTTCCTGTGGTGGGAAGCAGTCTTAGTCCAAAATAGATGTGTCGCTCACGTAGAAATGAGCATGTGAGCATAATTTACTATTACGGTACACAGCAATTTCAAAACTAACTAAGCTTTTCAAAAAAATGAAATGAACCCAAATGATTGGGATGCGGGAACACGATTCTGAAGAAGCTTAAAGATTTAGTGATGCGGAAAACCACCGCAAAACCCATAATCTTTCCAAAGCTATGCATATAAAAAATGCATCCAAATAAATTGCCCAAATAAAACTTCAGTAATACGGCAAATTTACACAAACTCATTCGCGGAAGCTCTTCAAACATACGGTTCAAAACCACAAACTCGACAATCGATTTTCCATGCATTTTAAACCCAACTTCAAATAGCATTTAGAAACCAAAACATACTCTCAATCATCATCTATCCGACTCTTCATTAACATTAAAGGTTTCTCTTCAACCTAATATGATGGCCACTCTCCTTTCACCATATGGAAATTCAATTCATATTCTATCAATCCAAGTAATACTATTCTTTCATTAGATATTCGGGGACGGTTTCATCTTACCCAACTTTGATTGTGGTCGCACTTCAAGGGTTCATCACCAATATATATACACCTTCAAAACTCAACCAACCTTGGCATTATTTAATCCACGCACTTATACATATCCTCAAGGGCTTCTCTGTGAATCATATGGCCCACACAAAAATTACATTTCAAGTCGATCCTTGAATGTAAACACCATCCCATTCAATGCAATAATAAGCACGGCCACGGTAAATATAAATGTGCTTACACCTCCATGAACGCCTATGCAAATTCATAATGCGCCTTCCAATTTATACCACATAACGTATATCACATTCCCAAATCCAAATATTATGAATATTTTGGATTTCAAAGACCCAATTCAATGGACCCGATCAACACATAGAAATTCATCTTACCCTTTTCAAGTGAGGCGATACCTTTGGTTTAATGGTTCGAATCCTTCTTTGAGTACTCGGTGCTCATTGATAAACGGCAATGTTAAGACGAGGAGGCATTGAATACAAATTCCACTGCGACCTTTAACGTTGTAGCTCAACCTCATGTATGCTACAATTCAACGCTCTTCCTACATACGACACCCATCGTTGTTCAACAATCTCACTATCCCATGCGATGATATTCGGGGATCGGACGGGCTTTTAAGACAAGGCCTCTGCCTTGACTAATTGCGAGTCGAGCCTTCAACGATTCCATAGTTGTTCACTATTATGTATTAATCATATCCCAGAAATTCTACCTTCATTCCACGCTCAATTCTTTTCACAATTTCGCCTCGATTCCTTATGTGGCGGCTTTACACAAAATAAACATCGATTTGCCACAGTGATCCCTCCTTATCCATGTGCAACTTATTAGCGCGGTCAATCAATGTCATAATTCGGAAACGGATACAACGGAACATCATTTGTGCTAGTGCAACATAAAATTACATCGACGAGAGAGCTCTAGTTATGAAATCGACCCCTTTGTGTTCGATTTACACGGTCACTAATGCTTTGACTTAATACATTTCTCTTGACATTCATATAATTTAATCATGACTCACAACATGCAAAGTTCCAACCCTCGCCATCATATCACGGCTTGTCATTTTACTTAATCGAATGCCTCATTCGATTGCATATCATTCTACGCCTTTGATTAGACTAGCATTGCATCATTCTTTGGAATTTCATTCAATTGTGCCCTTAATTCAATTCTAAAGCTGAATGTTATTCGAACACACTTATATGGAGAAGCATATCTACGAATTTTTCCTCAATTCCCAATTACAAGAATTTAAATATTTGTTTGCTCAGAAAATCACTATATAGTCCGAAAACACACTTTTCACATGTGGGGTCTTACAAACTTTGTCATTTTGACATGGATATTCAAAATTCATGGCCCTTTCAATTGCCGGAGGCTTACAAGCTTGTTTGTCCAAACCACCTCCTAAATCACTCTGACTAACTACTGTCTATTTGGCCTTTGGGGCTCATTAATTTATACAAATTGAATTGAACCAATTTAGGTTCAAATCCCTTTAATCATCCAACAAAGTCCTCAAATATCTCAACACCCCTACGATGGGGAATTTTATCCCTAAAATCTTGAAACTAAATCTAACTTGAGCTCATAATTAATTCTCGGATATCTAAAATCTAATTCTCTCTGTGTTCTCCAAATTATTTTTGGGAACATTTACAATCCTCACAATAATTAATTAAAAATATGTTTAATCCCACTCAAAAAGCCTATTAATATTTACATAAATTTAATATTTTCTCAAAAACATGAGACTCTAGGTTTAATAAAAATACAAAGTATTTTAAAATATGTCACATATCGAGACTCCCAAGGTTGAAGAAATGATCATGATCTCCTAATCACGCGTTTAAGTCTTTGTCCACTGGATCCCACACCTTGTTCTGTAACTCATCATCTATATCTCTTTTGTTTGTTGCTTTTCTCCATGTCTCCATATCTTATCATGCCTTGCTCCACTGGGTGCACTTTCACAATCATCTCTTGTCTTCATTTTCTTGTTGTTGTTGCTTCCCTTCCTTGTTGATGTCTTCCTGCGAGACACTTTCTTCATGATTCTTCGATTATTTCAATTTATCTGTCAATAAATCTTTAGATTGTTGATTTCTTGCCTTCGAGCCCTTACGCGCTCGGTTCTTACTTCTATACTTACTTTTTGTTCTTACTTGCTCGGTTCTTCTTCTTGGCCCAATCATCCATGCCCTCTTGTTTTCTACAACGGAGAGAAACTTCTTCTCTGCCTTCTCTTATCAACAACTTCATGAGTGATACATTGTGTACTCCCTTTATGCTATCTTCATCTCTCTACATACGAGTCCCAATTAAGTTGAATTCTTCCTCAACGGGTCTTGACTATTCGGCATGCTCGACAACATAACGTCCTCATCCCTTGGATTAGGAATTTCCACGAAATTTTCTTCTTCCTTCATTTGACTACTCAACTAAGTCAAATATTCTTCAACACACCTTCTTGCATTCACAAAACACTTGTCGAAACAAAAATCATAAGGAATCGATGCCTTTTCACTCCTTTGTCAACATTTCGGTATCTTTATCTGAATTTCAAAGAATTCTCTGAAGAATTATTAAGACTCACAACCGATCTTCCTTTCACATCATCTGTTTCATGATGTCTTTCTCCTCTTGTTCTTTATCTTTTGAACTCTTTCTTCTACAATCTTTTGTCATATGCCGAATTCTCCAACAAATATTCCAACAATGCAATTTCTACATTGGCATTCTTTGAGCATTTTACCATCACTTGGATCCACGCATTCACACACAAACTTTCGGTTTAAAATCACGAGTTCAACGGTCTGTTGTTGGTTCATATACGACTCTTCAAGTGGTCCTCTTCTTCATTCATAAGAACACCATATCTTGTCTTTATGTGACTTCAAGTACAAACGCATCACTTCTTTCTTCTTCGGTGTTATCTCTGAAAGATTCTTTTCCACACTTGTGACGAAGCTTCACAGATTGCGCATCCTCCTCGGTAAAACTTGTAATCACATCACAATTGTCGGCTATAAAAATACAAGGGTTTACATTATCCGAACGATGCGGATGCACAATAGTTAAAAATCATCAATGATCTCCTCTTACGTTTCATCGTGGAAACCTCCACTTTCAACTCGGTGATCTCGGTTAAGCACACCCCAAGCTGACACATCCATCATACGCGCAGGCTCCCTCAACTCTTCTATTGTGCATGTTTATCTGTTGATCTCTTTTCTATTGTAGCCTCTTGCCACTTCACTCTCTTCCTCATGAGCCAACCCACTCTGCGGCTTTCCTCTATCCTCATCTTCAATTTATCAAATTGTTTCACGATCTCGGCCCAACTCTTTTCATAGTACGCATCGTACTTCTTTGTCTTGTACCATTGCCTTGGCATCTTCTTTCTCCCTCTTTCTACGTAGGCTTTCTGCGAACCTACGCTCTCTCCTTTATGACTTTTGTTAGTCATCTTCCTTGCCATGAGTTCCTCACCCATGAGTTGCTGGCTTCTCTGCAACAACAAGCTCCTCACCTTTCCACTTACCTCACCAATCCTTTCCTCTTGGATCTGGTCTTTTGGTAAATCACCGGTCCTCTGCGGAACCCTTTTGAGCATTTCTCCACTTTGCTCCTTGAGGCTTCTCACACACGCTTTATTCAACCTGTTGTTGAATCTTCGGGTTCTGCTCTCTCTTAGAATCCCTTACGGACTCCTTCATCACTACTCTCCGGAAATTTGTGATACACTTCTTTTATAAAGTTATTCACTATGCTGTCGGCTCAAATTATTCAAGCATAACCTTCGAACTAGAGTTAAATATCATACCGCAAACTCACCTTGAATCCGTTGATCTTGCTTCACTTCTTCAAGCACTTTCTTGCATCCTGTCTTTGCAATCTTCATTAGTTTCAAAATACGACATTTATTCATCACATGCGATTAATTCAATTTAAAAACTTGAATCTTCAAATAGAGCTATTCCCGCTTTCATACCACTTGATGCGGAAAACTTCTGCAAAACCCAAAATCTTTCCAAAAAAATTTATGCATATAAAAAATGCATCCAAATAAATTGCCCAAATAAAACTTCAATGTACGCTTAGGTGCTAAACTCAGTCGCGGAAGCTCTTCAAACATATGGTTCAAAACCAAAAACTCGACAATCAATTTTCCATGCATTTAAACCCAACTTCCAAATAGCATTTAGAAACCAAAACATACTCTCAATCATCTATCGACTCTTCATTAACATTCCAAAGGTTTCTCTTCAACCTAATATGATGGCCACTCTCCTTTCACCATATGGCAATTTAATTCATATTCTATCAATCCGTAATGCCTAGTCTTTCATTGAATATTCGGGGCGGTTTCATCTTACCCAACTTTGATTGTGGTCGCACTTCAAGGGTTCATCACCAATATATATACACCTTATTAAAAACTCAACCAACCTTGGCA
The DNA here is from genome assembly GCA_034641835.2 of Pinus albicaulis. Lineage (NCBI taxonomy): Eukaryota > Viridiplantae > Streptophyta > Pinopsida > Pinales > Pinaceae > Pinus > Pinus albicaulis. The sequence continues at coordinate 68,210 of JAXQQM020087122.1, forward strand.
TTATTTAATCCACACACTTATACATATCTCAAAGGCTTCTCTATGAATCATATGGCCCACACAAAAATTACATGTCCCGTCGATCCTTGGATGAAACACCATCCCATTCAATGCAATAATAAACTTTGTACGGTAAATACAAATATACTTCACCTCCGCCCAGACGCCTATACCAAATTCATAATGTGCCTTGATTTATACCACATAACGTATATCACATTCCCAAATCCAGTATGAATATTTGGATTTCAGACCCAATTCAATGGACCCAACGATCAACACATAGCGATTCATCTTACCCTTTTCAAGTGAGGCATACAAGCCGGGTTTTAATGGTTCGAATCCTTCTTTAGTGCTCAATGCTCATTGATAAACAACAATGTTAAGACGAGAGGCATTCAATGCAAATTCCACTCGGCCTTTAGCAGCAGCTCAGCCTCATGTACGCTACCAATTCAAAACTCTTCCCTGTCGACACCGAACGATGTTCAACGATCTCTTGCTATCCCCGCTAGGTATTCGGGATCGGACGGGCTTTTAAGATTCGAGCCTCTGCTGACTAATTGCAAGTCGAGCCCTTCAACGATTCCTGAGTTGTTCACAATTATGTCTTAATCATAATACGAAATTCTACCTTCATTCCACGCTAAGTTCTTTCACAAATTTCGCCCGTTCCTTGTGCTTAGCGGCACACAAAATAAACATCGATTTATGCAATCGATCCCTCCTTCTCCATGTGCAACAATACTTCGCGGTGTTCAGTGTCTTAATTTGGAAACAAGAAGAAGTTCTGTAGAAACGTCATTTGTCTTACAGTGCAACATAAAATTACATCGACGGAGAAGGCTCAAGTTGTGAAATCGGCCCCTTTGTATTCTGATTTACCGAGTCGCTGTTAACGCACAAGCTTAATACACATCTCTTGACACATTCATATAATTTAATTATGACTCTGACATGCAAATTTCTAACCTCCACCATCATATCACGGCTTGTCATTTTTACTTAATGGAATGCCTCATTCGATTGCATATCGATCTACGCCTTTGATTCAGGCTAGCGTTGCACCATTTACCGAATTTCATTCAATTGTGCCCTTAATTCAATTCTAAGTTTGAATGGCATTTGAACACACTTATATGGAAAACATATACGAAATTTTCCTCGATTCCCAATTACAAATTTAAATATTTGTTTGCTTAGAAAATCACTATATAGTTACGAAAAACACACTTTTCACATTAATAAATGGGAATACTTACAAACTTTGTCTTTGGCAGGATATTCAAAATTCATGGCCCTTTCAATTACTTGTGGAAGCTTACAAGCTTAAATTTCATCCAAACCACCTCTAAATCACTCTATTCTTCTGCTCTATTTGACCTTTGAGGCTCATTAATTTATACAAATTGAATTGAACAATTTACAGGGTTCAAATCCCTTTAATCATAAAGTCCTCAAATATCTCAACGTAACCCCTACAATCTAGAATTTTGTATCCTAAAATTTTTGAAACTAAATCTAACTTAGGCTCATAATTAATTCTCGGATATCTAAAATCTAATTCTCTCATGTTCTCCAAATTATTTTGGGAACATTTACAATCCTCACAATAATTAATTAAAAATATATTTTAATCACTCAAAAAGCCTATTAATATTTACACATAAATTTAATATTTTCTCAAAAACATGAGACCCCTAGGTTTTAATAAAAATACAAAGTATTTTTTAATTATGTCATCATTTAGTTGTCATTTAGTGTCAACGGGGCGTTCTTCAATAATTAAACAGCGCATGGGTGTCGAGGTCTTCCTTTTCAGCACCGCATTGCACCGTGTCATCCTTCTCCTTTTTTCTCCGCCGGTAGCTTGTTCACGATTGTCCCATGTACGCTCTACGGTGCCTTCATCGGTTGAATCCATACGTGTTTGCAAGCGGGGAGGCTCACGCGTGAGTTGAGTGGTGCTTCTGTTACAACGGTGAGGATCTTGAGGAAGGCTCGCCACGAGTTGTGTCATGCTCCTCCTCCAAAACATAACTGTTCTGGTGGCTTTGATAATGAGTGCGGCTCCATGGCACATTGGTAAGTAAATTGGGTTGTGTAATGGGAATATTGTGGTGGACGAGAAGGTAGTAAACAAAAGAGCCCGTGCCGAAGTGCCGAGAGTTGGTAATGCGGTCGACCTCACCGCTACGTGTGTACGGGTAGCGATGTGAGAAATAATCGGATGAAGGCGAAGAAGTGGAGTTCAAATTAGGCAAGGGCGAGGAATGAGAGCATTCTCCCTCTACTAATGCCTCTTCTGCATCACATTCGTTGACGCAACACCAGGTGTAGCTTCACGGGAGAAAGGGGCGGGAATTATGAATGGAAATTGTGAAGAAATAGTCCTTGCGAGGTAGCGAGAGATGCGGGGTGAGGATGATGTTACAACAAATGCTCTGTGTATAATGTTTACACGGCCCAAACTCTGTACGGCGAAGGGTGGGTGGCGCCTACAGGTTCTGATGCGAAAACTTGGCTTTGCGACCACATGGGGACATTGACATTACGAGAGGCGAGAGGAGCACCGAAGACATTCGAGAATGCGAGGTCGGAAGGCTTCGGAGGAGCCATTATGAAGTTTTGATGCGGGATGGCGGTGTTGAGTTGATTTAAATGTCGCATTGAATTGCATTTATGAATGTTAAAAAGTGTGATTTTACGGAGTAGCGGAATGTTACGCCACTTTACACCCCAAACCTCCACTATACGGTATTAATCTTGGAAAACACACTGTCCAGGGGGTTTTGCTTCTTTGTGCACTAGTACGGTGCATTCTTGGAGTTGAGTACTATCATCGAGGATGGTGAGGATCTGCTTCTAACACTTGATCTTTGTCTACCCCTATATTTTCCAATAGATCGACAATCTTGTTGCCATCCCTTTTGACATGATTGAAGGTGATAGCTCTCACGTTTTCTTAACCATTGTTCAATGAGTTCTAGGCGGTTTGCTAATCTCCGGCTATTTGCCCTTTGCGGGTTGGGGACCCCATTTTTATTTGATTGGCCATGTTGATGAGGATTTGGAATCCCCTTCAATTATATGAGGAGAAATTATATTGATGTGCTAAAAAGTTCCTTGCCACAACCCTTCCGGTTCGCAGATTATTCGTATCCCAACCAATGGATCCAAAGTAAATGAGAAGAGATGCCTTCATGATTTTTGAATATGCCTCCATATCTTGCCTTGCACGGATTGCCTTTTGAGGGCTCCATCAAAATTTAATTTAATTATACACGGTGGAGGGGAATCACGGAGGAAGAGCAAGACGTGGTGGGGAGGGATGTTGGGATCATCACGAACGAGGGGGGGGAGCCAGATGTGCCAATTTTCCCGAGAATACTCCTTTCACATGCTTGATGGGATAATCTTCTATACACCGCCATGTCTAAAGAGCAGGTGTTTCTTGAATATTACCGGCGGTACTCCATAAGACGTCGGGGAGTACTTTGATTTTAAAAATTCGCTTATTTCTTTCCTTCAAATTATTAAAGAAGTAGACCGGGAGGATTTTTCCAAAGAGAATTTAATATCTTGCGGTTGTATGGAGTGGAGATCCGGTTGCGTATGGTGCGATAATATCCCCAGAGCTACGCATGTTCTTTGACACTGAAGAAATTTGAGTTTTTCCCATAGTTTTTTGGCGGGACGGGGTTTTCCTTTTTTGGCTCGAGTGACTTGAGCAGGTTTTGAAACTAGTATGTTATGATGTTGTGACTAAGGGTTTATACACAAGGCAACACATCTTTGATCATCATTATCTATATTGAGTTTATAGGCGCATGTGGTGTTTACAATTAGGATTAATGTTTACGAAGGCATTGTAAAATCGATTACTCCACTCATGGGGTGAGGGTGTCATTATCCATGCTCATGTCTTGTTTCATATATCTAATATATTAACAACGTTTTTTTCTGCGAAAAAAAGGAATACAGTGAGTAACCACAAACTATATTTAATAAAAAGCAAATAAGAGATATTATATATATATAAATAAATTAATAAATTAAAACATAATGCAACACATCTTATAATGCAATATGTGTATTATAAAAATAATACTTAAATTTTGTATTCCAATAGTTTTAAATTTTATTATCATCAATATTTTTAATACTATTTTAAAATAAAATTATAATTTAAATTATATATTTAAATATAAAAAATTAATATATATATACTTAAAGTAAAATTCATAGTTATTAATAAATATTAGAAATTACATGTAACGGATGTTGATAGACATATCCAAAATTGTACGTTAATCTCTCAACAAGTCATGACCGTCCATCAAAATAAGCTGATATATCAAAATTATCTAACTATATATACATCCAAAATATAACATAAGGCGAGCATATAAACCGTAGGTACGAAAATGCATGAAATATATGTGTTGGCATCTCCACAAAAAATGTGAGAAACCTCTGTTAAGCATGACTTATTCTACCATTATGATCTAAAAAGGACGATGATAATATTAGAGAAAGTAATATTGCTGCGATGGGTTCAACAATCAACCGGGTACCATGCTCTTGTTGTGTACCTCTTTGGAAAGTTGATCATAAAAAAAGTTTTGTATTCATTTTACTGTATTTATGTAGACAAAGAAATATAATCAAATTGTGCTTTTATCATTAATGTGTCATCCAATAGAATTCTAAGAGAGTGTGTGTGGCAATGTGATGTGCGATTAAACCAATCAATGATAACTTTGAATCACTTTGAAGACCTATAGTTGTCGACTTCCTTTTTCCAAAGGAAAAAGAAGAATGAGCTTCAAACTTAACAATTCATTATTTGTGCCACTTCTTCAAGACCAAATATCATCTTATAGTAATGTTTGTTGTTTAGATAAAAACAACACCTCCTCCACATCTTCTTGTAGCATTGATCCAACAAAATAGGCCCAAGGATTTTAACAATTAATATTTCAATGGAAATATTACGGGGTGAGTCTGTTGGTCCTCCTCCAGTTAATTTCATATACTTGGCAAGAGCACCGTGCCCCTAATATTTCTGGTATAAAATTCTGGTTTTTAATTTGTTTTTTCTAGTTTTGCTAATCCATATGGCCCAAAAAATAAGAATCGAATGTTCCCGAGTTTTTATCATTGCCTCACGACACCATCCTTTCCATGCTTCTATCGGACACACCATGCCATCTCAATCTAATGTTTAATGCTTGGTATATCGAGATTTTGTATCATATTAGCCGTTGGACACTTAGTGAAAAGATGGTGTTGATTCCTCTGCACAATTGCACAAGAAACGCACAATGGACTTTGAAAAGCTCTTTTCTTAAGATTGTCTTCCCTTGAGAAGAGGATGCACCAAAGCAAGAATTTTCCTTTCACGGGACTCTTCAATTTCCAAATGAGATTCCACCACCATGTCGTATCTACTAGTCTTATGTGTGCAAAGGCAACTAAATAAACCTCCTTAGGATTATATATATATAGTCTAACTTATAGATGAAATGACATTTTTCACAACATATTTTCTGATTAATTTTAATCAAATTCTGATAGAGATTTTTAAAAACTTGGAATTAATGGAGAAAGCTAGACTTTGCTATTTGGATAGGATTGAGACTCTAAGATTAGGTCTCAAATCCTACTATCTAGGGAGTGCTTGGAACCACCCCGTAAGTGTGAAAGCCTATATGTATGAGGCTCTTCTAACTGAAGAGCAAGTTCATTTAGTTAATAGATTGTCAATTTATAACATGGTATTAGAGCATACTTCTTCTGCACGGACATGTATATTGCTTTTGCTACGACAAGTGTGTTTGGCCCCGTTGATAAAGAGTGTGTTTGAAAAGGTTGAATTCATTTTGTAATGATCCAGCAAATTTCTCTGTTGTTCTTTTAGTTACAATTGGTGATTTGTTTCAGATTTGACTGCATGGCATAGAAGCCAAATGTTGCACCATAAGGTTCTACAGTGGAAGAGCTACCAAAGGGAGAAGTTTCATGCCTGCGCGATAATGGGGTTGTTGGAGCTCGTGAGAGGACTGAGGTGAGTCAGAAAGAAATCTGGAAGTGAGATAAGTAGGACGTTATTTTTTCAATATGGCTGCACTTTTAGACATATTTGACCATGATGATATTTTATTCATGAGGCTTGGTGGTTTTATTAATGACCATGATTATTGAGAGATACTATATGTTCTGCAACAACGTGATATTGAAGACTCACGAGTTGTTCATCAGGAAGGATGTAAAGATGAACATATGGTGGAATATCAAGAATACCCACTAGTCGTTCTTGAGGAAGGAAGTAAAGAGGAACATATTGTTGAAGAGCAATTGGATGAGCCACATGAAGCTGATTGCAAAGACTTGGCTGAAGAAGACAAAGCTGGAGAGAATTCAAATTATGATGATCTCATGAATGTTTCTGTGTGTGCAAATGTCAGCAACATTAACAAGGAAGAAACAACAAATTTTGAAGAGGAATTGAAGTTTCTTGAAGCATGGCTTGAAACACCATGTCTTTATGAAGTCAACAGAGAAGTTGCATCAATGAATGTCGAAGAATTTCAGATGTTTGACACCAGAAATAGTGAGAGGAAAAATTCTCCTATCAAGCTTGTACCCTCTAAAGTGTTATCATTTACTAGCAATCAAGATATAAAGGATGTCAACCTACAATCAATATCAAGGAGGATAAGAGTTCACGCGTTCCGTCTTTGGGGAAGAAAATGTAGAAAGGAGGTGAAGATCTATCACTACCTCGTGGCGAGAAAAGTAAAGATGAAGCCTTGCCTAGGAATGAACAAGCATGGATTCTCAAGCAAGAAGACCACAATGAAAACCTCTGTTACCAAATTTTTTATGTTTTATTGTAAGCCTAGTTGAGACTAGACCAACATGCATATGTTATTTTTTTAGTACCCTCTCTCCATTAAGGGGGAGTGTTGGAATTAATAGAGAAAGCTAGACTTAGTTGTTTGGATATGATTGAGACTCTAATATTAGGTCTCAGATCCTACTATCTAGGGAGTGGTTGGAACCACCCCATAAGTGTGAAAGCCTATATGTATGAGGCTCTTCTGACTGAAGAGCAAGTTCATTGTGTGGAGTGCTTGGGCACTCTCCAAGTATCTCATGTGGAGAGCCATTTATTTAATAGATCGTCAATTTTTAAGAGATGGACCTTGAAAAGCTCTTTTTTTTTAGATTGTCTTCCATAGGAATTTTATTTGGGAGGATGCACCAAAGTAAGAATTTTCCTTTCATGGACTCTTCAATTTCCAAATGAGATTCCACAACCAAGTCATATCTACTAGTCTTCTATGTGCAAAGGCAACTAAATAACCCTCCTTAGGATTGTAAAGAATATATATATATATATATATATATATATATATATATATATATATATATATAGTCTAACTTGTAGACGAAATAATCTTTTTCACAACATTTTATGGTTAATTTTAATCAAAATCCAATAGAGATTTTTAAAAACTTGAGTTTAAATTTTTAATTTTAAATTTCATACTTAGAGGGGTTTTTCAGGGCGCTAAATCCATTTATCCATTCAAAAATGCATTCTAAACAATGAAAAATCACATTCTTTCTTGAAATAGTTTTTCCAGATTTTGATGAAAATTTTATTTCATTTATAAATTAGATTACGTGTGTGTATATATATATATTATATATATATATTTACAATATTTTATTCAATTTAAAAATTATTTTAAAAAATTATTATCAAAATAATAAACATATTTTAAATAAAACCATTTTAATTACACTAATATAAAACTTATATTAAATTATTTCAACATCTTATTCACCTATTTAAAAAATATTTAAATATATTAATATTAAGATATATAATAAAAAAATGTTGTTTAACGAGGTCATAATTTCGTCCAGAAAGTAATTTTTTGTCAGAATCTTACTTTTTTTTTTCTTCAAAAAATCGAATCATAATAATGTTTGAATCATATTTTTATGGTGAAAATGAATTTGACACCATCAAAAACTGCTAAGGCACTCAAAACAGTGATACTTGACAACTATAACACAAATCTCCCAAAATTTCTATGAAATTTATACAAAATTATAACCTCATTAAACCACTGTTAAGAAAAACCACAAAAATAACTAAAATAAATAACTAGAATAATTAATATGCATATCTCACATTCATAAAAAAAAGTGCATTCAAACTAGCATGAGAACACAATCAGCGTTTGCTTTTGTTAGTTTGTTAATTTCTGATCAAATGCAATGTGGAGTGGGCATGTACAAGTATTTCATTAGTAGTCAATATCTCTATACTTAATAAATAATTCACAATTCATAGTATTTTTATACTTAATAAATAAAAAAACTCAAAACCATGTAAACACATTATCTACAAAGTAACCAAAGCAATGATTGTGAGATTTGGAAATAGAGACGATGCTCAAACCATCACGTCAAAGTTCTATTTCTCCACTCGGGGTTTCCAACATCGCTTTTTTCATAGATTTTTGAAAAGTTCTTCGCAATTCTTTTTTTTTCCTTTTTCCACGAGTCATCTCTCTCCTCCTTTTCTTTTCCTTAGTGTTCAAGTTTGTTTTGTTTTATCATATTAATTTAATTTATTATTATTATTATTATTATTTAATTTTTTATAATAATTTTTTTATATAAATATATAATTTATATGTATATATGGTAAATATAGTAAGATTACATTTTATCATGTTTATTGGAGAGTGACGAATTAAATCGATAATTTCACATCAAGGAGTGTCTTAACAAAACATTTGATCACTATCTATCCAAGACCCATGAATAGATATAAAAGTATTTTATTTTATACTTTGGTATGAAGTTTTTTAAGAGTTTCCTCTTCTGTATTCCTGTTCATTTTTTTTCCTAACCATTCAAGTTTTTTTTTTTAACTTTATTTTATTCATTAAACAAATTTTTAATCTTTTTCTCTCACACACACACACACACACACACATATAATTTTTTATTAATATACAAATTATTTTATTTTATATAATCATTGGAATAATAATATTTTTAACAAATTAATTGGGAAAATTGCTTGTCATTGTAATTGAGTTGGGTTTTCATCCATCTAATTAAAGTTAAAGTTGCAGGTGAATGTTATATATATATAGTAGTGGTAATGTTTTTTTATCAAATTTGATGCCGGGCTACACTTTGTTCTGCATATACAATTTCAAATTTTCTTCAAACGTACAATCTTCGCTCTTTCCATGGGACAACTCCAGTTTTTCCCCAGTAATTTCAAATCTGGCAATTTCATAACGTTGATGCGGAAGCTTCAGTTGTCACGCAGTCTATGGTTACGAAATCATATTCTAAGCCCTGTTTTTCTTTATCATTTAAATAAATGCTCGAATTTCGAATTAACCCCAAACTTGAACTTCGACCTCGACCTTCTATAGGGTCATAGGCCCAATCACACATATATCCCGATTTCCTTTCGCATAATTACAATGCGCCCACACACAATTCGTTATACAAGGTTCGGAGTTATAGATATATATCAACATATACTATAACCCAATCCAATCTTTAATAATTCAAAACCATGACATTAGAGTGGGACTAACCTGTGGGTCCCTAACATTTACAACTTACCCGTCCGCTATTCCTCCTTCATCAATCTACAGCTGGAGTTTTATCGCGCCTCAACTGCTGATCGAACGACGTAGATGGATATCGCGAGCGCTTAAAGACCGGATGTTAGCGCGCAATATGAACGGTTTTGGAAACCCGCCTTATGCCACGTGTCCTCCAACTAATGTGATCGCGTTGATTTTATGAAAACCACTTACTGCTTTTGAACCCCGCGAAAACCATAAGCTGCTTCCTGAATCTGACTTCACTGTTCAATTTCACGAATCCGCCTTAGTTCGTGGTTCCGTCTCTCCAACGTATCGCCTCGTTCTCCTGCGTTATTACCATACAACCCACGATTCATGGTTCTGTTCCATTTAGTTATGATTTGGCTATGCCTTTAACAATTTTGTTCCACAAAAGATTTTGTCCCCACAATGTTTACTAAACTTCTGTGCCTCTGTATAAAATCGATGCAGATGTACTCCTCGAAATTTCTTCTTGCAGACTCACAACTATACCAATTGAATTCTGCAAGGAATAATTCCTTCCACACAAAGGTTTATGAAAACATGTAACTTGATGGAGCCGAAGGAACCAAGTTCGTTCTTCATATAGAGGTTATCGCCACAAATTCCTCCACAATAAAAAAAAGGATCGAACCACTCTCGACTCTATAGGTTCATACATTCGATACATCCAGCTTGTCATGTATAACCTGAACATACAATTAAATACTCTGCTAGAATTGATCCTTCCCATGATCGATTACTCCAATTACAATACAACTTAAACTGTATACAGCAACATACCAGTGCCTATTCAGAGTTCTTATACTTTGGGTTAACGAGACTCTGTTTCATTTACACATAACTCAATTCAATCAAGGCACATACAATTCAAGACACAACATCGACAAGAAATTCGATTTCTGCAATAACACATAGGATTCTATTTAACCAGAGTTTAAGCCAAAAATATCAATACAATGCCAAAGCGATTCACATTATATACACTACTGAATTTACTTATAGAATCTCCATGTTCGGCCAGGTCTTCTATTCTGTGGCCTCTTACTCTGCCTCTGAGTAGTTTTCTACCTCTCTCCCTATCTAAACTCTTCATGATTACTTTTATACCAAAAGGATGACCTGAATCAATTCAGGTCTCCAAACAACTCAACAAACTCTTAACATTCCCAATTCCTAAAATTAGACTCAATAACTTAACTGGCCCTAAATTGACTCATACCCTTGGCTCTCTCTTTGTATTCCTATCTTAACCAATTTCTCATGTTCTCAAATGACTTGAGAACAATTACAATTCCCTACCAAATTTATTCAAAATACTAATATTTACATGAAACTTTGAAAACATAAGACCCTCCCAGGTCTTATAAAAGTACAAGTATTTCTAGAGCTTAATGCCCCTGCATCAGATTCCCAAGATTCAAATTGTTCATGATCTCCTGATCATGTGTATTTGATCTCTACCTCCTGGATCCCAAACCTTGTTTTGTTGTTGTTCATCAGTTGCATCATCCTTCAATTGTATTTCACCAGGTCTCCAAATCTTGTTCTGCAATCTGCCCCCAACTATGCTTTCAAATTATGCCTTTGTATTTCTTTTGCTGAAACTCTCCTTCTTTCCTGCTGTTTCCTGATGTTCTTGAGTCACTTTCATCATCAGCTCCCTAATGTCTTCAATTTCTTCGTCCAGCCTATCCTCTAGCTGGAAATTCTTTTGTCTACTGTTGCTGCTATCAATTTCTACTAATGTCAATGTTGTTGCTCCTACTGCCTCACATTTCATTAACATGTTTACTACTCCTACAGGCGTCATTCCCCATGCTGCTTCAGCTGCCACCATGGGTGTTGCTGCCTCCCCTTCTTGTCCCTCTGCAACACTCTTCTTTTGTTCACCATCTGCAAATTCATTCTTAGAAAACAAATCACCAATTAATTTTCTACCTGCAGTAGCATGCTCATTTATCTTCCTCAGCATACCAATAAAAACACTTAGCTTCTGCCAACTAGTATCTTCTCTTCTTATTTCCACTGCTTTAGGCAATCTCATTCTAGTGTCTGCGATTTCTCCCTCTTGCATAAATTTTCTTAGCAAACATTCCAGCCATCCTTTCTGTGCTTGCCTTACATCTTCAGTATGTTGTAATTTAAACTCAACATTTTCTCCTTCTCCATGGGAAATCTTCAGCAATTTCTTGTCACCTTCTTGATGGATTCGGGCAGTCCAACCAAGTGATTTAAGCTTTTCTTTCTCATCTTCTGTCAGAATAGAATGTTGATTCTTCTTCACTTCAGCAGCTTCTAAAAATTTCTCTTCAGGCTGGCTTTGGCCCATCCAACTAGCCAACTCCTCTCTGTCAATGGTAGTGACAAGTTCCTGCATGTGAGACATGTTGGTCTCACTTTCCTTCTATAATAGTTTTTCTTTTCCCAGGACAATTCCAAGAGATGGATTGTCTTCAGCCTTTCCTATAAACATAAACAAACTATCAGTTTCAAAGCCACAAGACCCAAAGGCCTCATTTGATGACCTAGTCATCAATCCTTCTCCCAGAAATTCTAAGTCTGGTTCAAGACTCAGAGATTCTTCATCATCCTTCTCTTCAGCTATTAGAGTCATCTCCACTGCTCCAATCACCATGTCCAAGTTATTATCCTTCACTATGTTTTCAGCCAATACCATTTCCTTTTTGTTCGCATCTCCGACAACTTTCAACTGTTGTTCTTCCTCTTTCTCTGCATGATTAACACATGAATCACCATCGGTAAAATTCCAAGGCCTTAACACATTTTCCTCCCTTGAAAACACATCAGTGTGTTGTTCTGAACTTCCTCCTAAATCTTCTTTCAACACCTCAACATGTTGATCTGCATCTTTCATGAGACTGTCAACTAGTCTCCTTTTCCTTTCAACATCTGGTCCATGGATGCTCTTCTGTTGTGATTCATCAAAATGAACACCTTCATTTTGCTGAATCATTTTATTCTTATCCTATGGTCTTCGATTTTCATTCATGACAATTTTCTTGCCCTGCTTCTCCAGCAACTTATCTAGTACACAGGTCATCTGCCTCTCCAATTCTCTTCTCTAGAATTCCAACCTCCTATACAAATCAACAACTTCAGTAGGAGTATATTTTGGGAACCTTACACAACCCTTTATGCCTCTACTAGTTCTTGACCAATCCGCTGCTAGTCCTTCTCTCTCTGCTTTAGTATTCTGCTGAATATCTTCACTTGACTCTCCTCTCTTCATCTCTTCCTGAGATCTCACTATCTCAGCATTGGTCTAAACAGGTTTCAGATTCAATGTCTTCTTCTCATCAACAAACTCTGAAGCTTGTCCATATTCTAGCGGTGTACCTGCAAACACACACAACTTTTTAGTTTTCAAACCACAAGACCTTTCAATCTTGGTTGCTTTCTCAAGCACTTCTTCTTGAATAGGTCTGCACATGGAATCTTCAATTTCCATCCTTGCCTCAAGAAATCTGGGTTCTTCTTCCTTTGTGGAGTCTGTCATCACTTCACATTCATCAGACTCAAAAACACAAGCCCTTACATCATCTGGACTTGTCCAATAACTCATGAAATCCTCACTGACTTCCTCTTTAGCAAGACAAGCTTCTTCCTGTCTCAAGTCTTCATCCCGTCCTACAAGATCTCTTGTAGATCTCCACTCTTCATTCATGTTTTGTTATGCTTCACAAGTGGAAATTTCTTCTTTCAACTCAGCTGCTCTTAGTTCTTCTATTAATAAGACAATCTTCTTTTGCCTCAATATCAACTGTAATGGTTGCCAATTTACTCTCTTTTTCATGAGCCAACCAACTCTCTGGCTTTCTTCTATTCTCATCTTCAATTTATCAAACTTGTCTCTGATCTTATCTATCTATTTCTTCCATTATTCATCAGTGAGTCTCTTCCTTATGCCCTTTGCTTTGGCATCTTCCCTCACTCTTCTGCTGTGGCTTCTCTCGGAACCTCTGCAATCTCTGCCATATCTGCTATGGTTATCGGTAGCCATTTTCTTCCCTAGGAGTTCTTCACTCACAAGATGCACTAAGCCTCTGCAATATCAAGCTTTATTGCTACAACTTACCTCACCAATCCCTCCTTCTGTATCCGGCTTTTGGCAAGTACTGGTCCCCTGTCTGCTAGAACCTTCTAAGCACTCTCTTCTGATCTTCCTAGGCTTCACTCTGCAACTTTCCTCAAGAACACCTCTACTCTCTTCTCATCCAACCTCTGTTGGGAATTATTCTAGGTTCTGCCACACTTATTCTCCACTCAGAGTCCCTTGCTAGACTCTTCTATCACTTCTCTCACAGTTGTGATCAGCTTCTGCTAAGATGTCTTCAATTGTCTGTACTCCGACTTCTGCAAACAATCCTTCGATCGAATTTAAACACTGCTCACATTCTCTTAAGAACACTGCAATTGTCCTCTTTATCCAGCCTCTAGCTGAATCTCAGGCTCACTGCCTTCACTATCAAGCTCTGTCTGTACTTCCAGCAACCACAATTCTGCAAACACCAAATACACATCAGATTTAAAATTATTCTCCTACAATATTTCTACCTGATCTTGTCTTCCACTTGCTCGTTAAATCTTGTTCACTAAAAATATGTATGTCGCATATCGCATTTTAAACTGATCTTTCCTTCCCCAAATCTATAGTCTTTGGAAACACTAGCCGCACTAGCCCCTCCAATTGGAGTCTCGTAGCCTCTAATCACCTTCATTGGGTCCTTGTAGGTCATAATCTTATCACTCCCACAAGTCCGGTTTCTTGCATTCACCAAACTTGAACTTTTTTTCAAAAAGAGCACCCAAATTATACCACTTTGATGCCCGGATACACTCCGTTTTGCATGTACAATTTCAATTTTTCTTTAAACCTACAATCTTTCTCTTTCCATGGGACAACTTCAGTTTTGCCCCAGTAATTTCAAATCTGGCAATTTCATAAGATTGATGCAGAAGCTTCAATTGTCACTCAGTCTATGGTTACGAAAAACCCATTTTTTTTTATCATTTAAATAAATGTTTGAATTTTGATTTAACCCCAAACTTGAACTTCGACCTCGACTTTCTATAGAGCCATAGGCCCAATCACACATATATTCCAATTTCCTTTTGCATAATTACAATGCGCCCACACACAATTCGTTATACAAGGTTTGGAGTTATAAGTATAGAACAACATATGCTATAACCCAATCCAATCTTTAATAATTCAAAACCACGACATTAAAGTGGGACTAACCTGTGGGTCCCTGACATTTACAACTTATCCGTCTGCCATTCCTCCTTCATCAATCTGCGGCTAGAGTTTTATCGCACCTCAACTGCTGATCGAACAGACGTGGATAGATATCGCGAGCATTTAAAGACCAGACGTTAGCACGCGATATGAACAATTTTGGAAACCCGTCTTATGCCACACGTCCTCCAACTAATGTGATCGCGTTGATTTTATGAAAACCACTTATTGCTTTTGAGCTCGACGAAAACCATAAGCTGCTTCCTGAATCTGCCTTCACTTTTTAATTTCACGATTCTGCCTTATTTCGTGGTTCTGTCTCTCCAAGGTATCACCTCTTTCTCCTGCGTTATTACTATACAACCCACGATTCATGGTTCTGTTCCATTTCCTTATGATTCGGCTATGCCTTTAAAAATTTCGTTTTACAAATGATTTTATCCCCACAGTGTTTACTAAAATTTTGTGCCTCTATATAAAATTGATGCGGATGTACTCCTCGAAATTTCTTCTTACGGACTCACAACTATACCAATTGAATTCCGCAAGGAATAATTCCTTCCACACATAGGTTTATGAAAACATGTAACTCGATGGAGCCCGAAGGAACCAAGTTCGTTCTTCATATAGAGGTTATCGCCCCAAATTCCTCCACAATAAAAGAAAGGATCGAACCACTCTCAACTCTACTGGTTCATACATTCAATGCATCCAGCTTGTCATGTATAGCCTGAACATACAATTAAATACTCTATAGGAATCGATCCTTCCCTTGATCGATTCCTCCAATTACAATACAATTTAAACTATACACAGCAACATACCAGCGCCTATTCAGAGTTCTTATACTTTGGGTTAATGAGATTCGGTTTCATTTACGCAGAACTCAATTCAATCAAGGCACATACAATCCAAGACACAACATCGACAGGAAAGTCGATTTCCTCAATGACTTACAGGATTCATTTAACCAGAGTTTAAGCCAACAATATCAATACAATGCTGAAGTGATTCATATTATATATACCACTGGAATTACTTACAGATTCTCCTTGTTCGGGCCAGGTATTCTATTCTGTGGCCTCAACAATCTACTCTGTATCTTCTGGGCAGCTCTCTACCTCTCTCCTTCTAAACTCCTCATGATGACATTTATACCAAAATGGACGACCTAAATCAATTCAGGTCTCCAAATAGCTCAGCAACTCTTAACATTCCTAATTCCTAAAATTAGACTCAATAACTGAACAAATCCTAAATTGACTCATACCCTTGGCTGTCTCTTCGTATTCCTATCTTAACCAATTTCTCATGTTCTCCAAATGGCCGAACAATTACACTCCCTACCAAATTTATTCAAAATATTAATATTTACAAGAAATTTTAAGAACATGGGAATTCCCTATGTCTACTAAGATACAAAGTTTGAATTGTGCCTAATGCCCCTACATCAAAATGGAAGGCTAGTTTCCCGCTTAAGCAATCATTTGCTTGACTCGGTTACATTGGAAGTGTGATTATTATTTGATGGGATAATTTTTTATCATACTAGACTACGTAGGTGGGAAATAAAGCTCATTACTCTAAGCATATTTCCAATTTTAGTTTCAAATCACGTTTCTTCTGGGCTTGCCGGGCTCAAGCATGTTCCAAAATTCATTTTCGCATAGTTCAATTTCATCTTCAAGATTTTCGTTCTGGCCGCAGGTTTTGTAGCAACCGAGATCGGCCTCAAAGGATCGTGCCACTAGTCTACATTGTTCTTGAAACTTCACTTGATAAGTTCATCCCCAAACTGAGCCACCGTTAGACTCGTAATTCACCACGAGGTGATTGAATATTTCTTACTTGCAAATTTTCATATTGTGCATAAATTTCAATATTCAAAGCATTTCCAAAGAGTAGAAAAATAAACAAGAAGAAGAAGGTCAAAATAGAGTGGTGTTGACACTAAAAAGGTTGAAAAAGGGATTTTGTTCTAAATTTTGGGAACTAAACCACATTCCAAGATAATTTTGAAATACTTTATGTCTTAATTATACCCAAAGTTCCAAAATATTATTCCCTCATCTCGACCCCGTAAAAATTCACCTTTCATTTTATCCTAAGTCCTACTCTACCCCTCGACGTTCATCTATTCGACCCCACCATCACATCATACATCCCTTTAGCAACTATCCCTAACCTCCCCGTCATCCTTGCGCATCACCCCATCCAATGGTCTTTGATGTTTTTCACCCCCCCAGCTCCTTCGAACTCTAACACTTCCCAAATGATGTATCCGATAACGCCACTACGCTATTACCAACCCCGGTGAATACTTTGCACCCCCCGCTCCGATACCACTCACCACCATTACCCTCCGAAAGTGGTTTCCACTATTTAACAAAATTTCATGATTTGAACGTTCAAGGAAAGGCCAAACTTCGTCTCGCAACTCCCACCACCGCTAATCCACATCGACCTACCAACAACCACCACCATTGCTCCATGTCGACCTACCAATTCCCGCTACCGCCGTTCGACATCGACCTACCTGCCAAACGATTTTGCAATGGCATTTCTTTCGAATGACGAGTAATTCACAATGTAGGATTTCGTAATATATCATTATTTTATGCTAAACCAAAAAGAAACAAAATCTTGTTGTCGACACTAACCTACTATGGAATTAGAAAGCTAAATCAAATTAATATTAGCTACAACAACATAGTATAGATCGTATCTTGCGGAATAGTTTCCTAAGAAAAGTAGAGCCGATGTCGCTTTGTTTTTATCGTCGCTTCTTCGCATCACACTAGCCGTATTCTGATCACTTTGCAACACAATGGACTGGCAAAGTAAATACAACCACCATCTTGGCCAACTTTATCTTATTAACACGTTACCGCATGGTGCCAATTTTTGAATTTTTGCTTGAATGTAATTAATGACGATTTCATCAAATAGATAGGAAACATAATGTTTTAGCAACACGTATGCATTGGTAGTATCAAGGGTGGACCTAAAGGGAGAAATCCATTAAAGGCTCATCCGTTTGTAAACCTCTTTTTTTGGATGAATGAAAAGACCTTGATGTTTCCAAGATTCTTCGTCATGATATGTGGTGAAGTGCTCTCCATGTAATTTGTTATCCTCTCGTTTCACATATTGCTTCTTTATTTACTCGTTGATAAGAAAACTTTGTTCTAGATTTTTCATTGGGCACACTCATTGTTGAAACAATATCTGTGTTTTCCTTTGAAATCTACAAATTGTAGAATTCAGATAAGGTCGCTTCCGCATTCGTACTGAAATTTAACCTCCTCCTTCATTTCACAAACTATAAATATCCATCGTACATGACTAGCTTTCCGGTTACACATGATCTCGCTTATTCATCCATTTAAATCTACTTTCTCTCACTCCATTAGCCCAATGGCCCTCTTTCTATTGCCTCAACCAAAACCTCAAAACAAACCCCTTTCGCTTAATAACTAGCCTAAAAAATGCCAAATCAACAAAGATATATCTAACAAGAGATCCCTCTCGGGCTCCAGGAGGGCTAGATCCCAGATTCAAAAGTGGTTTTGATGTTGGCCCGAGATTGCCTTCTGTACTTTTAATTACGAGGTGCTAACAAGGAGGAAAATGAAGGAAAATAATGGAAAATGAAGAAAATAGAGGTCTCAGTTTGATAGTGTTTTTGAGATCACTTTGAAAGATTTTGGCTCAAGATTTTGAGCTCTCTCATTACTCTCTCTTTCTCTCTCTCGCTTCTTGGAACTTAGATTTTCGTTAGAGCATTTTGGCATTGACCAAGAAAGGCAAGAAAGGTGAATAATGATGTCGAAGAAAGGACGAGCATGAATAAAGCAACTAAAATAATAGGATTGTTGGAAAGTATCAATTTTCATGTGTATATTCCTTTCTAAGATCTCAGAATGCATGGTATTTCATGTGTGGTTCTTTTCTATTTTGATGGGTTTTTCCGTGTGACATTGTTTTCATCCTAGTCTTTTCCTTTTCGTATATCCATGGTATGTATTTTATGTTTTAGCTGAATGGATTGCCGGATGGATTCAAAGTTGAGTGGCTTGTATCTACAAATTGAAATAACACATGTATTTGGCAACTCGAACTGACTATGCTGTGGTAACAGCTGTGATAGTGTGTCATTTTCAGGGCCTAGGAATCCTCGTATGTATCATGATATATGGTAAAGCCTTTCCAGAAGTGGTTTGGCTCTCAGTTTAGCGACTATTGGATAAGGTTTGGATTGCGGTAAATCTTGAGAGGTGGGTGCTATCCGTTTGGCTCAGTAGTCTCTGGATAAAGATGTGTTATCACACCCTTCTATTTCAAGGCCGACAAAGGAGATCAAGGAGGTAACCTCAAAAAATCTTTTATATTTTATAGTTGACACAACCAGAGAGGACTCTCTTAATTTAAATTTCATAGTCAATGAGGTGACCGAAAAGAAATGATCTTAGGCTAGGTATAATCTCGAGTTAGGGTTTTGTTTTGAAATTTTCTAGATAGGAAGTGTCACCAAGGAACTAGGTCTAGGTTTTGTGTCTAATTTTAAAGGAAAACTACAAAGATGAATATGAGGCCGTGTAGGTATACTTAGAAACACAATTTAAATCGACATTGTATTCTAGGTCCGAAAAGAGAGAGTCCGAATGATCATATTACATGAGTCTATTCCACGGGGAGGAAGTGTTAAATTTATGAAAATCTTATAAAATCGCAGCACAAAAAGTAAGAATTTTGTTTATAAACTCATAATATTTATCATATAGAAGCATACATGTGATTTCATGGAAGCATAAAAATTCAATTTATGGTGTTACTCGAAAAAAAAAAATACTTATAAGCATACTACCTGAGTCCCAAAATTGTAGCTGCAACATGTCTTTGATTTCACCGAAAAATATTGTACATAACTCCCACACTTACAATATCAACTTTCCAACCTATAAAATCACTTGATGACATATAGAAAATAAAGAGAATATTCCACCATTGGGTCAAAACCTAATCCAAAATACATCATAAATGCACCTTATGAGTCATTACCTAGAATTTAGGAAGTTATAAAATGCCCCCCCCCCCCCCAAGCCCCCCAAAATTTCTCCGAGTTAATAACTAGGAAAGCCTTTGTTTCCTTGAGTAATTTCATGAATCCTCAACAATGAGGGGAAAAAATAAACTTTTTATCCACAAAACAACTCATGTGATATTTTTAACTCATATATCGATCATTTTTCATTTACACCTATCCAAAGCATCCACATTTAAGCGTTGTGTTGCACACAAAAGCGTCACGCTTTTTAGCAGGCCATCACACAACTTGGAGGGTATTTTTAGCTAACTTTTAGGCATATTCTTGTTGATTTAAATATTTGGAATGGTAGCCCCCGGATTTCCTCTATACAATCCAATCTTGAAATCAAAACCACTCCAAGACCTTCAAAACTCCATTTTTCCAAGATTACTCCGTGGCTGCCCATGCACAGGGAAAAAACAATGGCAACTTAAGCATGAAAAATATAGTGTTTTTTTAGTTTTTCTTCAAAACTAGGAGGTGTCATGGAAAACCAAGACCATATCCGGAATATAAACTCCAAGAGAAATCCAACCATGTAGAGAAAATATCATTTGGATCCTTTGAGGAAAAGCTACTGATTTAGGCTCAATTTCATTTACAAAGGTGAAATTTTAATTTTACAAAACTACAAAAATATCAAAAATGCTCAAAAATTACTGGATTTGGTCCATGTACCTTGAATGATGGATTCAGACAACTATGGATACCTTATCTGAAATCCAAGTTGTTTATCATTAGCTTTATTAGGTTTTTTAAGCTTTTATCAAATTCTTAACTCCACTTTGGCAATTTGTCTGTGGGTGAAATAGTGTCTTGCCATGTGCCTTCCGGAGGTTATTTTTCCTTTATGCTTCTTCAAAAGCTTAAATTCTCATTCACTCCCTTCAAGCTAGAATTTTTTATCATGTTCAATTTCAAGAACAATCAAATCATCAAAACTTTGTTGACCTAATGGGAGGAGATGACTCGTTTTCTTACTCTTTTTCCTTGTTTAATCCTATTCTTCTGGCCTCCTCTGCTTTATTTCAGCCTCCTTGTCTTCCAACTGATCAACATATACCAATTAATTTTCCTCACTTTTGTCCGCTCTGCTATTCTTACCTTTGGTTTTTTTGGAGCAGTTTTTTTGTTTCACTTTCAATTTAGTTTTGTTGTAGAAAGGTTATCAAGAAATTTTCCCTTGGAGATATGTCCTGAGCTTCCGTTTATCTCTACATCCTTTTCCTCCGATGATATCCTCAATTGATTTGTTCTCCACCCGCTTCCGCCTACGCCAACCTCCATATGTGCTTTGTCTTCTTGTTCCAAAGGTGACTCCACTCTCATGATAGGTTGCGCTCCATGGTTTCTCTTTGCTCAATTATAGTTTCAAGTGAAAGAAAACCTTTAGGGATCATAGGAGAAAAAAATACCTTTTACCTTCTGTTCATGTTTTAAACCCTGACATTCTTGGAACCTCTTCTTGTAAACTTGAAGAGCCAACCTCCTTTTGGCTTTGTTGATGCTAATGGTATGCTCGAATGATAGGTGGACTAGTAGTGGGCATAGAAGCAACTAAATTCATGAAATTTTCCCAAGATATTGATTTTGAGAACTAATGCAAAACTATAACCCAACTAAGACATGATGGAACACATTAGTATGGTGATCCTTGGTTTCTTTACTTTTAAATTTTTCAAAGATTTGTTCAGAGTCCCGAATAGATAATGAGGAAAATTGAGTGGCTTGGTGTATGTTGAAATGTATCAATATCCTTATGTGGTAATCGTACAATCCTAAGAATCTCCCTTCAAATGTAAAATACTTCATGATCAAGCTTCATTAATGGGGCATACATGTCAAGTAAATTCCCGAAAGGAAAGATGTGTTCCGGAGCATCTTTGCAATGAGGTTTTAAGAACATTTTATAGCTAATGTCCAAGTCCATCCCTTTGAACCATATTTCTCCATGGTTCGGGATACATGTTGCCGAGGCTATAAAATCTATCGATAAAGTGAACTCAATCCTCGCTATGTTAGCCTTATCTCTCCTAAAGCCGGTGCAAAAGGTTTGGCACTGAGAATGAAAGCCCACCTCTTGAACTCTTTCACAAAATCTTAAACAACCACTATCTTCAAAATATTTCTTGACATAAAGAGTAGCTATCATCCTTCCTAAAATGGAATGGCTCAAACTTGGAATCATGACCTCTCTCATGGGCTTCTCTTCTCATTCATATTGTTTATCACATGAAACCCTATTTAGATGTGGAGGAAAGGGAAGTGAAAATTATGAAAACAGAAAGGATGATGATACGGTGATTTTAGGGACATAAATGAGATGGAAATTAGTTAGGGAAATCATAAAAATTTGGGGAGATAGGGTGGTGAGTTAGCTATAGGTTTGTGCTAGTACCAAAATGGAAGGGAAATGTGGAAAGTTTAAAACACAAAGTTTTCCTAATTTCTATGAAAAAGCATAGTGAAAACTAGGAAAATGGTAT
Source organism: Pinus albicaulis (assembly GCA_034641835.2). Classification (NCBI taxonomy): domain Eukaryota; kingdom Viridiplantae; phylum Streptophyta; class Pinopsida; order Pinales; family Pinaceae; genus Pinus; species Pinus albicaulis. The sequence continues at coordinate 90,731 of JAXQQM020087122.1, forward strand.
TTATGAGAGGTATGAGGATATGTAGTGATTTGGTAAGGTATATGAGTGGTGTGTGAAGGTTTTTATGTGATTAAACTAGGGGTTTTCCAACCGAAGCAACCAAACATCATCAAAAACCAAAACATGGTGGAGAAACCAAGAGGAGGGAATCCACCACAGGGAAATTCACTTGAAGGAGAGGTAAATCGACATGTTCACTTATTAGTGTGGAAGCACCTTAACCTTTGAGCAATGATGAATTTACCTTTGATAGCTTTTTGGAGCTTGAAGAAAAGTACTATAGCTTCTTAAGCATAGTGTAGGACAAATACCGATCACTTATTAGTTGTCTTCAATATTTGGATAGATGTGGAGTGTTGTGAGGATGAGAGAGGAGCTCCTTTGAAACCAAAGGATGAAATGAACTGAAAAGATTCATTTCCTTTTATAACTCACAAAATTTTCTTTTTATATTTAGTGAAATCAAAAAGAACTTTGAAAAAATTTCTTTTGAAATTTTTTTGATCATGTGAGTATACTTCTTGAGAAAAGAAAATTGCCTTTTATTTATTTTCCTATCTTTGATAACTACTTTGGGTTAAATGATTTTGAATTAATGAGAACGATCATTTGTTTTCCTTCTTCTTCATATACGATTTTGAGACAGATTAAAGAGAAACAAAGAAGCGTGGACTCAGACTCGTATGGAGGTATGTTGACCTGAGCCCATGACCCTAGATTGATGATGAATAACATGACTGAAATTTTATGATGACCACAGAATGTAAGAGTATAACGCCAACCTAGACAACATTTAGTGAACAATAGTTTTGAGAATTTTCTTGAAAACATAATGTTTTGAATGTATGACACCTACCAAGTAAACATGAAAGAGTGTATTTGATCACCAAGATTGTATTAACATTATATTCAAGAAGGTTGATGAAGTTCTTCGCATGGTGAAGAACACTAATAGGACTAAGTAGCCCATCCATTGGGCAATGGAGTCAAAACTGAAAATTGAAATAAATTTGTCAAACTGAAATGAGTAGCTAAAAAAAATTACTTTGACTTTAAAGTTGACTTAATTTAAAATAAATTTAAACATCATTGATCATAAAGTTTCACAACTTTCTCCTCATGCTTCAAACTTCTGCAACAACTTACTTATTCTATGACAACAAATAAAAATGACATTTACAATGAAAGTGAACCTTTTCTTCAAGATCATGTGAGATAATGCTTGATTAATCTACCATTCACCATTCTTCGAGAATTTCCTTCCCATCAAGACTTTCTACAAAAGGCTTTATCTCTCGAATGTTGTAATATTGTAAGTACCTTTTCATAGGTTATGAAAATTACCATGTTTCTCTCTTTGTCTTCATTTTGGGCATCCCATCGAAGAACAACATATCCCCGATTGAAATCACTAGCTTTGGTTTTTCTTATCAGAGATTTTCTTGACTTATCTAAAGTTTTGAAGGGGACAATGAATTCTTCCTTGAATATTGTAAATGAATTATTTAGTTGATTCTTCAATGGATGTCATTTGGCTCATCACGTATCTCTTACGTATCATTCACACTGCAATTGCCAAGTAAGTGGAAAGTACTATGTCTATACTTAAAACTGAAATGGAAGGGTGATGGTATGATTGATTCTTTGTGCTAACTTATCCACCAACAGAGTATTTTGTTAAATTTTGGAAGTAAAGATTCTATTTTTTCTTGGAACAATTTCTTGATTTTGTTCGTTCAATGTATTGTTTAATAATGCATAACATGTTGCTTTGATTATAGTAGGTTGTAGAATGCTGAGGCTGGTGTGATATTTATCACAGTGCCTATCACCGTTGGAATTAAAGGTGGTTTGCATTGTTAGTGATAATTTTTTCTCGACAACCAAAACAATACAGAATATTTTCCAAATTGAATAATGACTTCCGTGTTTGTAGCTTGCCTTGTGGGGATGAACCCAATCCATTTTAAAGGAACGCTCGTAGTGAGTAACAACTTATGTTGAGAAGATGAGGGATGGTAAATATTTCTGATGAATTCAAGCCTAATTATTGTAAGGGTGCTTAGACTACAATTGGTTTCAAGGGCAACGATAAGAGCTTTCTTCTTTCCCTAAAAAATTTGACACTCATGTTAACTCATGACAACTTAGAAACATCGTAAAACAAACTTGGAAAATAAAATCCAGCCCTCAATATCTTGTTTGTTGTATTCTTCTATAAAATATGACTATCATTAAAATCACCTTGATGGAATTGTCCATCACTTTTTCAATCCCTTCACCTTCACTCAAAAGTTCAATAAACTCTGCCAAGATCTTTCCACAAAATATTATAATAGTAATACTTAAGAGCCTTTTAACTAGAGATAGAAGTCATCACAAAGGTAGACAGAGGAGGATTTAATGGCATAAACAGGTGAACAATATCTAATATACCATAAGTATAATTAAAATTTGATACCAGGTAATTAATCAACCTTTATCTCTAAGGGAATGCATCAACAAAATTTATGTCCAAAGCAAATGATTCAACATATTTATGGCAACCTTGTCCCTTCATTAGTTTTGTAGGTTTTATTTTGGTTACACTGTAATGGAAAGATCAAATTATTAAAAGTATCCTTCTACAATTATTCTCAGAAAGAGAAATACTCTTTATAGCAGAAAGGTTTGTATAGTATTCAAGAACATGAGAGTGAGTAATGATAGACTTCAAATACCCTCCAATGCTTTAACTAGAGCCAATGCCTGTTTTTTCACTATATTGTACTTGGCATGCTACATTCATGGACTAGAATAAGAAGGTAAATGGATATTCTATTTGATCTTCTTTTGCATAATGACAACATCTATATTATGTTCAAAGTCATGATAAAATGAGTTTAAATCATATATATTTGTACATAAGAAAATAAGAGCATGAGAAAATGCAAACTTAACTTGATTGAATGATATTTTTGCCTCATCTAATTATCACTTCGGGATATTTTTCCAAGATATCAATAATTTCTCTAATTGTCTAACTGTTAGAACACACCCTTCAGAAAATTTCTACCATGGAATGAATTGATTTTCTTTCTCTAGGATTCAAATTTAACTGCTCCCCAAGCCCTCAAGGATCTAACTAGATTTCATCTTTATATATGATATGAATAAGAAATTTCCATTCCTCCATGGAATTTTTTTCTTTCTTGATCTATCAGAGGTGCTAAATTTTTTGTACTTTAAAAAATTGTCTTCAAATGTTTATGTTTTCATTCAGTTTTGAAAAAAACTATGATGTCATCAAGATAAATGACTCAAGAAGACGTCCTTTTCATTGTAAAAGGTGATATCCATCGATCGTTGAAAATTTTCTCCTCGCATTCTTCAATCCAAAAATTTAGCATACATAAAAGTACCCCAAGGTTTTGTAAAGGTTACCTTCTCGTGATCATCCGAATGAACTAAAAATCTGATTATACTCCGGAATATCCTATCCAACAATGAAAGTCTGAAGAACCCACCACCTTTTGTGAATAGATCCATCTTGGAACTGTAGTTGTACTTAACATACTTAATTATTGTAGAAGAGATATTAAGAATCTCTCCTTGCTTTTCTTAAGAAAATTAAGTTTTAGTATCCTGAATTAAAAAATGAAGAGGAAATTATAATACAACAATATACAAACTTATTCACTTATTTTTAAATAAAGGGCAAAAATCAGATTCATTCTAGCTGTGGTGGTCAGATAAGGATTTAAAGGAATGGTGTGTTGAATTATACCTATATCATACACTTTCATAATATCAGAATACTCCCATGAAAAAACATCAACAAATTCAAGATGAGTGCTGTTTTACAATCCAACTTTAAAAATAAGAGGAATTATAATACCAACAATATACAACTTATTCACTTATTTCGAATAAAGGATGCAGAATTTGATTCCTATTCTTCCTTAGTTTTTGTGAAAGGCTGAATTTGATTTAAAGGAATGGTGTGTTGAATTATACCCTTATCATACACTTTCGTATCAGAAAGTAACCCTGAAAAACATCAAAACTATGACAGAGGCTACATATATTTATTTTCTGATTAAGTTTGCTGATTTTGGACTGACCATTTCCAGATTTTCGTAAGGCTAAGATTGAGGTCTTCCTCTCCTACTTCCGCTGGAAGCATTATTTTCAGTTTCTTTGCAACATCATCTTGGCTGCACTTCTAAAGGTACAAGACCTCTCGAATATAGTTGTCTTTCAACTATAGTAATTCCTTCGCTTTTATAACATGCATTTATTGGCCATCTTCAAAATAAAACTGGTCATCCATTTGTAACTCACAATATCCTCTTCACTTGCAAGAATTTTTATTTTATTTTCATCTTGAAAAATTACCAATATTGAACATTATCTAGAATAGTAGGTGATTTTTTGACATTAATTTCATATTTTCATAGATTACAATGAGCGAATATTGTTGGATAGAGAATAAGAGAACCACGAATGACATTGTTAGTCTTTGGAACCAATGAAGGTACATGTTCCTTGTTGAGAGTCCCGAGGATGTCTAACACTACATTGTGTGTTCGCATATAGGATGCTTAGTTTGGTTCTCTTTGAATTTTTTATTAATAACTAGAAGTCATGATACTCATAAATTTTCTGTGCCTAATTCTTTAGGAATTTTAGATCGCTTATCAAAGCCTCATATTTTTCTTCATCATAAACAATCAAATACCAATTTGTGTAATAAATGTATAACATTAGAGGAAATTTATATGACTGATTCATAGGGATGAATCACACCTAAATTTAGTCTTTTCCATCAATTACCTAAATCATAACTACAAACCACTCTTTCACTATAAATTAAATTTGGAATAATTCATCTTCCCAACCGCTTGAGAAATTTCGTTGTACCAATAGGTTTTTTTCTTCATTGTTTCATCTTCTTTACCTAGCGTAGACTGTCTGTGTCAGAAATTGCAATATTTTCTTTGTTTTTTCTTCACACTTGAAATTTTTAAATGATAATCTAAAATTTAACTTTTTCCGCTTTTCTTTTCATCGAATTTGTTGAGTGAAAGCATCATTGCAAGATAAAGACTCTAAAATCCATGTAAACAACATGGCTGGTGATTAGTAGTTTTTCACGCTAATCATGTACTTCATCTTATTTTCTCTCCGTATGTTTTCTGAGTTTCCTAAAGACCCGTATAGTATAGGAAAGCTGTCAATAAAGTCAGAGGAAAGCCCCTATGACCTAGAGAGAAAAATTCCATATATGAGAGGGATGTCAGCTACAACAACATCGATGAGGACATTCTTGGCTGAAAGTTTCTAAAGACGCTATTATATTTTCCTATTATGCACAAGATACTTGGAAACTTCTCAATCAAAAGAGGTAGCATGAGGGTTTTGTAGCATCCAATCCTAGTTTTATCCATGATGATGAAAATAGATTATGGAGTTCGTAGTCTAGCAGAATTATCGAGGATTAAATCATGGACTTTATAAGGATAAAAGGAGGACCCTGTCATCTTTAAGTCACCATCGAGAACAGCATTCAAATAAAAGTTCGTGGTGATCATCACTTACTTTAACCATATCAAAATTTGATCTACCCTAATTAACTCGCTAGCTTAAACTTAGTACTCATCATTCTTGATTATTTTAGTTAAAGGAATGGAGACTTTCAGCTTTGATATTTCATTTTCAAGATCAGCATGCAAAGGTTTTTCACCTTTTGGATACATCTTTCTTTTTCAGCTTCAGTTTTGTGTGAACTTTTGTCCTTCGTCAACTTTTAGTATTTCTTCTGATTCTGCAGAAGCTTCATTTCATTTACATTAGGAAACATCAATCTTTGTATTTTCTCTTATTTAGTGACATCTCTTTATGATGAGCATCCGTTTGAGACTGTTTTTTTTTTTTTGACTAGTATTTAGGCAACAGCTCTATTTCTCAAACCATATTTCCTTTTCACATGAGTAATAGCATTCTAATATCCTCTTCGTGAAAGCTTCCATATCCATACTAATAATATATCATCATTAGATAAAACATATTGTTGACTGCCTGGTGCATAAAGTCTCCCGTAGAAAAATGATATTTCACTAGAAAATAGGTTGCCGATTTTCCTTAAATAAATGATTTTCGCCTAAAATATTTCTTCTTCTATTAGGCCTTCGTATAGTTTTACCGAAATGGAGTGTGTGAATTTGCTGCTAAAATTGTTGATCCTCACCCCTCTGACCCCGTTGCTTGAAACAATATTGAGGCTATTGTTGCTGACCCTTGAAATTGGGATTTCTAATTATGTCGTATTGTCTATCCGCGATGGTCATTTTTTCCTATCATATATTCTCCATAGTTTTGATCAAGGTATCGGTTTTCCCTCTAATGAATTAAATTTTTCTACCTTTTGGATGGTCGCCGTTATCACTGAAATTTTGAAACATTACCGGACAAGGTCATACAGGCCATTTATCAAAAGGATAAGGTCTCCTTAAGCCTTTGAAGTTGGTATAGAAAAATTTCATTTTTTGCATGCTCGACTCCATCCCAAGATTCAAGGCCACCTCCGTTTAGGTCATTTCATGTCCCATCAGTAATCATATGGTATCATTTTTCATTCCCCAAGAATTTAAATTTAAAAAGGGTGCTTAAGCCTTCGCCTTTGCAACTTTTCGTAGCATTTATACAACAAAATAACAACATACATTTAAACCGCCTAATAGTTTTGTAGCAAACCTATTTTAATTTAAACTAATGACACTATGAAATTTTTTTTCTTGTCTATCTTGTCAAACTTGATGCAAAGTGTTAGTTCATGATTGGAGTAATTAGGTAGAGGTCCTTCAAGAATTAGGGTGGAGGTCCTTCGAGTCTATTAGGGTTAATTCAAAGGTACAAAGTCATGTTTGAGGCCATCATTACCCTTTTTAGCATGCATGTGTCATGATTAATGAATGAGATGTCATTTAAACCAAAAAAAAAAATTACCCAATTAGTATTTTTGTCACACTCCACTTTATATTTACATGTTATTGGATTTCTGGAGAGCTACTTCCATCACAAGCAAGTTCCTAGCAAAATTAAACTTTGTAGGTGTCATCAAGCAAGCGAGGCTTCAGAATATATAAAATAACCCATGGCTACAAGGTATAACACAAAAAAAGGTGGTCATTGCCACAGGTATGAACCCATAGAATTTAATTTTCTCAATGAAGACCCAAATTCTATGGAGGTATTCAAAAGAACAAAGTTGCTTGTACCTCACTAAAGGTTGGGTGAAGCTGTCATCTAAGGAAGTTTCCAAGGATTTTGCTAACAATTTCATAGGAACATTTCCTCAAAAATGGGAATTCTGAACCTTAAAGTGACACAAGATAGCATTTCAATAGAAAAATAACTCTTAGGTGAGAGAATAAGAGCTGAAGGCATCAAAGTTCACAATGTGATCACAAGAATCCATCAAACCGCAGCATGGTGAAATTGATCTCGACAAATGCTATCCTTAGGAGTTTCATGAAGAAAACTATTCAAAGCTATCGATGATCATTCAAAAGTGTTTTAACTGTGAAGGACATTTTCACATGGTCTACTCCTAGCACCTTAGGCTTCTTCTCGCATTTTCAGGTAAGAGGTCACCCGACTTGCCCTTTTATTTATACATAATTCTAGGCAAAATATTAGATAAGGTTCCAAATTAAACAGAGGTAGTGAAACTTCTTTTTCACCATGGTTTGATAAAGTTGTTGGTGTTAGAGGAGTTAAGAGACTAGGACAAGAGATTTTACTTCCTTCGTTCATGAGTATGAAAATTGATTTGTCACTCCAAGAGAACCCAAACCTAGAAACATCTCATCACTTACAAAGTAAGAGGAAGTGGAAGAAGGGGAATAGATCATCCCACCGCAATCCAAAGTGAGCATGGAGATAGAGCCTTTGAAGAAGATTGGCACACCTAAAACGTCACCTCGCAAAACATAAGAAACAAGGAAGTAAACAAGGCAACAAGAGAGTTACTAGAGTTATTAGAGCCAAAAAGTGACTAAAGAAAAACTTAGAAATATATCCTTATAATGTAATCGACATTGAAGAATCACCATTTTGCAAGTCAAGATATTCAATATGGAGGAATAAATATGAAGAAAGGTAAGAAAAATAAAAAAAATAGAATTTGGTGTGTGATGATACTAGTTTCATGTTTTAAACCTAGAAAGCCAATGACCGTACATACAAGAAAGGTCGTGGAAAGCAAAGAAAGAGACTCAAAAGGTCGTTGAAACTGCCTACCTAAAAATATCATAGATCTCTCTTCACCTACAAAAGAAGAGCCACAAAAAAAGAAGGGTAAAGATAAAATTAGTGAAAAATGAGAAATTGAAACCCTTAAGGAGAAGCTTCGAAAGAGGCAGTAATGTAATGTTCCAAATCTTAAAACTCGCAATGAATAAGCTATATAACAAGCCTTGTTATGATGAATAAGCCTAAAATATTCATAAAAAATACATGAACACAATTTTTAGCTACATTGTAGTTAAATCGCACGTGTTTCATGATCCAAGGTAGTGGGGAAAAAGGTGTTTTATGCCCTAAAATGGGTGTTTTCAGAAATTAGTGTGAAAATAAGCAGGGGAAATGGCCGGATATGATATATTAGGTCATGAGGGACCTATTATCCGAATTTCAGCTCGAATAATGCTTATGGCTATATTAAACAACTCCTCCTTTTCGATCAGGCTAGAAAACAATTACCCCAGACTTGCTAAACAGAATTTATGAATACAAAGTGAGAGCATGATTCCCATGAGGTTTTCTATAGAAAATGATAAAATAAGTTGATATGAAGTCTATATTAATCAAATGGTAGAGAAATGGAGGTTTAACATAGTTATACAAAGAAAAAGACACATGACAAAGGTTTCAAAGAAAATGCATGAATAACAAACAAGATCGTTGCAAAATAATGCTTACTACATATCTATATTAAAAATGGATGTACATGACATGAGATATAAAAATAATAAAAATATATGGCCCTAGGCCTCTTATTAGAACTCCCGGAGGGAAATGAGCTCCTCCTCCTCAAAGATTTGCATCAAATCAAAGGGTGCAAACTCTAGGCCGCGCTGGGCCGGCCGCCGGAGAAAGGACACCAGCTTTTCTGAAGGAGACTACGTTGTGGCTGAATGTGGATGAATGGCCCCAAGACAAATACTTAAATGAAGCTCAAATACTTCTCTTGATCCCTTAAGCAAGCTAATCCAGAGGATGGAATTCCCGCACGGGGAATGCTTGCACTGCGTGCAACAACTCGGCTAAAAAGCTGAAGCATGCAAGTGGTATCAAGACCAAAATAGTGAAATACATGAATGATATCCCTTGATGCTATGCCTTAATTTTATCTTTGGTGAGCCCTCACCTCCCGACCACATAATGTTGAGGATTCTCTATGAAGCTTCCTTTCAAAATAGGCTACCCAGCTTGTTTCCTCCTCGTGGATGTGTTGTTGACTTGGTCAACTAATCCAATTTCCAATGCCTCTTTTAACACTACATCTTCAATATAGTTTACATATGTGTCTTAGGCTGATCCTTGTTTACATTAAGCTAGTTTACTTGAGTATTTCTTCCTCCCGAAGAATGGCTATCGAATTAGGTCAAACTTGACTATGTTCCATCTATAATGTCTCGTTCACAATTTGAAGTGTAAAACCAGCCCTAAGGTGATCTCTTCCCTTACTAAGGTGGAATTTATTCATATTTTATTATTCATGTGGCCTCCTTATCCATTTATTCTCCTCCTAGGTGAAAGTAGCAAAATCTAATATCCTTAAATTTGCTTATGTGAAAATTTTGGAATATTACAGTGTAAGGAGATACTGGCCTTGAAAGAAGAAGAAAAGAAGCATAGATCCGAGAAGGTTCAAGCCTTGAACAAATGAGGAAAATCTAGGAAGACCAAGCCGCCAAGTGTCTCAAATACTCAGAAATATAGTAAAGGTTGATAAAGTGAGTCAACCACTAAGGGAGAAGTCAACACAACAAAAAAATATAAATCCTACACTTTCAAATCCAAGATTGTATATTAAAGGACAAATTGAAATATCTAGAAGAGAAATTCAGACGAATTCATGTAGAGTTGGAAAAGAAAGGATTGAAAATGGACTGCGAGAAGATCCCATTGAAGCACCGATTGTAAATGAGGAAGAAACACCACATGATTAATATTTTGAGATGGAATATGCCTTAAAGAGGCTCATCGCATGCAGAGAAACCCAAAATTGTATTTTGAGGTAAGTTTTTGAAGATAATTGAAAGGAGAAATTTCTAGTTTTTTTCATAGTTTCGTAGTGTACCTCAAAGCTTGAAGCCACTTTTCCATGCTACTTAAAATTGCCACAAACCTGGCCCATAAATAGTGAGTCAGAATATCCCAAAATAGGAAATTCCATAATAATGGGAATATCTTAAGATATTCCAAAATTGAGGATTCAACAATACATGGACACAAGTCAGAGACATGGACAAATCAACTCATAGAATGTAAAAGAGCATATAGCCATCATATTAAGTTACAACAAAAAATGTATACAAGATCTTGAGGAAAGAGTTAGTCAAGATATGGCAAATCTACCTCAAGAAACATGTACATAAAATATGAAAAAACATCAAGCATACAAGAATGCCCAAGGCTATGATAGCGTAGTTCTATAAGGAGAAAATGTCGCTAGAAAATGTCAATACATGGATATGGAATGATATAGCTCATACAAGGCCGGGAGTGAAGATATAAGCTCCTAAACACAATCTCAAGACAACTCGGAAGGATTGGCCGAAATATGCAAAACTAAAATGCCGGAGTTGCAATCTCAAGACCGAGTATCAGCTACAACTCTAGAACTATGGAGATGGCTGAAGATGATGCATAAGCTAAGCAAGTAGACTCTCCATGATCTTACAAGTGAAAATCTGATCCTATCACCGAACATCTCACCCTACAAACACTCGTAATCTTCCTGATGCACATTGAGAATAACGCAATTTAGAAAGGACTACTAGAGAAAAGGTAATGTATTGGCCAAGTGAAAAGATCTGCAGAATAAGCTCCGTAATATTCCCCACCGGTGTCCTAAAAGGAAATAAATCTTCCTCCTTTGAAAAACAAGCCCCTATGGTGGAAGTTAGTTCAACCCTCCACTACAACACCCCGCAACACAACCCAACTCTCAATAACCGCGCTATAGTTGAAGGAGGAAGCAGCCTCAAGCCTGATGGAGAAATAGCAAAGATCCTCTGAAGAGGATTTTCTTGAAAGGATAAGGAATTCCTAAACATGAATGCCTTGTGCTAAGTAGCACCACAACTTTGCTAAATAGTAAGAGAATGCCAAACAAATGTAATACAAACTTATAGCATATACAAGGAACAAAATGGAGACTTTTGTCTTCCTTTAAACAAGTGAAATCCCCCCACCATGGGTCCCACTCATTAGGTTTCCTTCACCAAAGAAAACCTCCTCCCATTCATACTCGCATTGTTTCTCTAATTGTTCTCCACCTCCTATCCCAAAGATTGTTGACTTGGTCAAACTTGACCTTCTCCATATGCAAATTACCCCGTTCACACATGAGGGTGTGGAATCCAGCTCCTTTGATGATCCCTTTCAACACTATCAGGTATTTTATTCATTTTTCCGAAATGTATGGGCGTCCTTACCCATTTATTTATCTCCTAAGTGACATGAACAAAAATTAATATTCCAATTAACTACATGCTAATTTTGAATATTACGTCCTCCTTCCCAAATGTTGCTTGTCCTCAAGCAACTACAAGGATAGAACTGGAGTAGTTTCCTCTTCCCCCGTAGCATCTTCATATGATAAAATCCTCCAAGGGTCGTGATGTTTTCTCATCAATATATCTCTAAGTTGTCCCTCCCAAGTATGCAAGATAACTTTTTTCAGGCATCCCAAACATCTATCATCATGTAAAACATCCATGGAGGCAAAATGGGTTGTCTAAAGGCCTTCTTGAGGCATGGGATCTGAAATGCATTGGGAATCCCACAAGCAGTGGATCCTCCATCCCCAAGTAGTCATCCATATGATGTGAGTTACCTCCCCAACATGGTACCATACAAATCATCCTCCACCTTGAGCCTCCGGTAATGTAGGTGGGCTTCAAATCTGATCATGGTGGCAAGATAGCCTACCCTACACTATCCTACTCTCCAGTTAAGACAGTGTATAGTGTTTTCTGATCCTAGGCTACAATAATGTTTCCCTCAGAGGCAAGATGAATACTATATCCTCAAGGACCTTCTCTCCAATGTTATGAATCATGCTGCCCAAACAATCTCATATGTGATGAGTTGGAAATCACCATCATATGTCATCCAATCAATCATATGGCTCACCTCATAAGGAAACAAGTGTTTTGTCAGAGTAATACATACTTCTCTCATGCTCCCATTAGAACATGCAATGCAAACAAAGTGAAATCTTCCCCAAGGGATACATCCAATCCAATGTGCCACTCCCCAATCATTCTCTCAATAAAATTATATGAACAACAACAACACAAGGAACCATAATGATAACCATACTTGTTGCCATATGTAGCAAGGGAGAAAGAAAATGGTCCCTCAAATGTAACCAATGCAAACTTTGACCTCAACTACAATAAAGAGTGACAAAAAAGTGTGGTTTCTAAACCACTGCTACCCCACTCTCCTCATATGTTCGATAAAGTGAATGATGTATGGTACAAAGTGAGCGTGTTCTCCATAATACATCTCCTCCCCAAGTCCTCCTAGGGAGTGGTCATCATCATCAAGCCATGGCCTCAAGTAGACCATGCAAGCCTAGAAGAAAGAATGCTCCTCCTTGGAAAGCAACATCCTACATATATGAGTAAGGGATGTATATGTACAATATACCAATCATTATGTGCAAACAAAAATACCTTACTATATATTTTTTCATGTAAATGGAGTGACTCATAGATGAGTCTCCTCTCATTATCAAAGAGGAAAGAGGTAGTGTTGTGCTTAACTCTTCCAAAGATTTATGTATCTCCTCCATATCAGTAAGATCCATGCATCTCTCCATATGTTGATATATCTCCTCTCAAAGTTCTCCAAAAATACCCTCCATGATGGTGTGGTATGCTCTCGTAGAATAAGTGTGGCTGAAAAGGAAATCTTGATGAGATTCTTGTAGAAACTTCCTCCTTGAGCTTGGAAGCTCTAGATAAGAATATCCTTCTATGATAGTAGATGACCCCATCTCTAACTAAATATCCCTCCTCATGCAAAATGGATCATCCAATATCATACAAGTAGAAAGAACCTTGGAATACTCCACCAATAGTCATAGGAGTCTTAATATGGATCTATCCTCCATAGTGACAACACCGATGAACTATCATGAAGAACATCTCATTATATGGTTGTCCCCCTTTGAAATCTCCCATGCCAAAGATGCAAGTTGGAAGTCTCATATCCTTCCCCTTGCCTGCCACCACAATGCATCTAGAGTGAGAGTGGGTAATGAAGATGTTGGGAGAGTATTTCCCTCCTCCCCTTGAGTCTACCCAAGACTCTCGCCTGTTGTATCAGCTCTCCCAAGGTCTCCACTCTTCTCGGAATCAATGAGTGGTGCCTCAAAATGTGAAGCATCTCTCACCATATGTTGATATGGTAACTTTGTGAAATGTCTCCATGCAATGAGACATCATCGTTATAGACTCGCATATGTGAATGGATAGATTTTTCCCTACACTCACTACGTACCTACTTCCTCTTAGGTTCATCAACCTCATGATATAGATAGGGGTGTGTGCTCTCATCACATGATGTTGGTCATCCTCCCTATCTCCTTTATTCCATAGCTTTCACACCCCATCATCAATGGCACATGTAAGTCATGAGTTGTGCCTTGATCTCCACATGTGAGATCCTCGGGGAATCCCTTGCAATGGCACAAGAATCCCACTAGTTGGAGAAAAATCTCCCTTATTCCTTTGCATGAGGTGCTCGATAAACTCTAGACATGACAAGAGCTATTGCCCTCATCCACATCAATCCGTATGGGAAACTCCTTCCCAATGATTGGATCCTCTTTTGAGAAAGAGACATCCATGCCCTCTTGTTTATGAATATGAGATAGAGGTCTCCGCTCTAACAAGGTATGATGAAATATTTCAACCTCATCAATGGATTTATGAAGTGGAGTTGATTTTATGGTTTCCTCCATCACATGCAAGGTTTTTGTACGTTTATGTTTGTTTAAATTCAATTACACGTACAAGTGCAAGTTTTCCATCAAACTTTCCACCAATGTCTTAATAAACCTTGCATAGAAGAATATTTGCATTTTTCAAAGAAAAATACCAAATATCCACCATGCATAGGCCTTACTCCAAGATGGAGTGGTTGTGAACTCGATGGCTTCATCTTCATAAATTTGGTGCCGCAAAAAGGTGCCTGGTTTCACTACCCAAGTCGTCGAACATGTAGGTGAACCATCAAAGGTAGATAGAAGAAATCTACCCATATCATGCCGTTTCTCCTTCACCTTAATCTTGAAAAATTTTGGAAAAAGTAATATGATCTCTAAAATTATGAGTTTGAGAGTCATATTATTGCAAAAAAATCACTAAGGGTTTCCCTCCTAATCATTCCTTCTTCTACATCTCTCTCATGGAAAATCAAGTATGATCACGTTGTGCATAAATAGGTTGTAGCTGCAAGCTCACACCTATCATGTGCAAATATAGAGTTTGATTTAGATTCAAAACCTCTTGGATATTCTATACACATCTCCTTCTTACTTTCGAGATCTTCTTGAATGCTCAGAGATAGCAGATTTAGGAAGAAGCTTTGAGAGCCTCCTCCTTCTTTCCTCCAAAGAATGGAGTCTTCATCTTCTCTTCTCTTGATAGCATCATGGTTGAGATCCATAGGCTGAGCCAAGATTATGATTTGATACCACCGTAATATCCCAAAATAGGGAAATCTACAATAATGGGAATATCTTAAGATATTCTAAAATTGGAGATCCAACAATACACCTACCTGTAGCTGGAGTAGTAGTGACAAATCAACTCATAGAATGTAAGATGTGAGCACATAGCCAAGTAAATATTAAGTTACGATAGAAAAATTGTATACAAGTATTATTGAGGAAAGAGTTACTCAAGATAGGCAAAATCAGCTCTCTAAGAAATGTATATAAAATATGAAAACACTACTACAAAAGAATGCCCAAGGCTCTGACAACACGCTATAAGGAGAAACTACTACTTAGAAAATGTCAATACATGGATATGGAATGATATAGCTCATAAAATTTTGGGAGTGAATATCTAAGCTCCCAAACACACTCAAGACAATCCCGGGAAGGATTGGTCGAAATATGCAAAACCGGCAAAAATGCTCTGAAAGGTAGCCTCAAGACCGAGTAGCAAATGCTAACTCTAGAACTCGATGGAGAGGGCTAAAGATGATGGCGGTGTCACCAAGTAGACCTACTCTAATAGATCTTCAAAATAAATAAAAGATAGCCGGCTATTTTTTCTCATAGTGTTATTGATTTCAATTATGAAAGGTGTCATAGGAGAATTCGAGGATCTAGCCACCATAATAACATCCTTATTGTAAATAATGTCTATTTATGACAAACATCAAAGGAGCAAGGTTTGGAGAAAAATTTGCACCAAATTTTTTCTGTAAGTGCTTTACTAATATCGCAATACAAAGTGACATTCTTCTTTACGTACTCTGAGACTCTCATGAGGTTTTTCGTATGTTATTGATTTATATCTTTATGTTTTATCACTTGCGTAGATTTCATCTCTAATTACTCAAAATTCATAATATTATGCTCGATTTTTTAGTGGTGAAATGACCGTGTTTTTTTATTATGTTGTGTGTGTGAGTTGCCTCCGTCTAAACCTCTATCCGCTCAAATTTTCCATGTGAAGAACTATTGTCACTAAAACCACCGATCGCTGACTCACAAGCCCAATGGTAGCAAGCCTACATTTTGAAAATTCCAATCATAAAAAAAAGTTACAATTTATATAGAGTTAGCCATCTAGTATTATACTTATTCAAAATCATAAAACCCCCACCGAGAGAGCCATTCAAAATGAAGAGAATAATATTCAAATAGAAGGGGTTTTTGAAATGTTTACACTGAAAGGCTTGATGAGAAACCAATCAAGACTTAAATTGGTGATAACAATTACCCTATTTTATGTTTTTATTTTTGGCTTCTTGATGATTAGATTCACTTCCAACACTAATCGCATTTCTCTACATTTCTTCAAGAGTAGATGGATTTCTTTCCCCTCGTATAGTAAGCCATATAAGGATTGAAACCATCCGGCTAATGAAGTAGTTCGCTGGCCCGGAGGAGGTTTGATATTTTTCGTGAATGGAATCATAAATTCTATTTAATATATATGTGAAGTCTTGTACGTACTTGTTAGGATTTCTTTTCAAGGTGTCGTATTCAAACTAGAATGTGTAATAATTTTCTCCTCCCATTTTTTCACGAATAAATCAACGACCATTGTGAATTATTTACAAAACTAGATGTTAGGGAGAAAATCCATTTCTAACCTCTCCCGAGAAAATATGTGTTAAAATGTGCATCTCTGGCATCATCATTATCAATCAATATCGATGAAATAAACCACCTTGACAATGTCAGAGCATTACCTCTCATGTACCATCAAATCGCAGGCAATATTTGACCATACTCGAGGTAGTGCAAGAGTTTTGGCGTAGTATCAACGTAGAAAATATGGCCATGACTAATGGAGGAGGTGGTGGAGGTATTTATGGAGTGTATAACCGCAGAGGTAGTGATGGAGTGAAAGTAAGAGCCGATGGTGTAACTCGGTGTAGGTGATAGTAAAGGGTGAAGCAAAAGCTTGCTATTATTATTTAGAAAAATATTTTTCAGAAGTTACTTGAAACTTATCGACCAGAGCTCAAGTTTATGAAAATTAGACCATAATTCACTATCAAGCTCGAAATAAAAATACTTAGAAAATGACAAGTAAGTTCCCAAATCAATGGGGTCAAAGACAATTTAAAGGAAGGATTATACTTTTAGACTTGAACAAAGATGTCTCTAATTTCAAATTGAAGGACAAATATTTTGGAGCAATTAATATAGTAGGTAAGGATTTTGATTTGAAAAAGTGGGGCATACCTTTTCTCTAACTTTTCGAGAATTAGTTTTCTCGTTTTCTTAAAGACTCTCCTTCCGGGTCTTTAAAATTGGTGGAGGATTTTCTGGGGTCCGGATTTGACCTCGTGTGTATTTTGAGCCATTTTTCTTGATAATTTTCACTTTGGCTCAAATTTAATAACTAGCATTCTTCGACACGAATTTGTCACCCGTAAGTATAACCTTCAATGAACTAAAAGTCAGTGATCCCAAGGAATTTTACAATCGCTCTCGACAACGACGCCAAATTTTTTTATCTCTCCCCCCTTTTCCCAAGGATGAGAAAGGAGAATGAAGGAGGTAACCACAAACCTGCCTTTTAGATTTGGTGTTGGAAAATTGTGAATTACTAGATAAAACACGCTTCCCAGATGTGATAATCTAGAACAACAAAAGTTGCATTTAATACTTTTCTTAACTAAGAACACACAATACGAATGGATTAGATGCTTACTAACCCAAATGTTTCCAAATGATTCCTTCGTCGCTCAAGTAGCTTCAAATTCCAAATTGCCGTGCAAATATTTTCAGTAAGAATGAACACTAAACGAAGAAGATAAGAATAATATATATTTCTATTCAAGTTAGTTTTCTAAATCAACAAGAAAGGAAAACCATATACATCAAGTAAGATATTGCAATATGGAAAATCAAAGCCAATACGTATGCATATAGGGAAAGTGAGTTGTATTCTTTATTAATGATAGAAGGGGAGGTTACAACCAAATGACCGATTTGTGCCACCATCTACGCAGCATCCCAATCTCATCACAATGCAAATATCTCCAACAAATTGTCACTCAAATCAATATCCTCATGAAAACCACCATCATTTCTCTCTACAAAATTTCTTCCTTTATCAAATACTAAGATCCGTGCTCAATTTATAGAGTGGTCAAGGTAGTTTTACAATCAGAATACCTTCAATAATAGGCAATACATGTTCCCAATCTTGTATATGTCAAATGGACACCCGGATTCAAAGTTTGACACATGTGAATCCTTCTAGAAGGCACTAAACTCTGCGGAGATTCCGTGAACAATGAGAATTTCACTCCCAATGTCACCAACGCACGCATAGATGTCAGGAAGTGATTTATAGAGCAGCCTTGCATGGGCTACCATCAGGAAACACTTAGTCCCTTTAGAGGCAACGTTGGTGAGCTCTCATATGATATATTATAAACTTCAAACCTTCCCCCCGAAACCCGTGCTATGAAAGTCCTTGATTGATCCGTCTTGTTCTTTGCCTTGTGGAATATAGAAATTGGAAATGTTAGGGGATGATAGACCCTACAATATTGGTCCGAGAGATGATGCTCAGCTAACTAGGTCATTGGGAGTTATGTCAAATTGACCTATAACACTTCTCAGCATGAAGTTAGAATACTAACAACAATATTTTGATTGATATGCTTTATGACCGTGATGAGCAGACAGTTTTGAGTGGCGACTTGCATCAATATTGCAATACATTACATCATGATATATCATCTTGATCATAATTGTTGAGGGTAGGCATTCCCATGTTCAACACTTAAATGAATCTAATAAACATGTACGTAATTCAGAAAGTCGTTGACATTGGAATGCTGTTCGAATGAAGACATGCCTATAGATATAGGTCAAGGTTCGAGACGACCTATATGTAAAGTCACCATACGTATGATGTGTACAAAATACCGAAATCGTAGCCTCAATGGATAAAACTAGATCCAAATGGTCTTTATCTCGTTCACTCGATCATTTGGGCATGTTTGTTGCATGTGTATCCGATTTGTCGTCGAACATGAAAGACATCATTTGATTACGAAACTCAATGATGTGAGTTGTTTAACAAATGTGAGAGAACCACCATTAATGAAAATTTCCTCAAGGTACTGTATTAAATTTCGTAAGGCGTGAATAGATGATTTTTATGCCTAACACCAAACAAAATATTTCTACAAAAAAAGTCCGGAAGTGAGGATTTTTTCGTTGTTAACAACAAGCTCTTACAATATTGGAATCCGATGTCTCTAAGTAAAATTCTTGGATGTTGATTTGTTGTCGATAGAATTCACCTTATTTTGAAATGGGAGTTATTGATTTCGCAGACAAGGGTATGACTCCGATATAGCAATTTTTAGGATGACTCGTGTTGGAACAAGGTCTTCTACGAGCCGCGAAACCGTCCGATTTTGTATATTTTTTATTATATTTAGTCTAGCGCAGTGATTTTGGGGTGGTAAAAGCTCGAAAGCATTGTAATGGGTCAAAGGGTAGATTCCAGAATCCACAAACCATGGTTTGTGGACCATAGGAAATATTAGGCTAGATTATTATAAATGAGGAACATTTTGAATCGTAAGGGAGGAAAAATAAGGAAGAACTATTGATGCTAATTTTATGTTTAGTAGATCTTATTTGGGCTTTTGGAAAGGACTCCTTACCGGATGTGTGTGATGGGAGATCCGCAGTCCTCTGTGTGCGGACCCCGCCACCGTGTGCGTAGGTTGAATGGGTATTGTAAGAGGGAATTGATGAATTGATGAATAAGGAAAAGTTGTTTCGAGAACCCAATCGTATGTGTGATCGTTTATGCGAATCATTGGGTAATTTTTGTATATTATGCGTATTCTATATTCCATTGCGAATATCTGTAAGTGTTTTTACTGAATCTAGATCTATTTTGTTCGTTTTATGCAATACCGAGCCAATGGCCATAGAAGTATATAATTATCGAGAACCATAGTATAGTTGATCTTGTGATGTAGGATGCAAAAAGAGACCTATAGATCCTACTTGGGAAGGGGCGATCCGGACATCACCGAGAAAGAGGCGAGATCTTTCTTGCCTTACCTATCCTTTTCTCGTAGGAAACTGCTCCAAGACCCACCCATACTACTTTGGGTGAGACTTCTGACTCGCGCAAGTAGGTCACTACCAAAAGGGCCAAGAGTATAAGGGTTTTTTGGCAAACCTCGAACTCCGAACCGGGTTAGACCCCGAGCCAAAATGGTTCCATTTTCGGACCAAGCATTTTGAGGAAGGGATTGGGTAATGACAAGAGAGTATTGAAGCCCGAAGGAAATTGAGGAGTGGTTCGAAAAGAAAATTCGTGAATTCAATAAAAGAGAATTGGGTGCAAAGCATGAAGTTAACAATGGAAAAGTTGAAAAATAGATACATTCTACGGTAAAAGCTATGAAATTTTCTTTGTGACATTTGCAAATGAGCTTCGTATGGCCGGGCTAGGCTTGTAGAATTTAAGTGTTGGAAGGATGAACGAGTCACTGCTGACTCCGCAGCCGATCTAGCAGCCAGAGAGGACTGGAGCACACCATCACTCGCATCTTGGGATCACTCGTGGACAATGTGCTAGGAGGATTTGTGATAGAATTTTCCATCGATCGCCTTGTCTCCTACTTCCGAGCACGCAAATTCCTTGTAAGTATTCAGGGCAAGTTTCTAAAGAAATTACCCTTGCTGATTAAGATATTATTGTGCGAGAAGAGTATTATGTGTAGTCATACCGATCCGAATGACCTCGCATCCAGATGAGAGCGAACATAGTGGGAAATACTATCGTACCAACCTCGACGAGGAAAGATTCATTTCTATAACTCCTACGAGAGACAAATACTCGCGCAGCCCTCCCATACACCACCATCCAAAGCCGCACAAAGGTAAGAACTTGCCCATACCACCACCTCCACCGGACAGCCGATATGGGATGCGCACTCTAAAACTACCTACCTTCAAGGGGGTAGGGGATGAGGATATGGACCAATTTTGGGTTTTCTGTTAAGATTCCCCGTATGGATCGCGCAAAATGTGACAAATGATACGTTGAAGAGGGCATATCCGTCTCCGGCATTCAAAGAAAGATCATTGGATCGGTATTTAAGTGATACATCTCTCAGAACGGGGTGCGTCTTCTATTCAAGATATTGGCGACTTACAACAATTCTGAAAGCCAAAATCATACTCTTAGTTGGTAGCAAAAGTGAAAGACTTGGGCAAGGCAAGCATTCGATTCCGTATGGGAGGTCGATCAAGCACAAGAAAGCAATCGTGAAGGAGGATTTGATTATTGTTACTGATAGACAACATACAGAATGGCTCATTTCTATGTTGTTTTCCCACCTACGTACGCCAATGAGTCACCAAACCTTTGGGTCGGCAGAAAAAGTTGTGAAGTATGAAATCCAGTTGTGCCTAGAGAAGATACTTCGTTAGGAGTACAAAAATTCAGAGCAACTCCGGTAGCCATGCACATGGAAATCTCGTAACCTATGAAAGGAATGAGGAAAAGGAGCCGCCGCAAATTTATGGTGCATATGATGCTCCGGTGTATCCGGCCATACGAAGGACTGCCCTTTATTGGAAGATTACAGTGGTGCGGTGAGGACCTAGCCCGGCCCGCCTGTGGAGCGAATGGGAAACCCATCTTATCACGACCAAGCGTGAGAAGACCCGTGCTATGGTGATATGACCGTCGTGTAGCGGGCCGCATGATACGAACCATTGCCCGACCAGGTGCATATGTCCCAGAACCGTGACACCAGCAGTGCAGGTTCGCTGACCTAGAGACACGATGAGCGTAACCGTCGACACTTACGACTACGATAGATCGTAGGAACTTGTATAAGGCAGTCAGCTAGGACTCCGTGTCACCTAGATCTCCCGCGAGCTTTGCGCACTTCCTCTGGGGCCAGCGGGGTAGGGGAGGCTCTGGGAGAAGCACGAGATGAGGACGTGGGTAGCTAATCCTTATAACTTTGGGGAAGTAGGACACTTTGCAGGGATCGCCAAACTTATAAGGAACGGAAATATTGTAGACAACAAGACCATGTGTTGAAGACTACACAATTTTAATAGCCAAAATGTAGGCATAAACTTCTCCCATGAAGAATGTGCAAAGAATTAAATCCGAGTTAAGAAACATAGATCCAAGTGTGAAATTCATAACACAAAGGGATGGTCACCTGTGGATCAAAGGAAGAGGTTGCTAGGGACCCTTCCGACCTATCAAGAAGGATCGAACATAACTAAGTGGACAAGAGACAATGGTCGTAGCCAACTGTGACCTCACTTAAAATAAAGTAGCCTACTTCGTACGTACCCACACACTCCTAGATGATGAGGGGTTGAACCTTCTCGTGTGCATGTCTAAAGTTGCTACGTAACCCAAAGGATGTAGAGAACCTTCGGTGCATTAATGAATAGCTATGTAGTGTAGCCCGATCCGAACCAAGGATTTACACAAACTATACAAACATAAAAGACGCACCGAAGAGAAATGTGGCCGACCGCATTGCATCGGTGACTACAAGATGGATCAAGTTATTTTGGACCTCGAATCAGATGCGAACGTGTTACCAAAGAAAACATGAAACGAATGGGAGAACCTAAATAGAATGGTCCACCATCCACCCGTGCATGGAAAATCAACAAGGACCATCCGTTCAGGGAGGTCATAAACGTGGTGATATCACAGAGTAAAGGTCCAAGGAATTTGAGGTAATAGAACTCCATGGAAGATGTGGATCCCTACCCTACGCTCCTTAGACCGGATCGCCAGATATGGGGGTATATCAATCTCAAAGTAAAGATGGTGTTTGAAAATAATGGCACATGAGCAGTACCGCCGGATCCCACAAAGGCACATAAGGTGAGCTAGCGTAGGCAAGCTGAGGAAGTGGATCACATATACAAGCTCAATATGCAGGAGGAAGACTTGATTAACTTCACTACAGTATGAGTACTGTTGGGAAAAGGAAAGTGAATGGATTTTCCACCCGATGGGAATCAGAGAATTGGCAGGCCGGCTGCATGAGGTTTTGGCACTACGATGTCGGTCACAAGGAACTTCCGCCGCATTTTCGCCAAGGTAAGAGACCCCGCCCTACTTTGGGGACTCCTGTGAAACTCATAATTTTTACATGCATTCAAAGGCATCTCTCCTAAGGTACTTGTGCTAGGGCCCTTAAGCTAGCCTTGCACGAACACCTATGCACCGGTGGGATATGCATGGGCATGTCTTCCACGATTGGGAGGAATGTTAGATGCCAAGATGATCCCGTGCTTTGAAGCTCAAACTCGGGGACAAATCCAGTGCCTGGCCGAAGACCCACGCCAATATTTTCTGGTGGAATTGCAATGGTGCGACGTAACCCCAAAAAAATCCGGTCACCATTTATCCATGCCCTAGGACTCATCCACGTATGGTATTTAGATGCGGAGCCGCATCAGTTGCACGCACCACCGGGGAGAATTTTCTGGATGGTTTCTACGAACATTTAGGGTGGAAGATGGCACAAAAGGGCCGACAATTGCAGAACATGGATGCCTCGACCGAGGGAAGATCATCAGATCGTGAAACGCCTGATTGCCAATACCTGCTGAATGACTGAGCCTTTAGCCTCGACGAAGGAAAGAATGATCTCAAACTTTCAATCGCGCGCCGGATGGAAATGCGTACGTTTGCCAAGTTTCTTGAGTTGTACCCGACTCACATTAAAACACACCCGACGTCGCTTTAATCGATGCGCGAGCAGCACGTATGCTTCATCAAAGGTCAGATCCATGGGAAAGCCACTGTGTGTGAGTGATGCATATAACACTCGCATTCTAGTGAAAAGGGAATCTTACCATTACGTAAAACATGGTTTGAAATTAATGCGGCAATTTATGGTGAGTTTTTATCAAGCCGTTTGATGGTAAGCTTCTGCTTGTACGTACTTACCGTTGGATAGCCCTCGACATTATAAGGACAAAGGATAACTCCATCAGAGCTCCATATTGTCTCTCGTAATTTTCATATGTTATTCTACCGCTTAATTGTCCGGACCTTTAGTGTTTGGGTCATACCCCATCGACTTACTTCGTTGTCTATGAGTTTCCAAATTTGGAAGCCTATCCTTCGCTGCTATGGTAGCCCCTAACCTTCCAAACACTTCTAAGACCTACTACTCAAAGATATGCAGATGCTGAGATTGATAAGTTGATTTCCCTCTAGCTCCCTCGCAAAGGAAAATTGACTTTGAACCCCGTGTTAATGGCGCCAAAGCTACACGACTTAAGCGTCCCAAATTTTGATGGGCTCGTAATATACCATGAAGGATGATACACAACCGTTGTAGCACGCTATGAGAACTAACGTATTCGAGTCGCAGCCTAGTCCCGCGCACAAAAAGGGCCGCTTAATAAGGATACCTCCATCCCCCCGGGATACGAAGCGTATAGGGATACACTCGTGATTCAGCTCCGTGCTACCTACCAACGAAAGCCATACTTTGCTCACATCGCCTAGAACTATCTTAGCGGAAACCACCTCCAATGCATATGGAGCTACAAGGACTTGGCGGAGCTACCCCGTGAGGCATTACAAGTAGTTTACACACCGTCGCGATCCAAGAGATCTATCATCGTGGCCGCACTACACCACAACAACTCGCTATAGCCCCACTGCCGCCACATGGCCAAATGAAGATTTCTCCCTACTATCTCACAAACACGCGCAGC
Organism: Pinus albicaulis; assembly: GCA_034641835.2. Taxonomy (NCBI): domain Eukaryota; kingdom Viridiplantae; phylum Streptophyta; class Pinopsida; order Pinales; family Pinaceae; genus Pinus; species Pinus albicaulis. The sequence goes on from JAXQQM020087122.1 coordinate 115,476, forward strand.
TGGACCAATGCTTCACCATCTCAAAGACAAAGGTCCTAGATGAGCTCACTATTGAAGGCTTGGTCGTCACACTACGATCCCGCACCGAAGCATGTAATGACCCAAATGGCCCACCAATTCACTACACATGTGCCCCGTGTAGCCGGCCACACCTTTCGGAGGTACGAGCACAAGATGTTGCGCCGGTAACCAAAGCTACGGATGTCATTACTGGGACAACTTACTCGGGTACTCGCTGTTCAAGGCGCCATGCACTTTAGAAATCGATCTGGGCCCAACCTCTATTTTTGCATCATCAAGGTGGATTTAGTGCCAGACAGCTTCGACTTTGATTAGGTTGAGCAATTCCCGCTTCTCCCTAGTCTCAAGTACAGTTGTCCGGCACCTAAAAACTAGCAACGCCCTCAGAGACATGATTATGGATATCCCACGAGAAAATCATGCCATTACCATGCACTTGAAGCCATGGGGTGATGCCTCCTTCCAGAGCATCACACAATGGTGCTCATGACGCAATCGTGGCTCCACCGTATCTTGAGCGCGTTACTACAACGATGAAGGACCGACCTCCAAGGCCGTTGAAATCCCATAGAGTGTCACGCTAGAGTCAAGAAGTACTACCTCCTTACTCATAGCCATCAATACCTACGGCGCGTATAGAGACTACACCACCACGTTGGATCGGGGACAAGTTACAAGATTGTTTGGGGACTGCGAAATCGTGTCTCCTACGAGCTGCAAACCGGTCCGATTTTTGTATATTTTTTATTATATTTAGTCTAGTGTAGGGTTTTGGGGTGGGTCAAAGCCTCGAAAGAATTGTAATGGGTCAAAGGTTAGACCTAGAATCCGCAAACCATGGTTTGTGTGACCATAGGAAGGATTAGGCTAGATTGTTATAAATAGATGGTATTTTGAAATTGTAAGGGAGGAAAAATAAGGAAGAACTATTCATGCAAATTCAGGTCTAGTTATCCGTTTGGGTTTTTAGGCACTCGCCGGTTGTGTGTGTCAGAGATCCGGTAATCCGTTGTGTGCGGACTTCGTTGTTGTGTGCGCAGCCGGACCCGCATCAGAAGAGGAGAATCAAGGAATTGATGAATAAGAAAGGTTGTTTGAGTATCCAATCAATGTGTATTGTTTATGAAAATCATTGTATTTGTTGTACATGTATTCCTTATTCCACCTAAAACGTTTTGTGTAAGTGTTTTTACCGCATTTAGATCTGCTTTGTTCCGTTTTATGCAATACCGAGCTAATCGTCATAGAAGTATATAATTATCGAGCACCATAGTATAGTTGATCTTATGCACGTGGATGTGAAAAGAGACCTACAGATCCTACTTGGGAAGGGGTGATCAGATATCACCGGTAGACGGTACCGCCAAGGCTTACCTATCCTCTAGGGTGCACCAAGTTCCGCACCTACCCATACTACTTTGGGTGAGACTTTGACCGCGTTAAGTAGGTCACCGCCAAATGGATAGTAGTATGGGTTTGTTGGGAAACCTGAACTAAACTGCATGACCCCCAAGCCAAATCGCATGGTCATGAGAATAAAGGTTTATGAGTATTGGTATGATGAGTTATTCACCGGATGAATTCTCTTGAACATACCTGTGACACCGTGATGAGCTGGCGCATTGACCCAAAACTCGAAGTGAAAGTATGATGAACCATAGGTATGAATGAACCTTCAAGATGATTACCCAACCCAAAAAATTCACGTACATGGAGTGAAGAAAGTGTCATGTTCAAGAGTGACTTGCTACCATAAAAAAATTTTGCTCACTTTTTCTAAAAATTTCCCCGGTCATTTTTCAACCGCACTCATTTATTTTTTAACAAGTTTGAGGAGGATAACATTTGCTTGATCTATAATTCAACCTTCGCATGAATGCGATCACTATTTAATAATTTAACGAGTCTAGTAATGAATGAAACTTGATTCTTGCCATGATTAACAATATTGTTGCCATTTTATGTTTTAATGAGCTTAATGACAAGATAGGGCCTGTCCTTTTTCATATTTAGAGAGTTTGAAAAAGTTATGACGAAAGAAACTTCCATAAGTACTTTTTCATAAATTTGTCACCTGCGTATCCGAAAAAAGTGTAAAATAATATCCGAGAGAACCTATTTGGTCATGTTTAACCAAGGTATTCCTTTTCTTAAATAATCTATCTCGACCGAAAAGGTTAAACTTATACCGAGTAGATATCAATTCATTTACTTTTACGAGCTCGAAAAGACAAGTTCTTGAAAATATTTTCACATTATTGGAGTTTGAAAAGAGGTAAAAGAAGACTCCAGGGGTTCCTTTTTCGTTGTTATCGAAGCTCAAAAAAGAGATAAAAGGTGCGTTTCAAATCCTTTTTCATTTTTAACAAGCTCAAAAAATAAGGAGAAAAAGTATGCTTTGTGGTCAAGTCATTCTTTGAAATAAATCTCGTACGACTAATCCGTTCATCAAACTTGTATATCCCGTTTAGAACAACATCAAATAGATTAAAAATACCTCACGATGATAAAAACGTAATAAAAATATATCCATAGCAATATATTCAATTTGAAAATAATTAAATGACTATTAAAAGTAGTTTCATTATTCATTTTTACCATTCCATAGTTACCATTTTCATTTTGGAGCTCCGAACCTAATTTTTCCCCCGAACTTCACTTCCGTTGATTGTGATCATTTTCTGTGGACAATTTTTCATTTCCATTTGATCCCGCTTAATGATATGAACCTCCTCTTTTCCTTTAATATTCATTTCATTTCTAATTTCTGCAAATTTCTAAGGTTTTAAGGCCCCTAGGTAATTCCAGCCCAAAAAGAGGGAAACGCACCCCCCGAATGTTGAAACTCGCGTTGCATAGTAGGTGGCAACAAGGGTACTTGCACATGCAAAGCACTATCTCTTGTTAGGGGAGTGCGTTGGGTGCAATTCAAGTTTTTGATTTTCTCTATTGAGCCCAAAATTAACCAGTTTTTTGCAATGAATGGAATCTAATGGATCTTATGGTTGTATTTCAAGTTTCCATCGGATTACAATGGCGATTACATGGAGGGAAAGAGAACATGAAGAACAGGATATGATTTTTAAATGATCCGGGCATAGTAAGAGCCCTAGAAGATTGTGGACCGCTTTTAAGTACTTCCAAAATTATCCGGATGAGGCAAAAAATAGAACTATTGGAGTTCTTAGTTCGAAAGCTTGGGATCCAACTATAGAGGCATTTCATATTAAGAACCAAGTGGTTCCTAATAGTCGAGGATGTAATTTTCTGGCAAGTTTTTTGAGGAGAGGCTTGCCTATTTCACTCGTGGTCTCGTTGTTGGAGGAGAGATAGTGAGAGATTATGTTGCAACATTGTTATCCAGGGTTAGATCCAAGAAAATATGGAAATATTAACATCCGGGATGTTAGATATTTTCCCTTGAGAACTATTCTTTTCACGATTGCAAACTTGCCACCACCGTTACACTACATGTAGAACAAGATCGTATATGCAAGATGCGCTTAGAGTGTATGAAGCCACGTCTTCAACTAGTCTAAAGTTGTTCTATCTAGATAAAGGAACAATTGAATAAAGAAAAGTATAATGGAAGAATAATTTCAAGTATATTCTATCCTTATATCCTTCGCTCAGAATAGATTCCACCGATGTAGCCAGCAACATGACACCGGATATAGCTAGTCATAGAGATCCTCGATGCGTAGATGGGTAGAAATCATGAGCTTCCGAATGCAAGCCAATCGTTGTGTTCTCTACCGCATCTTTCATCTTGTTCTATCGACAAATCGTCACCATCGACGAGTATGGATATGCAGTATCGATTTTCGAGGAGATCTAGATTTAGCATTACCGAAGCCGTCAAAGGGGGTGCAATAATAAGAATGTTTTGACTCCATGTTTTTTATTTTCCCTAAGGTTTATACAATGTTTTTTTATTTTTATGTTTTCCAAGACGAAATCTAAATGTTTGATGCAATGCATATGTTTGTCGTGTTCAACCAATAGTGTAACTAGAGCATGAAGCGTATGTACCACAGAGAGGGTCGTCAGAGAGTAGTCCTCCCGTGATCTTGATATGGCTAAGACTCGACCGAGCTTCAATAGCACATAGAGGGTTTGACCTTCAAAGGATTCCAAATTATTTGATCGAAGAGCTTCCTATGTGATTTCCCGTGACACACTATTGGGTTCCTAACCGCCGGATGCGGTTACTTCCTAGGATAGCTAGATATATAGCATGTTACCACGAGCACCACTAGTTTACTTGTGACATTTGCATACATTTTGAGGTCAAGCGACTAATGTGTCTTGGGCACACTTTTTTTAAAACCTATAACTATATATCATATGATTTCAATGTTTTCCTATGTTTGGTCAGTAAACTTCTATTCAATGATGTGAATGTTTTTCTTTTACATATGTTTCAAATGTTCGTCTAAACCCGATTAGCTAATGAATCAAGTTGAATGTGTTCAAATTTTTGGAAATGTTTATATTGAATAAAATCAGCTTTTTCCCAAAAGTAAAACTCTAAGGAACAATCTATGCAATGTTGGATATCTAACAAGATAAACACTAAGAAGTTGTAATATCACAAGTTGTGAGTCTAACCTTATGATGATACAAAGCTTAATACAAAATGAAATGGCATCGTAGAGAAGTTAGATCAAAGCACTATACTCAACGATATCAGTTTCATCGATCTACCAATAAAAATCCCTTAAAAACTCACTAACTCTCCGGCTCAGAGTGAAAATGGCCCACGCCGCATGATAGATCGATACCTACCGACTTGAAGTAACTCCTAATTTCTCAAAGATATCCAACAAAGGGTTCAAGATTCAGATTGCCATATGAAATGGTGTTGATTACTAACGTCAAGAAAAACTCTAAAAAATTAAGATAGTGAATGCAAATCAACATCATATATATACAATATAATACAAAAAATTACTATGCTCATGATTAAGCATATTAATGTTTCAAATACAACCCATTTCTAGGTCAAGGATCAAATTCCATCATAATCAACCAGATCATGTGCACCCTTAGCAAGAACTATTTTGACAATATAGGGCCATGTGCCATAATGGCTCGAACTTTCCTGTTCCTATTACATCAACTTCTTGATCGTAAAGAAGGATCTAGTAGAACTCTAGGAAAATGCGCAGGCCGGACATTTTTGGTTGTATTGAGCCTTTATACGTCTTTTAAGCGCTTGTTGGCCAATTTGGGCTTCATGATGCATTTAATCAAGATGGATGAGGTTAAGGATAGAAGTTATTCTTATGAGGTGTTAGTAACAATCGTAATCACGGTAGTTTTAACGACGATATTTCACATTGGATTGTAAGATAGCTTCCGTACCATACACCAATTGAAAAGGAGTAAAGCCAGCTTTCGTTTCTCACCGAGATTCATACACCCACAAGGCAAAGTACATGATCAAATGCCAGTTTCTTTTATGAACTCCTATCATTCGTTGAAGCATACATTTAAGAATTTTTTTGATAGCCTCAACTGTCCATTTGATTGTGGATAATAATGATTAGAATTATCATGTGACAATCCTAACTTGGCAAACTTTATTCAACCATCGTGTGATTGGGAAAATTCTTTCCATGATCGGCACCAGGAGCCTATGGGACCAAACCGTGCACGAACATGATTAAAGAAAAAAATGTAGTCATACCGTCCCGTGTTGTTGAATGTAGGCATCTCTTCGTGTACCCCATTTGGTAAAATAGTCGATCGAGACACACATAACCGGTGTCGTCAGATGAACGAGGTTACAAGTCATGAAGTCAATACCCCATTTTTAAAATGGTCCCACAGAGAAAATAGGATGCATTGGTGCTGTGGTTTGGGGATTAAGTACGATAAAACTGGCATGCATGAAAATTTCTGCGAGATGCACTCGAAAATAGTAGGCCAGAAAAGTAACCTACACGTAGTAGCTTCTCGCGTGGTAGCATAACCAGATAAATGTCGACTACATGCCCTAGCATAACAACCATTTAATACTTTTTTGGCCTCCTCATGAGTGAGGAACCTCCTTAAAATTGTATCTACACCACGACAATAAAATGTATCATCGACGATTAGATAATCTGGCTTGGTATCAAATATGTTGTTGTTCAGCGAGAGGTATCAAATCAAAAAAGTTTGGGTTTGGAGATAAAATGATGAAATCCCATACCAAGGATTCAAAGGATCCGATCAAAATCAGAGACTCATCCGGAATTGATGGTTCCGACATAGTTGCGTACTCATCGTAGGAAGGTCACGGTAGAAGCTCTACCAAATCAAAGGCTTTTTGACTTGGATTCGATGAATTTCAAACTAAATTATTGCAAAATGACAATCCATTTTGAAAATTTCCTTAAAGAATTGACGTGATAAGATATAAGTCATGGGGTTGCAATCCATAACTATAGTTGTTTTTCGCATCAGATATAATGAAGAAATATTCGGATAGCTTGAACAACTCAAGGCAATATTTTCTAAGTAGAATACTTAACTTTCATATCATTGAGATTACGACTCAAATAATAGTTCGGATGTTCAATTCCATTTTCTACTGGACCAATACCATAAAGAATGGTTGTTTCCGTTACTGTGGTCGATATATAGTAGTATTCATTTTATACTCCTTGGGGATACATTAATGACACGACAAGAGTGTCTCGATAAAAAGATTAAAAGAAGCTTGTGAAACTTGGTCCCAATGGAAGGGAACCTCCTTTTCAATATTTATAAATCCTTTAGCCATTTCTACAGAGTTTGAATGAAACTTCTAGGAAGTTAGCCTTTCCTTGAAGTTTCTATATATATCCAAGTAAGTTTGATCATTACAGAAAAATTAAGAATGGCATGAACCTTCATTGGGTCGATTCAAATTCCTTCTTTTAAGACTTACGAATCCAAGCAACGACTCTAACCAACACAAACACACATTTATGTGGATTGAGGCGTATTTTTAAGTGTCGCAACGTATTAGGAAGAATGATAATGATAATCTTTTCATGGTTCCCCTTCATCATGGCTTCCAAAATACTCTCATTTGTCAATAACATTGGAGGATTACAGACGGGGATGGAGTACCAGTAACCCAAGCAACAATCAACCCAAACACTCAACGACACCGAAGCCGGATTGTCGTCTTAGTTAGAGTAGATTGATTGCTATGCCAACTCAATAGCGAAGCGGCAGAAACTCATCCAACATAGAGAAACATCACTGCCCATACTCTCCCTTAATCCTAGAGTGAAGAGACTGAGGTAGTAGGCCCTATACTTGAAATTTCTGCCGACATCATGGGTGATAGTTAATGCAAAGGTTCCCATCAAAGCGGGATCTCTAAAGAGTCCTACACCAATGTTCAAGTTCTAGTAGGGGTATGTGAACGAATGGAATGCTTCCATCTACCTTCGAAGTAGACAAAGAAGGATATTATTAATGACCATGATTGTACCTTTATATGGAAAGGAAATCATTCTAAAGTATGTAGAAACAATTGTTACTTTATACCTATGGCCTTCCAAGTAAAATATTATAGTTATAACCACCAACCTCAACATCAATATTCACTATTTTCCCCCCCAATTCAACATGTTATTAATAATACCACAAGGTTTATATGTACGTCCATCAAATGCCTTCAATGTCGTTGATTATTGTGATAATCATGGCGAACCAAGTGACTTCCAACAAGAAATACGATAGTAGATGCTCCTCATCAATAATAGTGCGATGGACAAGGTGATTGAGAACATTTACCTATATGGAGAATGCCAATTCTCATTGCATCAGGCACATAGCCCGTATGATTAAACACGACAAGATTAGGACCGCCCGATCAATTCCACTAATAGCCGAAAATAAAGCCTATTTTTGGGATGGACAATTTTGTAATACCTCAAGAGCATATTGCTGAAGGGGATTATTTTAACCTTCTACTATATTATAATTTTTTGCAACATTTTGCTTGAGGATTATATGTCAATTTATGAATTACTCCCTTTGGTGGCTTCGATTGTCAATTCAAAATGAATAACAATAGGTGGAAATTAATTTGATGGATTCTGTCAAGGTATTAGGCCGATCGTTGGCCGACTACCATAATATTTATTACGCAAGACACCAAAATATCCGTTGAAGGTTTGTACGTATAACATTAACACTTGGGAACTAGAGCCGGGATCCGTAGCAATCCATTGGTACGGGGATTTGGAAATGGGTCTATTAACACTGCATGACGTATGGGAAGTCTTCGATGATTTTTGAGACTTCAAATGTGAGGAAAATCCCTAACAAAGTGTTCCTCATTACGTATTATGCATGGATAACAAGGTTTCCGAGGTCCAGATGATTGATCGATGACCTTTCCCGGGGTTAGAAGTTTTCTTTTTCTTAGATTTCCCCTTTTTCTTACTTCCGGCTCGTTTCGTCACTTTTCCTCAAATGACATGACATTAATTTCGAAGTAGGGATCGGGATCGATGTAGTAGGTGATGTGTGCTTGCTATGCCTATGAAGCCGTTCGGCATGAGAGTCCTTTAACCGAGGAGGAATAGTAAAATTAGATCTTGGCGTGTTAGAATTTTTCAGAGAGTGTGCTGATCGAGGTAAGAAATCAAGTCTAAATATTCACACGAGCGATAAATTTCTTCCGTGACGATGCCACTATTAGCCACATCCTCATTTATAGATGGTAATAGGGACTTAATGAACCATTGAGTAAGGAGTTTTTTGTAGCCTCTACAACACGCTCCAAAAAAAATCCACACTTTAAAATTTTTTGGAGCCCATTGAGCATAAAATAAATCTAAGTTAGAGTCCGGGAAAGTAAAGTCACAGTCGCAAGCTTTTCTTTAGTTTTGGAGTCCACGACCCCGTGACCTTGCGACCCTAAGGTCGTAAGAATGCGAGGTCGCACCTCCCTCGACCACCGCATAATGTGACTCGCCGACTCCCACAATGGCCCACACGCGCAACCTTTTTATAAATAGTAGGGTCGCTAGGTCGCATTATACACGTTCTCGCTGACAGAAAGAAAACGTTTCTACCGTGTCGACCGGAGCGTGATTTTCATGTGTGTTGTTGTTTTCCTCCCCGCCGTTTCCTTTTATGATTTTCTTGCCTAATTTTCCCTACCTTATCCTTTTAAATTTCCCTCTTTCTTGGCCCCTATTTATCATTTGAGACTTAGGGCTCCCCTCACAGCTCAAATTTCGCTTGTATAACATTGTCACTGCCTCCTATCCAGACTTTATGGCCCGTAATCACTCAAAAAATCTTCCCTATCCGTCTGGTCCACCAATGTGATTTTGAAGTTAGAGGGAAATAGACTTGACACGGTACAGTTAAAACCCAAGAAGCCTCAGTGCAAATTTCGACCTTTAACCTCCGAATCTCGCCGCCGAGTCACAAGTTAAATTTTTTCCTCCATTTTACTTTCATGCGACTTCAAGAACTAGCAAACTTGGGTAACCCTATCTGAGGTTGTAGAGTCGTACTCCCATCGGTTTTCCTAGAATTTAGATCACGACCATGACCTGGTCAAGCAAGGTCAGATTCTCATTTCTGGGTTTTCCTGTATCTGCGAATTCCAGTCGTTGTGTCGCTAAATTCAACCCTTCCCGTGTCTCTAGTTGAAAAAACTAACAGCTGTACCTAGGCTTGTATTATCATGGCATCTTCTTTATCCTAGGACTTTTCATGAACATGACAGTGAATTCGAAGGCGTACTTAGAGTGTGTCCCCATCTCCTGATTCAAGCGACATGGGACCTCCAAGGTCTTCGGAAAGAAGCAAGAGCCTGGAAGGTAGAGACATAGAGATAGACATGCACCATGTCCCCACCCCCGATCTATAGGACACCTTGTGCACATTTGTAAAAGGGGACAAGATGTACCTGTATCAAGGGTAATTTTAGAATTCTGTTTGACATTAATTCTCGGAGGACCTCCCCGACCAAAAAAGACAAGACACAAAAGTTAAAATATCAAGGCTACATCATGCGCCACCGCTATATTCCCATGTGCTGAGGTCATTGAATGGATTATACAAAAACACCCGTCCAAAAAGTGGGTAATTAGGGGCAATGGAGGCAAAGCTACGATTTCAGTGTCTTCGTACGCTCACATTTACTACGCATCAGCTCGAACAAGAGGAAGAATTCACGTAAGATTGGGCCATCGCCCACGTAGTCCCCATAATAGAAACCCCGAAAGGTGGAGCCTGGCGGAAATTCAAGGCTAAGAAGGATCAAGAATATCCAAAGGATGTGTCTAGGAAGGTGTATAACCGGTAGCCACTATGTTATGTGTATTAAACGGCATCTCGATGCCACCACTTTCATCTACATGGGCAACCCTAATGGAGTATGTCACACGCACGACACCCATTTCAATCAAGCTAGCATACTGATGGCTTTCTATTTAGACAAACATATCCTGCATTGGGTACCGAATGATGGATATGCTCGAATTCTACATGGCTCTTACTTGTTGATGTCAGCTTTTTGTTCGAGGTGGCACTTCTGAGGGATGGGTGCAAAACTCGGGACCCAAAGCAGATGCCCAATCCACCTAGAGACAAATATATTTTTGGATTCCGTGGAGAAGACATAGAGCCGATCTCTCAAATCTTCATCCCGCCTCTCTATAGAAAATTGTTTGGCCGTAACACTTCCGTATGTCTTCGCGAGCCATGGGACATTAGGAAAGGTGGCACATTGGTTCTACTCTGCCAACATACATTCATTTGAGTCTTTGGTTCATACAAGGCTCTCCATGCTATGCCTCAGATATGTTACAGATAAAATGCTCATTCAAGAGGTCTATTTTCAAATGAGACTTGCGATTTCTCTAGGGTCTTCGACTGGCATGTACAGTCAGGCTCAGTACCACCTCACCGTCTTACCTACACAAATAAATATTTCGTGGAGGTAGAGGTAGAAGAAGACAGATGAGAAGTTATCGCTCGGGCCATTGGACCACCGGGGACATATGACCTAGAGAGGTAGTCCATGATCACCGCAAACGGCCAAGTTCAAATGGAACTACCGGGGGCACATGGAGTGTCAAGTGATGAAAGAAGAACTGCATAATGTAGATAGAAACTCGCCCCCGGGCATGGTCCGATGGAAGAAGACCCTGATGACCTCACATTGGAGGAAATAAGTCGTGAATTAGGAGGCGCTTTCTTCTTCTCAAAGAAGAAGGCTCGAACTAGTATAGGCCACAACACTACTACCCAAAAGAAAGAGCAGAAGCCAAAGCCCAAAGATAAAGAGAAAAAGAAGATGAAAGAGGAAGAAGAAGGGCAAAAGAGGAGCCTAAGGGCAGAGCATCGAAGAAGTAGGCAAACTTAAGAGGTCGAGAAAAAAGGAGGAACAAGAGGCAGACACCGAGGCGGAACGACAACTCAAGAGAGAGTTATATCAAGTGTGGAGGCCGACGTCGAAGAAAGGCACAAGAAGCGGAAACGAGGGCCGGATGCAAAAGAAAAGAAGAACAGAGAGCAATAGTAGCCAAACGTAAAAGGAAAGCCGAACAGAAGCAAGTGCATGAGGGAGGCGAAAATAGAACATGAGAAGGCGTATAGAAAGCAGTCATGAAAAGAAAAGAAAAGAAAAAGAAGATGAGGATAGAATACTAGAGAACATCGAGACATCTCCCCAAGGCGCAGATAAAAATAGAGCTACAACCCCTCGAATTACCCGTAGTCAATACACGTGCCACACTCTCCAATGTGAGTTCCTACGAAGGGCAAGAAGAGGAAGTATTCACTCTTACTGTGCTCACAAAGACAACATCGCTCTCCTTCAAGATCCAACAGAGAAAAGAAGATGCTGCACGATACTCCTTCGCCTCATCCATAGTCAAGCAATGGAGAAAGAGAATCCTAGACATCAGACTAACCTAGTAATGATAGCATCAGACAAAGATAGCTTTTTCCTACACATGAGGAAAATGTAAATCGTAATGAGCAGAGAGACACCTACCTACAAAATAAGCTACAAGAAGAAAAGCAAAGGGAGGCAAGGGCGAGCAAGATAGGTAACATTAAGGGAAGAGATTTAGTACCTATGACAAACTGCCTATCAACAAAGTATCATCGTCTCTAAAAGAGCTAGATGTATTAGAGGCCACTATGAGACAGTCTATGGGGAAATGCTTACTATAAAACAAACGCTTTCTCCCTTGGTAAGAGCCCAAGAAGAAACCAAACAAGAGGAGCGAGTAGTCAAGAGGTCTTCAGCCGCTGGATAGAATGATAAAATGGATAGGCTTGTACCTCAAGCCTCAAAACTCCGGCCAGTGATCTGATCCACACAAGATGCCAAGGTACAGATCCTGTATTAAAATGCAAGCCTAAATATAAGTCATTCAAGGACTTAGATAAGGTGATACGCATATGAGCATCTCGATCGCCGCATCAATTTAATGCACACCCTACATCACATTCCGTCGCTCGTGTGCATGGGGAAAGGAGAAGACATGGGAACAGGATCAAAGATAACTAGACATTTTTACAACCCATCAAACAAGTTGTCACGAATTTCCCGATCATGCAACATCATAGGACAACTTGAGGAAGTTCATTGTCACACCAAAGGTGGATCTACACCAAACCTGCCCTCCTATCCAATCCGTCACGTAAAAGAGAAACGACTCCTAATGCTTTCGAGTGTCCGTCACATGGGTTGAGAGAAGAATTTCCCTTGATTTCTATAGCGACGAATTATTGTGCGTGGCAAGACTTCCTCAGAGAACAACAAATTGATGCTCCCGACCTCACGATCGCACACACCTCCTCATGATCGTAAGAAAGTAGGTCGGCAGTCACAAACTTCTCCTCATTCAAAGGTGGCAGCTCAACAAATTGGGGAGGCAAAAATTCAAGAAGCCCAAAGGGAAAATTTTGGTCTATAAAAACTCCCCCCCCCCCCCCCCCCCCCTTCAAGAAAATTGTAAAAGATCTTTTGTTTGGGACTCGATTTGAGTACATTGTATTACCGTGGTTATACATTTGATACGAATACAAGAATTTTAAAAACTTTCAGGATCTCGTGTTGACATATGTATGAGCACTATTGAGTATTATATTTCGCTTTCTAATTGTAAGTTAAGGAACTCGTATCTTTAATCTCATCACAATTGCATAACAGTTTGTTGAGTATATGTTAATGGTGGTTGAGTTCATTTTACTTTCTTTAATGAATGTTGATGACTTTGTTTATTGTGCATTTGTGTTATCATTTAAAACTTTTTAGAAGTAAGTGTGTTCTTAAGTGTGATGAATTGTTTCTTTTGTGGTTAGAATAGTTTACAAGCATGACCCTAATGATGTGTTGCTAACAACACTTCCTTCGATACTTATGCTTTACATTTCCTCTTGCCACTCATACTCGTTAGATGTATATTTTGAATGCATCAATCATATGTCTTGTATCATCCGGACATGTGTATCCACAGTTTATAGATTTTAAGCTTTGAGACCCAAAGAAAGGAGAAATCAGCGGTAGCCGTACTCACACCCCCGATAGGATCCCTATTCCAAACGGTTGAAGGTCTAATTGGGACTTTTACAGTGAGATCCTCGCTATTCGGCAGACATATTTTCCGTCACCGCATCATACTAGAAGGAGGGCCAAATGACAAGCTAAGCCTTAGAGTCATAGCTAATCTCATATCTATAATGGCCTGCTCTAAATCATTCTCCCGAGATGTTTGTCGCAGTTTTATGAGCCTCGATGTCTCATCCCCGATGAACTTATGTATCACTTGTCCCATTAAAAATTCAATGGTGAAAACGGAGTGTCCATAACCCAACTCCTTTTAGATTTCTATGACTTTGGTGAGTGCTACAAAATTGACAATGAAGGTTTGATTTGTTTTCTTTTTCTTCCTCACTCTCGAAGGTTGCGCTAAGAAATGAGCGTATTATCGTCAGCTCATCCATTCCGTTTAACAACTCGAATTACAACAAGATTTTCACAAGAATATTTTCAAAATGTATTAATAAATTTAAGGACATCGAATGGAACCTCGTGAACTCCTAGATGAATTCTCTAACGATTATCCATTATTGTTTTGAGTTCTGAAAGGATGTTGATTGAAATTGTTGTGAATAGTTCAAAGTATGTGATCCTCATTTCTCTTGAACAATTTCAAGTAGAAACCCAACCTAATCCTAGTATTCCCTATGACGAATCGCAAGTTTCCAAATCTTTAGGACCGCATCCCTAATGCTTCCTTGTCCATCTCCCGAGTCCAAACCACATCCGTGCCTCCAAGGAGAGTAAGCTGATGTTTCAGATACTCTCGCTCCTCCTCCCGAGTTGTCTAGTGGAGTTGTGACTCGAAAGTTCTCCGAGCAAGGATATACACTTGCATGAGGATAAAGCCCATTTACTCACTAATCTTTCACACACCTCGAGCCGAATCAAAGTCAAAACCAAATGGACCTAACATCCCTCCAAGTTCATGAAACCTACCTCGAGCCCACTCAATGTCTTCCGGACACATTCCTAAATCTGATTCACATATGGATTATGAATAGAATCTTATCCTGATGAAGTTAATTCCTCATAAGGCCTACCACTTCATTGTTTTATCTAAATGACATTGATGACCGAAAACCATGTACGGTTAATTTCACTACCAATCTTTTCATTCATTATTCCCCGATTTATTTCACGAGTCCGCCACACCAATAATTTCTTCAAGACATTCAAAATTTCCTTACACCGGTATTGGTGACAATCATAAGCACGCATATGGCGTTTCACAATCACAACAAATCGATGAATCTTTTAGATCTGATATTTCACTAGAATCTTTAGACAAATTATAGGAGTGACGTTCGTGGGCAACCTCAATATGTCCTCTTCATTGATCCATCTCATTGGTAACTCCTGCAGCCTAACATGCCGTATACCCAACTTGATCAAATCTGATGGTTCAGTGATCACCGCCATCGAAACATGTTCCCTCATACCCCCGAGGACTGCCTCTCATATCTCTGCCAACTATAATCCGCTTTTATGAAGATCTCAGTACCTATCAGAATCAAAGCACTTTCATTCCGCCATTACCCCTAGTGCTTTTGATCCCGACGAGACCCTCAAACAACTCCAACCAGGGTTTCTTAGCTTGGGGTTTCTAAAATAATGATTCCCAAGTACCATGCTCCTCCCAAAGATAATCCACGTCGATATAATTTATTCGGTGGATTTTTCATTCTAGTGAGGTTTCCTGAGCACATATTCCTATCCTCAGTGGCAAATTTGGGTGTGTGCAACAATCGATATACCCCAATTTATTCACTTGTAAGAAAACATCGACCATTGTCTCTAATCTTTCCAAGCTTGTTTCCTAGCCAGCATCAGCTTGCAATCAGCACAAATAGGTGAAATTGGGAAAATCCCCCAATCGCCCAAAAACATTTCTAGGCACCACCCCATCCCGCAAATCTAAAGAATCCGATACATTGGATTATCAATCCTTACAGTGCAAACATTTGGCCGAACTGATATAGAGCCCATCGACATATTTCCAATCACCACACCGATGATCACATCCATTCGCCCGTTAATCTCGCCAAAAATAAACGTTGGGAAGCTCCCCACCCGAAGGTCCAGAGTTTGTTCAAAATGTTAAGAAATCAGAGCCTCCACTAAAGTGGATTCTGGATCCTCATATCCTCGACAAAAACCCGTAGAGCAAATCCGAACGTGCTTAAAATTAGATTTCGCACTCCTGGGATGTGCAAGCACCTATAATTCACTCCGGCCCATGCTTATTGTTTCCACGACAATCAATCATCCTCACCACCATAATGAGGTCATAGTTGGCTCGACTAACCCCATCCCATGGATGCCCAACAGGTGTCAGTTTACCTGCCCATCGTACCTAGGATTGTGCATGAATGGATGTGTACACAGAAGCATTTTTAAGTTTCGAGAATATATTGCCGTGTATCATGATAAGGGTGAAATTCAGCCTTGCACAATCCACTCGGCACGTTCTTTTGGTAAGTAGCCATGGCCTTCTTTCTATCGCACATGCCGTAAGTCTTGCTATCAGGTGCACGATTTTGCATGTTGGCCTCGATTACGAACATTGTTCTGCAGACGAGAACCACGTGGTGGCTCCACCGGAGCCGATTTCACATAACCCGACCGCCTCATTGGTTAAGCTAGGGTTTTAGGTGTAGGCTAGCTAGGACTTGTTAGCAAAAAAATCGTTAGTTCAAAGTTTTTAATTAGGTTTAATTGCCAAATTTTTACCTTATAATTTTAAAGTGTGTTTGCTATTTTGTTTTACGATTAATATTTTAGGCATCATCATGTTAAGCAAGTATTTTCCACTCATTTCCGTTTCAAAGCTTGTCGGATAAATAATCATTGTATCATCCTCTTTTCCACCTACAACCGGTTGATAGTTCCCGCACATGGCATTGCATCACATCTTGAGCCTTGTTGATTAGATTGCGCAGTACACTTTATTCGTATGGCTTTGAAATTTTCTACATGTCGCATATCACCGCATGAGCCCTCATTGAAACCCTACCACCTTGGCACTTGGGATTGGACACATTATCAAAACCGGAGGAAGAGAGGCAAAACTCCGGAAAAATTCGCCATCCACCAAAAGTCGAATTCAAGAGATGGTTTGATAAAAAGTCCACAGGGAGTAAAAATTTTGAAGTAGGAGACCTGGGGCACTTGGGTGGGATAAGTCTCACCAAAAAAGGGAAAAACATTCCACCCAAGCCCCGTGGACAAACCATCTTCCAAAAGTTACGGAGAAATTAGATTCCCACACGTTTCGACTGGGCAAACCTCCTGAGGGAAGAGTCGAGGTCCTCCTGAATGGGTACGACCAAGCACATCGCACTTAGTAGCTCCTGAGGGCTGTCCCACCCTTGTACCATATTTCATTGTTTTCTGCTTTATTTGTTTTACTTTTATCAAAAAAAAAAAAAACTTAGTGAGGTGGAAGGCTTTGTAGGAGTCAGTTACGCCTGGCATACCGCACTCAGTGCTCTATGTGCCGATGGGAAGCCTCTCCCAAAGGTAGTACATGACCTAGCCAAGCCACCAAGGCGGGTAGCTCACCTAGCAAGCTGAAAGGGTGTCTCGTGGAAAATAAAGTTGGATAAAGTGGCAACTAGATCGAAAGGGAATTGCAGTTAAATTTAAGAGCATCGTGGATATCCGGAAAAAAAAAAAGTCCCCATAATAAAGACCAGGAGCAACCTCTCTTGCAAAGTAAAATAAGTCCGGATCCCTCTATCCGCCCAAAATGAAAAATTGCCTCTCTCAAATAAGTTCCACAGAGCAATGTCTAAATAAGCGCCTAGGCATTCAACATAAGTGCAATAGCACACCAATAAAGGGTGAAGGATTGAGAAAGGCTTCCTGCGTTGCAGAGGCGATGTGATCACCCACCGGGTACCGACCAAGCTATTGGGCAATGAGCAATGTTTATGACTCCTAGGTAGTGACCGCCAGATCGCGCAGGTTTGCAGGCAATGAGCAACACAATGAGGACAAAATAATCAGCATCAACCGTGGGTACTTGAAGTTCTCCAACCCTTCTGCCTAGAACCTAAAGCAATGAAAACTCCAAGTAATCCGCACCTAAACAAGCTAGCGTGCCAAGAAACTCGCAAAGTGCCAAAGGCAAGGTAGTAGGGACCTTAAGGTGAAAGGGAACAACAACGGAAGGCCCCTCCCTCCCCCCACCAAGGAAACCATCAGCAAAGGCTCGGGTCCGACTCAAAGGGAATCGCCATTTTTGTAGCTCTACAACACCCTCCAAAAATCCACACTTTAAATTTTTTTGGAGACCCTTGAGCATAAAATAAAGCTAAGTTAGAGTCTCGGGGAAAGTTAAGTCACTAGGTCGCAAGCTTTTCTTTAGTTTTGGAAAATCGCGACCCCGCGACCCCAAGGTCGCAAGGTCGCAAGGTTGTGAGGTCGCACCTCCTCGTACCACCGCATAATGCGACACTCGCGAACTCATTAATGGCATGCACGCATTTAATCTTTTTATAAATAGAAGGGTCACTAGGTCGCATTATGCACGTTTGGTGGATAGAAAGAAAATGCTTCGACAGTCGACCGGAGTACGATTTTCTCCTGTGTAAGTTGCCGTTTTCTCCGCTCGTTTCCTTTATGATTTTCTTGCCTAATTACCCTATCTTAGCCTTTAAATTTCCTCTTTCTTGGCCCCCGTTTATCATTTGAGACTTAGGCTCTCGTCTTAACATTTCGCTTGTATAGCATTGTCACTACTTCCCATCCAGACCCTTATGGCCCGTGTCTCCGCCCCCAAAACTCTTCCATTTCTCTCGCCTTGGCCCACCTAAATTTCTAGGATTTGAAGTTAGAGGGAAATTCGACTCGACGCGACGCGAACTAAACCTTAAAGTCTAGGGAATTTCATAATCTTTGCAACTCTCCAACCCCGCCGAGTGGCCGTGTCGCATTCGTCTCTTCTCGCTTTAATTTTGCTGCAACTTCACAACCTAGCGACCGCAGGCGACCCTGGGCCGCAAAGCGCAGTCTCACTCCCATCAATTTTCCTAGAACACTCGGCCGACTCCTCGCGACTCCGGTCGCAAGGTCGCAAGGTCGCACTTGGGCTTCTGCCTTCCTAGAATCTCGCGCCGAGTCACAGTCGCTAAATTCAACCCTTCCCCGTGTTCTAGTTGAAAAAACTAATAGCTTACACCAGGGCTCGTATTATCATGGCATCTTTCTTATCTGGGACTCTTTCATGAACATGACAGTGAATTTGAAGACTTCTAGAGTGTGTCCGCTCCTTAGATTCAAGCAACATGGGACCTACATGGCCCGAAAAAGAATAACAAGAGCCCTAGCTGCAGGACATAGAGATGGATATACTCGATGCCTTCACCCCCCGATCTACAGGACACCTTGTGCACATTTTCAAAAGGGAGGTCAGCATGCACCGGCACTTAGTGTACCAATAATTTGCTCGACAGAATTCCTGAGAAATCCCCGACCGACAAGCATACATACAGGTTAAAAGATCAAGGCTAGTATCATGGTGCTCACCTTGATATATTCCCATGCGTAGAGGTCATTGAATGGATTATACAAAACACCGACCCCAAAAAGTGGGTAATTAGGGACAGTTGAAGGAAAATATTTCGTGACTCTAAAAGGCTCGTATGCTCACGTTTACTATGCATTTCCCGAATGAGAGGAAGTCTTCACAGAAGATTGGGCCATCGCCCACGCAAATTCCCATAATAGACACCCTAAAGGGGTGGTGGGAGGAGTCCGAGAACAACATGCCAAGAAGGATCAAGAATATTCGGATGTGGTTCAGGAAGGTGGGGTGTATAAACTAGTAGCCGCTATGCTTTTCAGATTATATACATCCCGATGCCACCACTTTTAGTGGTACATAAGCAACCCTACGGAGTATCTCACGGTGCACAACGCCCATTTCAACTAGGCCAACATACCTGTGGCCTCTCTTCGCACAAACATATACTCGGCATTAGTACCGATGATGATATCCTTCCAAATTCTACATGGCTCTACTGTTGGATGTTGTTTGTTCGAGGTGCCACTTGAGGGATGGGTGCACAATTGGGGCCCAAAGTTAGTATGCCCAATAAACTTAGAGACAAAAGTATTTTGGGATTCCGTGCATGAGCGTGACATAGAGCTGATCTCTCAAGCCTTCATCCCGCTCTCTACAAGAAAATTGTTTGGCTAGGACACTTCCGTATGTCATGGCGAGCCATGGGGACATTAGGCAAGGTAGCACATTGGTTCCCACTTACCGAATATACATTCATTTGAGTCTTTAGTTCATACAAGGCTCCTGCTGCTATGCCCGCATATACAGGATAAAATTCTCATTCAAGAGGTTCGTTTTCGATGACTTCCCGCCTAGTGGTCTCGAATAAGGAAAAGAAGTTGTGGCCTACACTACTCCTCACCTCCATGACTATATGGCTGAAGACAGAGGAAAGGAAGAGATAAGAGTTATCAATTTCAAGCCACGGACCACTGCATATATGGACTCAGAGAGGTAGTTCCATCATCAGCTAAAGAAAGTCCAACAATCCAACAATGAAAGTCTGAGAGGAAAGAAAGAAACTGGAAGAGAATGCAAGACAGGAACGCCCAGGCTGCTGGTCCATAAGAGACCCATGACCTTGTAATGAGGAGTAGCTGTGACTTAGGAGGCACTTTCCTTAGCCAGAAAGGCCCAACCAAGATAAGCAACAACACCACCACGCAGAAGTTAGTTAGTAAGCCTGCCTCAATGACGAAACTAAAAGAAGATGAAGAAAAGAGGAAGAAGAAAGAGCGATGTTCTCAAAATGCAGCAAGAAGAAGCAGATAAGAGGTTTATGTTTTTTATAGTCAAGAGGAAGAAATGAGTGAATGGTAACCAAGAGAGATAGGATAAAATGCATGAATGAAAATGCCAAGAAAGGTATTGTTGAATGCAGCTAAGGCTGGAATGAAAGAAAAATAGAACACAGCAAGAGATGAAGGAAGCAAGAATTTAATGCAATAAATTCAACATGAAGGAGAAGGGAAGAGCTGCAGTTTGAAAATGAAGATGATAGCAAAGGTAGTGGCCTGCTGAAGAGTGAAGAGGGAAAAGAAGAGGAGGACAAGAATACTAGAGAACATCGAGACATCTCCCCAAGGCGTAGGATCAAAAAAAGCTACGTGCTCTCTAGAAGTGACCAGAATAGCACACACACTCTCTCCGATGTGAGTTCCTAAGAAGGGCAAGAAGAGGGAAGCATTCAATCTTACTGCTCACATACGATTAGTTCTCCTTCAAGATCCGACAGAGAAAAGAAGATTCTTCGCACAATACCTTTCTACCTCATCCAGCTTGCAACAAAGAAAGATATAGTCCTAGATGCTAGGACTAACTGGAAGAATGATAAGATTGGCTTCAAGACAAATTTTGCTGGCCATGGAGGAAAATGTAAACAAAATGAGCAAGAGATCTTCTCTACAAAATAAGCTATGTAAAGGCAAGAGCAAAGGGGAGGCAGCAAGAGCAGATAGGTAACATTAAGGGAAGAGATTCAGAGTTCAAAGATAAAACTGCCTCAATAACGAAGTACCGCTCACCAACTAAAAAGAGCCGGATGTATGAGGCCACCATGAGACAAAGCCCATGGGGGAAATTTTTACTATAAAAACAAACTTGCCCCTTGGTAAGAGCCCAAGAAGAAACCAAATAGAGTGGAGCCGTTCGAAGGAGGCCCGAGCCGCTTTGGATAGAATGATAGAATGGACAAAGCCGGTACCCCAGGCTCCCGAAAACCCGCCAAAAAAAGATCGGGATCCACACATAAGATGCCAAGGTCTAGATCCGCATTAAAAATGCAATCTAAAGTTAAGCCGCCCAAGGACTTAGATAAGGTGATGGCCGCATACAAGCATATGATCAATGGCATCGATTCAATGCACCCTACATCACATTCCATCACAAGTATCATGAGGAGAAGACATGGGAACGTGGATCAAGAGATCCAAGACATTTTTGCAACCCATCAAACAAGTCACATTCGAATCCTGCGAAAGATCATAAGATGTGGCCTCGAGGAAGTTCATTGTCACACCAAACTTTGACTACACCAACCGTCTCCTATCCAACCCGGTCACGCAGAAAAGAGAAACTTTAATTCCTAATGCTTTGAGGTTCGCAGACAAGGAGAGAAGATGTTCCCTTGATTTTATAGAAACGACACTCATTCATGTGTAGGAATTCCTCAAAGAACAAAATTAATGCTTCTAACCTCATGATCGTGCGCACCTCCTCATGATCGTATAGCAAGAGGTCAGTAAGTTGCACTTGGCAATAGGTCGCAGTTGCACTTCGGCAATTGTCAGCTGTGCTTGCAAACTCTCATTCAAAGCCACAGGGCAGCTCAATAGTTGGGAGGCGAAAATTCAGAACTCAAAGGGAAAATTTTGGTCTATAAAACTCCCTTCAAGAAAATTGAAAATATCTTTTGTTTGGGACTCGAGTTGAGTACATTGTATTACTAGGCTATACATTTGAGCATGAATACAAGCATTTTGAAAATCCCTTTTTGGATCCGGTGTTGACATATGTATGAGCACTATTGAATATTATATTTTCGCTTCGAACATCTTTAGATTAAGGGAATCAGATTAATTCATATCACAATTGCATAACCGTTTACCGAGTATATGTTACTTGTGTTGAGTTCATTTCACTTTCTAATGAATGCTGATGACTTTGTTTATTAGCATTTGTGTTATCATTTAAAATTTTTAGGAAGTGAAGGGTGTTCTTTCCATAAGGAATGGTTTTTGTGGCCGAATAGCTTATGAGCATGACCCTAATGATGTGTTGTTAACAACACTTCCTTCCGTACTTATGCTTTATTATTTCCTCTTGCTACTCATAAGTTATATGTACATTTAATGCATCAATCATATGTCTTGTATCATCTAATTAAGTGTGTATCCACAAAAGTTTATAGAGCTTGGCTGTGACTCAAAGAAAGGAGAAACTGCAGTAGTTTGACCCACACTCCGGACGTTGATCCCTATTCCAAACGGCTTCAAGGTCTAATTGGGAATTTTTACTAGGGAGATCCCCCGTCATGGGTCGGAATATTTTCTCACAAATAAATTTGATCCGTAATCAAAGGTCTTAACCACTTGAATATGACGATGCCACTCACAGTTATGATTAGATATGTGAGTAGAATTAGTTTGTTTGAAATTGGTCAAGGGTCTCCGTTCCGCCATCGATGGGTAACTGGAAATGAGTCAACAAGAGAGTAGCTAGGGTTGTGAAATTGTCAAAAGAAGCTCTAGGTAATTCAATGTAACATTTTTCTACCTGCATCTATAAGCGTACACTCGGAAAAGACATAGTCGAATGTATCATCATTCAAAGGGAGTTTGATGAACACCATAAATGATAAGTTATGACATGAGCTGATGGATTTCTCCTGTATCATCAACTAGGAATATCCAAGGTTAATTTGTGAGTTATCATTGTGCCACCAAGGAGCATAATTGATTGCATCATTAGTTAGCTGATTTAAATTTAGTAACTCTAAAGTTGCAACAAAAGGCAACTCGTCGATTAAGGTCAAGTTGAGCAGTTGCAAGATGGAATCGTTTAAGAAACAGTATTTTCCGAGCAGCAAGATAAGGAATCGATGTCAGTAACCCGCATAGGCTTTTTTGAAAGAAAATGCTTGAGATTATATTGACTAAAACCCGGATATTTGTTGAAATGAAGTTTGAGGCATTTTCGTCAGGGTCGCCAAGGGGTCATTCAATTAATGTTATAATATAATATTCCGTGTGAATTCCGTATGTAGCAAATTGGAATATTAAATTTTTCTCATGTCACTTGGGAGAGGAATAAAAGGGTAAGGGAACCCATGCACTTCAGAAATAAGGATCAAATCCTATGTTGTAAGGGGATCATAATGCCAACTCGGATTTTGCAATGTCATGTGTGAATAGAGATACATTTTGCATGTGGACAAGGCCAAGTTTGACCAAGTCAACAACATAAATGAGGAGTGGATCAACAAATATAAGAGCTCAATGTGAATATGGTTCAGCCTAGATAGCTATATATGTGAGCTATATTGAAGACCCTTAGTTTGGAAAAGGGCTTCTAAGCAAGTAGAAGTGATCAACCTTGACCAAATCAAACAACATAGCTTGTGAGGAGTGGCTCTAATGAAGGCACAATGCGCTTTGGAGGAGATTGCTTGTGTGAAGGTGGAAAACCTATTGAGTGGGACACAAGGAGTAGAGGCTAATCTAGTTTATAAGGGAGAGGATGGAAACCATTTTGAGGTTAGCATATGTATTACTTTCATGTTTTCTTAAACTTTGCTCTCCTAGCCGTTTAGGCCAAGATTTCCTGTAGCTTAGCCTAAGGGATTCCTATTCCGGTGAATTCCTTATTCTCCATTTGAGTAGCTCTGGGAGAGATTCGGTCCATCATTCCTCATATACAGCATTGTCCCAAGTTTTGCCACTTTGCTGGCACACAGTCTGACGGCAGGTTGACTGTATAGAAAGGCAGGGTGGGTTGAGAAACCCACCGTCCGAGTTGATTTTGTGAGGAGGGAGGTTCATTTCTTTGGGAGATCAGTTTGAGAGTTCTTGGCCATATCACATCATTGGTAGTATTCCAACTCATTTTCATCACCTACAACGTTATTCCACTCAGAATTGTGTTTACTTCGGAGGCAATGTAGCAAGAGCTCGTGGCTCTTGGGGGGATTTCCTACTGCATCGATGATGGATCTTTCCATAGAGGGAGACCTTGATCTGATATAAAATATATTTCTATTATTACAGCCTTATATACTCTTTTCTTCACTTTGTAGTGATTATTCACCATACTACCGAAAATCACCATTTGTATTTAGGGTGAACTCCTAGAAACCCTACCCTCGGGTTTTCTAGTTTTTAGGCATAAAGAAGAATAGATCTAATTTTTCCTTTGGTTATTGTCTAATATAATTTCAGATCTATTTGTCTCTACTATTTAGTGTATAAACTTTTAATCAAGGCATACTTTATGCACGCATTTATTGTGTTGGGTGTTGTTTGGGCTTTTAGCTCTCTTTGGCAACCCTAGGTGGGATCTCGTTTAACCCACCTAGTTTGATTTGTTTCAGTTTCACTTCTGGATTTAGGTTGTATATTTACCGATCTATAGATCCAGAAGTATCTATTATTTATATCACATATTTCCGAAATGCATTTTTAGTGCATGCTTAGCATTCGATTTCGGGGGATATTGCAAGTAGACAGAAAGTAAGACCTTGGTCTGCTCAGGACTTGCCAGTACAGGAACCAGAGCAAGGCCAGAATGATTAAGAGGATGAGTCACCATCACTTTTCAGATCCAAGAAGAACCCTCCAAGGAGGTTGAACAAGAAGAAGAGAAGGGATGAAAAGAACTCTTAGAGAGTTCTTAAGAGCAGAAGAGCCATGCACTCTGTGATCAAGAAGAGACCACAGTTGTAGAGCTCTATAGCATGGGGACATATTCTTCCCTTTAGAGGAAGGACAAATTGCCTTAAGATTGAGGACAGACTTGGTTCACATGGCTGTGAATACCTTGTTGGGTATAACCCAACCTAGAGCTTCAAGGAGACCTAGCTTTTCCTCAGCTCATTCCATTTGGAGGAAGAAAGAAGACCTTGTGGCCAAGGAAGGGTCTGGCATAACAGTTCCTATTGTATACTTATGATGGGTCATGTGCAACAAGGGTTTAGGCAAGGAGACTTGATGTCTTTCTTCCTACTACATCCAAGGTAGAAAGGGAGGTCAGAGAGATAAGTGCTGCTACACCTAGAGGGTGAAGAAAAGATTTGGTGGTTCAGCCATCGGGCCATGAAGGAGTGATCAATTTGCTGAATTTACTTAGAGGTTGATGGGAAAATTTGGTGAAGAAACATTGCAGGGAGAATAGCGCCACCACCAAAGGGAGAGATTTGTACCACACACACAGAAACTATGGGGAAGAAGTACTAACATCTTCGGGCCAGATAGGAGCTAACCCATTCGAGGGAGAAGCCCTTACAACCATACAAGATACTCTCAAAGCTCATCAAGGTATGCCGAAATTTTCATCTCCTATTGTTTCAGCAAATCATATGGAGGATTGTATACCATTGCATATTACCATTTGAAACCACATGATCGCACTATGTTGTGCCACCTTGAATTGATCAAGGAAGGATGAACATCATCCCAAGGGGCCAATGATGGGCTGCACACCACATGTGAGGTTGGGGTGTGAATTTTTCAAGATGGGGTGAAATTTTCCCAAACAAATTATGCAGAACTGCATGTCCATCCTTGATTTGAGACATGAGACGGCCAAAACACCATGGAGGAGAGTTAAGCAACGCTCGTCAAGAGGTAGCAAGAGGGAGGATTTGCCTTCAACCAACTTGGATTCTCATGGTTCAAGATGATCATTGGTGTGATATATTTCCTAGGAGATATCAAAGGAGTTGCATGCAGCATACCATGGAATGCAAGAAAAATTGATCCGGGAGGAGGGTAGTCTTCTTTGGAAGGGTACCAAGGTTGATCATAAGGGGAGCAATCACATTGGCAGAATGGGAGGGATGGAGAGCAAGAATCCGGTAGGATACTTGCAAGTATAGACACTGGCATCAAGAGGCTTGGATGCATTTGTTTTCAAGTAGAAAGAGTTTGGCCACCTATTGACATATCCTTTTCCCAAGGTATGAGGATGAAGGACCTGGGAAGGCACGTAACATGTGGAGCAACAAGGAGTGTGGATGCATTATGATGACGTGATCATTGTTTTTTCACCACATGGTTTGTGCGATGAGGTATGATGAGGAAGAAAAGACTTTGCTCTTTTTCTTTTGGGAGGATTGAGAGAGAGAAAGGCAGATTTTTCTCTCCCATTTTGCATGATGTTGTAGAGAGTGAGATGGAAAAATTATGGGAGGAGTTTTTGACATTGAACATGTCAAAGAATGGATACATGAGTTGGAAGGAGCTCATTGCATAGGCCAACACGTTGTCACTTTGGAGCATGTGGACTCGATGGAGTGTTCCTGTGATCACCACATTTGATGCACTCGTGGACAAGGAGGGAGGTGAGCAATATAGAGTAGGGATGATTCATCATTACTATGGTATGTCCTTCTTGACTTGGCTTCAGCGCATGAGGAGGGAGTGTCTTCTAAGGTAAGATATGGTTCATTCTCTCAGGAGTATGTCATAAGAACACTTATGAGGACTCATTGAGGGATATTATCATCATCTTACTTTCATTACATGGTAAGAATTTTGTTTTTGCATTTATTGATTGTTCAACACAATATTTTCATGTTTTTAACATTTCTTTTCATAAAGGTATTTTCTACAGTGGCAGTTTTTTCAGTTCATGAATTATTTTTGCCGCTATTATGGATGGAGACAACCATCTACTATATGACCCTGCAAGTGTTTGGTTACCCTTTGTGGTATGCTTAGTTGATACATTCAAATTGCTTTTCATATTGTAGATGTGATGACCGACACAACGAGCCATTTGTCAAGAAACAACTTGCCATCCTATTTCGAAGCCGCAAAGGGGGAAGATTGCATGGACCACTTGGGAGATCAAGGTACCTTCAGCATTCACATGAAACCTTTAGTTTTTCTTCATTTCTGATACCGATCATGAACCTATTTGCTAATATTATTCCGTTTTTATGGGGGAGTATGATTTTTATGGGTGTTTAATATTGGGTGGATGTGTTCTTGGGGAGTAGGATCCCCAATGACCTTCGCATTGGCATACCATGAGCATGGGAAGAGACATGGCCACTACAAGAAAATATTTGTTTCTTTTATGAGGAGGGACATGAGATGATGGGTACCATATGTTGGTTATTTCTTATCCACGAAGTGCTATAGGTCGAAGCGATGGGTTCACAACGTTGGTAAAGGGATCTTGGGAGATCTAGTTTTCTTGTCATTTGAGGGCAACATCACAGCCCAATATCAGCAAATTCTATGCACTTATCTGCGGGAGAGGAGGACAAATGTGGGGTAGGCCACTTTATCTACCATTTTCATCATTTCAGCCCACCTATTTTTTAGGAGCTCAAGGTAGAGGAGGATTTTTTGTGGAGTTGCCAGTGTTGGGAGACAACTCATTTTGCATGGATGAGGAGTTTGAGATATTGATGAGGGGAGACCTTGATCCTTGAGGATTTCTGAGACAGAGGCTGCTGCTGTGGAATACATGTATACTAGTTCTATTCTGTTGCTTGAGGACAAGCAACATTTGGGAGGGGAGGATCTAATATTCATAAAATTCCATACAACAAATTGGGAATATTAAATTGTGTCTATGTCACTTGGGAGAGGAATAAAAATGGTAAGGAACCCATGCATTTCAGAAATAAGGATCACATCCCTCATGTTATGTAAGGGGATCATAATGCTAGTTGGATTTTTCACTTAAGGTGGTGGGACATAGACATTTTTGTGTGTAGACAAGGGCTAAGTTTATCTTGTCAACAACATAAATGTAGGAGGAGTGGATCAGCAAATAAAAGAGCTCAATGTGAATATGGTCTGAGCATAGATAGCTATATGTGAGCTATATTGAATAAGACCTTTAGTGTGAAAAGGGTCAAGCAAGTTGAAGTGGTCAACCTTGACCAAATAAAACAACGCAGCTAGAGGAGGGTTTCGACAGCATGAACAATTTGCTGAGATTATTGTGGGGAAGGTGGAAACCCTATTGAGTGGGACCCAAGGTGAGGAGTCTCACGAGTTTATAAGGGAGAGGATGACAAATGTATTTGGAGGTTAGCTATGTACACATTTCTGCGTCTTGTTAGACTTTTCTCTCCTGTGGGTTGTTTAGCTGGCATAGTCAGCATGTTTAGCACTAAGGGATTCCCTGTCAGAATTCCTTCTCTTCCTTTGAGTGCCTGGGAGATTTTTCCATCATTCCTCATATCATCCAAAGATTTGTTCCAAGCTTCATTCTACGCTTTAGCGCCAGCTTCAAGCAGAGGTTGGAGTTTGTTGCAGGTGTCAGCAGGGGAGGGTTGAGAAACCCACTGGCCCGAGTTGATTTTGTAAAGTGTGCAGGGAGGGAGGTTCCTTTCGAGATCAGTTTGGATATTTCTTCGCCGATATCAGATCATCGCAAGTAGTGCCAAATCATTTTCATCACCTATGTTATTCCACTCAAGAATGCGCAAGTATTTCCGGAGGCAACAGTAGTGTTGTCTTCTGTGGCTCTTTGGGGAGTTTTCCTGATCGATATGATTCTTCCATGGAGGGACCTTTGATCTGGATATGTAGTATATTTATATTATTATAGCATTCTATACCTTTGCTTCATTTTTAGTAATTATCGAAATTATACCATGAAAATCACCATTTGTATTCGTGGTGAACTCCCAGAAACCGTTCTGTATTCTAGTTTTTGTATAAAGGAGACTAGATCTCATTTTTTCGGTGCATATTGTCTAATACAATTTGTATATATTGTCTCTTACCATTTATGTGTATAACACCTTAGATCAGCAGCTCACTTTATGCAAAAGATTTACAAAGGTGCAGTTGTTTGGGGTTTTAGCTCTCTTTTGGAAATCCTAGGTGTGGGAGATCTATTTAACCCACCTAGTTTGATTTGTTTCAGCCTAATCTTGGATTTAGGTTGTATATTTACTGATCTACAAGATTCAAGAGTTCATTTTACTATTTTGTTATTTTATTAAGTTGAAATGTATTTTAGTGCATGTCATATACTTCCCGATTTTGGGATATCACATATAACCCAAATTAAAATGGTTTTGATTCATTGGATAGGTATAACCAGGATGCATTGTGAAATCCCATAAAATGGAAAATTGGCTTGTGAATAGATGATTCCTTATACAAGCTGTTGTAAATTAACCGAAGGACGCTGAGTTGTGGACTTAACATTTGATGATATTGAGTTGAAGAACATGCTTGATAAGGTTGTGAAATTTTTATTCTTTAACAGAGTAAAGATGTATTAACAAGTGGTAATGATGTGTATGTAATAGGTTTAACTAGTTGATACCAGTGTACAACCATTTGTGGTTAGATAGGCAGTAGTGGTTGCCACTTTATGGAATATCATTCTTTTAAGGATGATTGAACAAAAGATGAGTATCGTCATATTAAGACCAAAGGTTTCCTCAAAGATGAGTATAATAAGATGGAAAATATTTCTCTCCAAATGTTGGGAGTCCAGCTTGATATGGTACTTGAAGTAATGTAATTCAAAAGGACTGGCTTGATGGAGCCCCTAAAGATGTGTATAATGAATCAAGTCATTCAAGATTTCTCTATGATAGGATTACCGCTAAAATACCGTATGATGACATTGGTAAACTCCATGGATTTTAAGATGCACCGAGAAAATCGTAATGATTTAGAACGAATGGGACCAAAGGGCCACCATAAAATATGATTTTGGTGAAGTGGTAAACATCGACTGGGTAGCTAGGGCTGAGCCGACATAATTGGAATAGATGGCCCAATCGAAGATGTTGGTTTAGTCATGGTTACTTGACAAAATGTATACCCTTGAATCAATAAGGGATTTGAAAGGAGCAGATCAACAAAAGCAAAGGGTTTAGATTGAGAAAAAAGACTCAGACAGGTAAAGGCCCTCCCCAAAATGGGTTGGAGTTAAAGGTGTATCGTCTGTGGGATTTCTTCAATTGTAATTGGAATCAGGGGGAAGTATTTCACCATTAGGGCCCAAAGCAGAGCCGCTATTGGACTATGTGATATGGGAGGACTGAAGGAGTTACAGAATTTGTGGGATGACCAAGGGTGAATGTTCCTTGTACTTGTACGATTTTAGGATTCAGATGTTATGGCAAAGAAGATACAGATCTGATCATCTTTGGTTGAACAACGCTGGTCCAGGATTATTATCTACCCATTGATAGATCGTGACCACAGTAGTCATGTGAAGACTCCATTTCAACAACATTAGACGAACCGGGATGTGTAGAAACAACTTGAGCTACGTTTGGTTTATGGGAAATGATGTTTCACCAGAGGGTACTAATTGTACTTTATTCGTGAGATCGTGACCGCCGTCAGTCATTTAAGTAAATTTTGGTGATAAAGGTGGTTTGGTTCATTTATGCGAATGAAAGGGGAAAGGATTTTATTCTTTCCATCGATTACCGGGTTTATTTTAATCCTAAAAACAAATGAAAAAAATAAAAGATAATGCAAGGAAAAGGCTTACCAAGAAACCGTGAATTGTAGAACACTCTCCTGCTAACCAAGAAGTACGAAAAGTGCAATCTCCACGAATGTTGTGTTCGGTGTATCACAATTTACAAGGTGGCCGACCTGTCTGGGCTATGGATGGATAGCACCTAAAAGTTGTCCTCCCAAATATACCTCGATGTACGTGGAGGCCCAAGTCCATATTAGCGTCATTCGATGTGAACCACACAAGGAGAGCACCCTTTATACTTATCATACTATAACACCAAATCATGACCAAATTGCATATCAAGCACATATCCTTACGTACATGGAGTGAGGTATCACACTTAATACTGCAGACAAGCACCACAATCATGAGGCTAGCATTTCAGGAACACGCTTCCCAGCTCAGACTCTCTAAATGTTATCACAGGTTCCAATGCTCGAAAAGTTAGATTAATTTTATGTTGACTTTTGCTTAACAATTTTCCTTTCAAATACCAATGTTGATCAGCATGGAAAATTCCAAAATGAAACTAAGAATGATAAGAATTCTACTTTTAGTTTTTCAATGAAATCTCTAGCTACTAGAGGGAAAGTGCAATCAATTTGTGAGAAAAAAACAAATAAAAAAACACAAAAAAATGCAGTTTCCTAATTGTTCTTTTTTCAAAACATACCAAACCACTACATGCATGTAGATTTTTCTTTTTAGTTCCTTTAACATTATGAATGTAGAAAAGAAACTAAGTGCAATTAAAATAAACAGAATCAAATGCCTTTTACTTTCAAGAAATGAGGAAATTAAGAATTAATAATAACTATTTTTTCAAAAGAAAATGATCTAGCGTACAATAAAAGTATTTGTGTCATAACTTGCCAATGATAAAGAAAAATTCTTAAACAAACATTGAACAAATTTTCTTTCAAAGGAGGAAGAGGTAGATGAATTCAACAGTCAATATGGCTTCAAAGCTAAAACACGTCAACAAACAAATTGAAACAAATCGCAAAGACAAATTCAAGGGAATTTGGATGGCTTCTGAGGGGCACCAGCTTCCCTAAAGAGAGACAAAGGTTTTTGCACGTAGGCTCCGAAAGGGAGAGATAGTGTTATGCAAAGCACCGTGTCCCGTCAAAGAGAGTGTGTTGGGTGCAATGGAGAAAGAAAAACATAGTTGTTTAAATACACTTATTTTTTTTTCAAATTTGGATCTTAAAAAGCCTAATCTTTGTGAGTAACAACTACTCGGGTGAATAAACAGAGAAAATCATAGATTAAAACACCTAGATAAAGAGTAATCTTCCCTAAATGAGTCGCTAATTTGTTGGACATAATAGAATTACAGATAAAACATGCTTCCCTAGATAGGTGCTAATCTAGAACAACAAAGTTAAAGACTATACAACTACTTTTCCTAACCAAGAATAGACACAAGTAATGGATTTTCGGATGCTTACCTCCGGAATCCAAACGCTTCCAAATTATTCTGCGTCACTTTCAAGTAGCTTCAAATTCCACCGTCGTGGAAAAATATTTCCTACAAGAATGAACACTAAATAAATGTGTATGATAGCAATAATACGTATGTCTATTCAAGTTAGTTTGCTAAATTAGTAAAGCATAAATCATACACAAAGAAGTAAGATCTTCCATTATGGAAAATCAAAGCTAATACAGATACATATAGGAAAATGATATTTATTAATGATAGAAGGAGAACCAAATGACTAATTTTGTCACCATATCCAAGAAAGATCCCAATCTCATCATAATGTAGATATCTCCAAGAAATTTTCACCCAAATCAATCTCTCAATGAAAAATCCACCAAACATTTCTCTACACAAATTCTCCCTTATCAAACACTAGGATCTATGCTCAATTTATAGAGTGGTTGAGGTAGTTTTACAATCAATGACTTTCCAATAATAGGCAAGACATGTTCTAATCTTGTAGATTTCAAATGGACACATGGATTCAAGCTTGACACATGTGTGAACTCTTCTAGAAGGCACTTGCCAAGTGGAGATTCTGGAACAATGATAATTTCTCTCCCAATGTGACCAACACACCCATAGATGTGGGGAAGTGCTTTGTAGAGCATCCTTTCTGGGTTACCTGCATATGCAATGCACTTATTCCCTTTAGAGGCAACGTTATGAGCTCTCATATGATATATTATAACCCTCCAACATTGGAAACCTTGCGTATGAAATTCCTTGACTGATCTGTCTTGTTCTTTTGTCTTAGGCATATATCAATTGAAATGTTAGGGATGATAGACCCTATACATTGGTCCCGGAGATGATGCCTAGTTAACTGAAATACTGGAATGATGCCAAATGCCTTATAATAGATAGCTAGCTCCTACTTAAAACCAGAGAGGGCTCTCTCAATGTCAATTTCACATTCAATGAGGTGGTCAGAAGGAAATTATCTTAGCATAGGACATAAGCTCAGTGAATTAAGGCTTTTTTGAATATTCTAGATAGGACATATCATCGAAGGAACTAGGTCTAGGTTTCAGGTTTGATTTCATGGAATAACTACATATGAAGATGAGGCCGTGTATACTTAGAACACATTGAATGACAGCCATTGTAAGGTAGGGTTTAGTACAGAGAGCCGACGATATGTTAAGTATGAGTTCATTCATCATAGGAAGTAAAATGTAAATTTATGAAAATCTTATTAAACATAACACAAAAAGCAAGAATTCTGCTTATAGACCTATACTGATTTATCACTTTGATTTCATTAAAAATATCAGATAATAAGCTCCACACCTAGAATATCAACTATCCACCTGCAAACATCTGAGTTGACTACATAAAGAAAATAGAGAAGATGTAAACCTCATTGGGTCTAAAATCATTCAATGCAATATTTCAAAAAATTTAGCTCGCCTAAATGGAATATTATAGTGTAAGAAGCCACAGGTAGGTGAATAAGTGGGTGGGGAGGCACATAAGTTTCCTTAGAAAAATAAAAACACTTCAAGTGTGAAAGGAGATCTTTTTCAACAGATAAATAAAGTACCTCCAAGTATGAAATCGTGATTGATCAGCTTTTGATTCAACTTTGACCAAGTCAACAACGTTGTTATGGAGGAGTGGGATTAAATGCAGACAACTTAGCTTTGGAGGGAGATTGATCTCATGGAGGAAAATGACCTAGTTGAGTGGGGCCAAGGCAATTAATCTCATAATATATATAAGGACTGGGATGGAAGCCATATGAGGTTATGATTTGGATTATTATTTTGTATATGGCCTTATTTAGACTTTGCATTCCTTGCTATTTAGCAGGTTGTTAGGATGCTTAGCATCTATGTGTTCCTGGGAATCCAACCTCTTTCCTTGAGAGGCCTCTTGGAAGAGAGTATTTCATTCATTTCCATATTATATTTTTCATGCCATGCCACAACTTTCTTCATCAACACAGCTAAGCAGTTATCGTGATGTGTCAGTGTGGTGTTGCAAAGTGGGAGGGGTTAGAACCCCACTTTCCGAGCTATTTTCTCATTGGAGGAAAATGATTCCTTCACTTGGGAGATCAATTTGGAGAGCTATTGGAATTATTTCAGATCTTTGGTATTAGGCCGGAGTATTCCCCATCATTTCCTGTTGTTCTATCTCCGGGAATTGTGTTATTTTGAGGGCAATTTTAGTGAAGAATCGTGTGGCCTTAGAGTGTTTTCTTGTGATTGAAGGGTTCAACCTTTCATGGGAGGAGACCTTTCAGGAGATTTATATTAGATCTTCTATATTTCAGCCTTCACACTCATGCTTTAGTTTGCAATGAATATTCAGCCCTAGGGCTTTAGATCCCACGTTTATAGGGTGTATTTATGAAAACCCTTCGGGTTCTTTGAAGGGATTTGTATTAAGCCTAGATCTGTATTGGGCATATATTTTGAGGCATATAACAGCCTCATTTATTTTGTACATTGTTTTCTATAGTAATGTCAGACTATGCTAGAAAGTTAGCCTCCCTTCAACATTTATGTTGTTGGGCAGAATATATTCAGGAGTGATTGTCTATTGAGTGTCTGTTTCCCCATTGTATATGTATCATGCCTCTCTATTTTGTATTTATTTTCTGATATAATACATGATTATGTGTCTCCATATTTGTCTCAATGTTAATGAGTTGATTTACACCGCTATTTCTAGTTTTATGTCCATATATTGTTGCTTCCCATTTGGGAGAGCTATGTAATGGTATCGTAGCATAATCTTGGTTTAATTTTGCATTCAGCCAATATACCATGAGGAGAAGATCTTCACCAAACAGAAGAGGAGATTTACAGAAAGAAAAAAAATAAGTATCCATTATTTGGAGGAAGAGAGTAGAGGAGGAGCTCTCAAAGCTTCTCTTTCAAACTATGCAAAATATCAATGGATATCTCAAGAAGATAGTGAGAGAGAATCTCCAAAGAGTTTGATCTGAAGAAACTCTAGATTTGTACACATAGGTGTGAGTACAGAGTCACACACTATGATTCATAGCGCAATCATATGCCCGCATCTGATATGTGAGATGAGAGAAGAAGAAATTCCTAGGAGGGAAACTTTAGTGATTTTCTCAGAAGAATAATCTAAACTAAGAAGTTCGTAGATAATATCACCTTCCAAGAGTTTTGCAATATCAAGGTGGAGAGGAGAAAGCATCGTGACATGGGTAGATTTTTTTCTATCTACTTTTGATGGATCACCAACATGTTCAGCTAGAGCTTGGGTGGAGGAGCTACACACTCATTTGCAAAGCAAATACCTCAAGTTTCTAAAGATGAAGCTTTATCAAAGTTGCAAAGATCGCATTTTGAAGGTAAGGCCTATGCTTGGTGGATATTTTAGTATTTTTCAATAAGAAATGAAAAATAATTATTTTAATAAAAATTTCACTAAGATATTAGTGGAAAGGTTTGATGAAAACATTCTGAAACATCATTAGTGGAACCAAACAACCAAAACAAACAAAACCTTTGCATATGTTGGAGGAATATATACACCCAACTCCACTTCCTAAAATCAAATATACAATATCTTGCATAATAACTTGCTTGAGGCAAGACATCTATCTCATATCTTTGAACAAGAGGTTGCTGAGACCCCTTTTCAAAAAAAAAAGAGGATCTAGTTATTAGAAGGTTTCCCATTCAGCATGAAGAGGAAGAGAAGGATGGGTGCAACAACGATGTCATATCTAGAGAAAATATAGCACCTCATGCAAGAGGTAGATGGAGGAAATTTTCTTCCAAACTGTGTAGGGATTATTGTATCATTGCAAGGAATTCCCAAGGACTTGCTATATGGAGGTCAAGGCACAATCAATGAACAAAATGATTGTGAAAAATTGGCAAGATGGAAGGAGAAGGTAGGGAGGAAGGTTCATCACATGGATGAGGAGCATGACACCTCATCTATTTTAAGGGTGATGCACATAAGAGGCATTGATTTTCATTGTGAGGGCAGGGACAAAGTTTTCCATCCATATGTACAATCTACTCTTTTTTGACTTTGATGTCTCATTACATGGAGTGGCATCTCCCCTGTGGAGACCACCAAGATTTGCAGATGATGAGGAATGCTTCATATCAGATAGCACCAATTTTAGATCTCTGAGGGTGGATACTTTGGAGGGTTCTATTACAATGCAAAGGTTGGGTAGACTCTAGAAGAGGGAGACATTCTATTTTCTAACATTACCCACTCCTCACTACATATATCAAGCACTTAATAGAAGAAGTTTCTCAGTTGATGGAGGATGGCACCACCATGGTGCAAGGGAGATACTCCATGGATTTGTCAATAGGGGTTACTTCTTATTTTTTGGAAGGAATCCTCCACATCGGAGTAGAAAGATGGATAGCCACTCATGCTTACATTGGCCAATATCAAGAGGTTCTTTTTGATGGTAGCTTCTCATGGAGACCAACTTCCAAAGGCCACTCACTTCTATTTGAGAAGAGTGTTTCCAGATGAAGGCATCACTTTTGAAGGATGACTTTTTGGTGACCGGGTATGTCAAAGGAGAAGACAAAAACATGGGGTCACATTTCAGATCTTCAATGCTGCTCCTTAGGAGGGTTGATCCATATTGGAGATCTCAATCCTTGGTAGAACGATCTGCAAGTTGCATGATTCTTCATGACACTGAGGGAGACTCATAGATACATGGTTTGGGGAGGTCATCTACTCTTATGGCAGAGTCTTCTTGACTAGATTTTTTGAGCTCAAGAGGAAGCTATTAGATGTAGCACATGTGGACCTTATTTCCATGCACTTTGATGCATTTCATTCTTTTCGATGTAGGAGTTAACTTGGGAGGGAACTAACATGATATATTTCAGCATATGGAGAGATGCATAGATCGTATGTTGATGGAGGTTGAACAACCACTTCCCTACTCAATGAGAGTGAGGGAAAACTTCGCATGAGCCATTTCCATCTCAATACCAACTACATAGTAGAGAAGGTACAATTTACATTATGATTTGCACTTTACTTTTTTATATGAGCAAGATGTTGTATTAAGGAGGGTACCTTCTTATACATTATATTATGATGAAATGGAGGTGAAATTTAGCATTGATATCACATCCTATTGGTGGTTTGTGGGGTGTTTCTCACATGATTCTTGGTGTGCACCATTGACACCAAATTTTACCTTCATGATCCTATCTTATAGGATGATTAGGGAGAGGAAAAAAGTGTCTAGAAAAGCACTTTTTATTCTTTGATTGACAGTGGATGACCGCGTCGTTCCACATGTGGAACAAGTGATCCATCTCTCTTGGCTATTATATGGAAACTTGTTTTCATTGGTTTTTGCTTCCATGTTGGAGATGTTCTTGTGTTTATGGGAAGATTTGTTTGAAGAGTGGCACAAGTGAGTGAGGTGCCCATTGTTTTTACAATTCTCCTATTTTGTATGTTGCATGTTTCAAGAGAAACCATGGGGCAAACCATGATGGCCACACTATGTATCTTGTCTTTCAAAGTGGGAGAGCCATTTGGAGAACTTGGAGTTTCGGGAGGGGGCACTTCTCATGGCTGTCAGATTGGTGGGAGAAGCTTTGGCCACTTTGAAGCCATAAAATTTCATCCCAAGATCGGGAAGAAGCACTCTGATAAATACCAGAAATGGAGAGAGAAACAACTTGGGAAGAGAATTTAATTTTCTCCATGCAACCCCAATACATTTGATGAACCAGGGGTTGAGGATCCTTTTGATGAGCTACCTAGAATGGCTCATTTCATTTGGATTATGTAAGTTAGTTTGGGAGTCTCTCACTGGAATGATATTCCCCATGTTTTTCATCAATCCTACCTGGAGGAGGCTGAAAGCAAGAAGAATACTTACACCTTCCACCTTTTCATGATGCACACCATTTGGTTTTGCATGCTTGGGAGGAAAAATTGGAGGGTAGATTTATTGTAGATTTCTTTGAGAAGTGGTGGGGACTATTGATGACGAGGCCACAAGAGGAGGAGGGAGAGGAATTTTTCTCTCGACATGCTTTTGAGGACAAGAAACATTTTGAGTGGGAGTACCGTAATATTCCAAAAATTTAGCCTTCACTAAATGGAATATTATAGTGTGTTGTATCACTAGTAGGTGAATAACCGGGTGGGGAGGCCCATAAGTTTCCTTAGAAGCAAAAAACACTTCAAGTGTGAAAGGAGAACTTTTTCAAACGCTAAATAAAGCACTCAAATATGAAATGGAGATCAAGTGCTGATTCACTAAATTTTACCAAGTCAACAACATTGTTATGGAGGAGTAGAGATTAAATGAAGAATATGACAGCTTTGGAGGGAGTTTGATCTCATGGAGAAAATGACCTAATTGAGGCCAAGGGCAAGTAAGCTCATAATCTATATAGTGAAGGGGATGACATCCATATGAGGATATGGTTTGATTATTATTTTGTATATGGTCTATTTAGACTTTGCACTCTCTTTCCCCGTTTAAAGGTGGTTTGCCGTGTCGTTTAGCACCGGGTGTTCCCGAGCGGTGAATCCCACATCTTTCCTTGAGAGGCCTCTTGTAAGAGTAATGCATTCATTTCCAAATTATGGTTCTTAGGCCAGATAGTAACTTTCTTCATCAGCGTAGTTTCTTCAAGTTATTGTATGGTTGGGTGTGGTGTTAGAAGGAGGGTTAGAAACCCACTTTCTCGAGTTTTCAGTTTTCACTGAGGAAGGATTCCTTCACTGGGAGATCATTTTGGAGAGCTCTTGGAATTTATTTCAGATCTTAGTCATAAATCTAGATATTCCCCATCATTTAGGAGATGTTCATGCTGCAATCGCATTATCTCAGGGTTGTTTTCAAGGAGGGATCTGTGGCTCCTTTTAGAGTGTTTTCTTCGATTGAAGGGTTCATCATTTCATGGGAGGATAAATTTGAGGAGATTTATATTATATCTGATATACTTTGGCATTCTACACTCATGTGCTTCATTTTTCAATGAATCTTCAGCCCTAGGGCTTTAGATCCCATCTTGTAGGGTATTTACAAAATCCTTCCGGTTCTTTAAAGGGTTTGTATTGCCTAGATTCTATTGGGCATATATTTTGAGGCATGTAACAACCCTACATATTTTTTACATCCTTTTACCGTAGTAGTGTGTTTATAACTACACTCAGAAAGGGGCCTGACATTTTTTATTGTAGTAGCAATTCATATTCAAAGAGGAATGTTTATGCGAGGCTTGTTTCCCTATTGTATATGATTGATGCCTCTACTATTTTGTATTGATTTTCTGATATAATGATGTGTCTACACAAATTTTAATGTTACTATTGATTTACACTACTATTTCCAAACTTTTGTGTTCATATATTCGTCAGTTTCCCCATTTTGGGATATTACATCCAAAACACATCATAAATGCACTCCTATGAGTCATTACCAAAAATTTAGGTTAGAAACAATCAAAATTTAGCTAATAACAGGATTCTTTGTCTCCTTGAGTAATTACATGATTTCTCAAAAATGAGGAAAAAAACTTATCCACGAAACAACTCATGGGACAGTATACATAGCTCGATATTTTGACCATTTTCTCATCGATACTTGTCTAGAGCACCCATGATATGAAGCGTTGTGTTGCACACATAAGCATCACGCTTTTTAGTAGAAGATTCGCATAACTTGGAGGGATTTTTTAGCTTTCAAATTTTAGGTAATTCCTCCATTGATTTGAAGATTGTAAAAGGTAGCCCTCGATGCCTCTATCCAACCCAATCTTTGAAGCTAACAAAACCACCAAAGACCTTTCAAAACTCCATTTTTCCAAGTTTACTCCATAAGCATCGGGGTAATGTGGAAAATAGTGGTAGAAGCATGAAAAATAGAGTTTTTTTATAGTTTTTATTCAAAACTAGGAGGTGTCATGGAAAACCAATACCATATCTTGAATGTAAAAATCCAAGAGAAACTAAATCCATGTAGATAAAATCTCACTTGGAGCCTCTCGAGGAAAAGCATCGCGTAGCCGCGTGATGCTTCGCAAGGGTGAAATTTCCAGAATTTTCCAAAAATAACAAAATATAAAAAATGTTCAAAACTTATATTTTGGTCCATGGCATACTTGAATGATGATCTAGACAGCTATGGATGCCTCACCTAGCAAATCCAAGTTGTATTTTTATCTTAATTAGGGTTTCTTTAAGCTTTTTCTTCAAATTCTTAAGCCTAACTTTGGCGATGTGCCTATGGAGATTATTGTTCCTTTCTACCTTCTTAAAAATTATATCTAAATTTTCATTCACCTTATCAAGCTAGAACTCTTTGTCTTGCTCATTTTAAGAATGTTGATCAACCATCAAAGCTTTTCTAACCTAATGGAGATGACTTTGTTTCTCACTTTGTCCCGGTTAATCCTCTTTTCTGGCCTCCTTGGCTTTATTATAGCCCCCTTGTCTTCCAACTAATCAAAATATACCACCGTTTTCTTCTCCCTTACCTTTGTCTCATTTCAAGATCTCGCCTTTGGCTTTCTTTGGAGTTACCGTTTCACTTCAATTGCATATTTTCTTCGTATAGTGTTATCATGCAATTTTCCTTTGGAGGGGTTGTCCTTGAGCTCTAATATTTTTGCATAATTTTCCCAGACATTCCTTAGTTAATTTTTCTTCCACCTACTCTTCCATGTCAACCTCCATGTGTGCTTTCTCTTCATGCTCCTACAAAGGTGACTCACTCTCATGCATAGGTGGTTTCTCTAGGGTTTCTCCTTTCTCAATTGTAGTTTCAGTGAAAGCATACCTTTAGTGATCTTAGGAGAAAAAAAAAAAACCATCCTTTTTACCCTTCCCATAGGTTTGAGTGATTTCATCCCTTGGTGTATTTGGAACTCCTCTACTTGTCCGATTGAAGATAAAACCTCCTTTGGCTTTGTTGATGTTAATGGTATGCTTAATGATAGGTGGACTAGTAGTGGGCATAGAAGCAACTAACTTCATGAAATTTTTTCCAAGACGTATTGATTTTTGTTTCGATGAAAAACTATAACCTTGAACTAGCCATGATGGAACAAATTAGCATGGTGATCCTTTCTCAGACTACCATTTTGACTATACTCTTGAATAGATAATGAGGCAAATTGAGTGGTTTGGTGGTAGTGAAATGCATCAACATCTTATGTGGTATTGGTACAATATTTAGAATCTCCTTTTTGATATGTAAAATACTTCATGATTAGCTTCATCAATGGGGCATACCGTCAAGTAAATACTTTAAAGGAAATATGTGTTCGTGAACACGTTTGTAATGAGGTTTTAAGAACATTTTATAGTTCTCAATGTCCAAGTCCATCCCTTTGAACCATATTTCTCCATGGTTCGGATACTTGCTGCCGCAGGCTATAGAATCTATTGGATAAAGTGAACTCAATCCATGCTATGTTAGCATTATCTCTCCTAAACTGTGGAAAAGGTTTACACCGAGCATGACAACTTACCTTGAACTCTTTCACAAAATATTAAACAGCCAATGTCTTCAAAGATTTCTTAAAGAAGGAGAAGACCATCTCCCAGAAATTGATGGCTCAAACCCGGAATGATGACCTCTCAGGACCTTTCTTCTCACCTTCCATGATGTTTTTCAAGAAGGGAAACCCTGGGCCTGATGTGGAGGAAAGGGAAAGTCAAAATTAGGAAAACAGTGATGATGATATAGTGATTTTAGGAAAGAATGGGATGGAAAAATGTTAGGGAAAAATCCCTAAAATTCTTGGGGAGATAGTGTTGAGTTAGCTATAGAATGCAAGTGAAAAATTTTGGAAATGGGTAAAGGTGGAAAAATGTTTAAAACACATATTTTTCTCCTACTTTCTCATAGTATGTAATGAAAACTAGGGTTTGAGTGGAAAATGGTAGTTATGAGAGGTATGCGTGATATTTAGTGATTTTTTAAGTTATAAGAGTGACACATGGCTGTTTTTATGTGATGAAACTAGAGGTTTTCCAATTTAAGCAAACCAAACATCACTGAAACCAAAAACGTAGTGGAGAAAAAAACTAGAGGAGGGGATCCACCCTTTCCTCAAGAAATTCACTGGGCTAGAGAGGTAAGGGATGTTCACTTACTAGTTTGGAAGCACCTCAACTTTTGAGAAATGATGAATTGTCCCTTGATATCTCTTTGGAGCTGAAGCCAAAGCGTAGTACAACTCTAAGTGCAGCATGGTGAAATCTTGACTGGGCTTTCTTATTGGTTGGTCTTCTCAATCTTGATAGCTATGGAGGTTGTGAGGATGAGGAGGATATATATTTTGAAAAAAAAGGATGAAATGAACTCCAAAACTTCATTTCCATTTATAACTCACAAAAATTTTCTTTGACTTTAGTGAAATCAAAATCACTGAAAAATTATTTTTGAAAAAATTGATCATGTAGCATACTTATCGAGAAAAAGATAAAATTTCTTGGATTTGTTTTCCTATCTTCACTAACTCCCAATGAAGGTGATTTAAATAATGATAAATACCATTTATTTTCCTTCTTCATGACATGATTTGGACATTCTCGATGGCGAAACAAAGGAAGCCTAGAACATGATCTAGATGGAGGTATGTTGACTAATCTATGACCCTAGATTGATGATGAATTACATGACCTTGAAATTTATGATGACTATGTGAATGGGTAAAGGAGAATGTATCTAGAAACATCTCAAGAAAATTATTTTATTTGAGAATTTGTTTGAAAACACAAAATTTTTACCAAGGACCACTACCAAGTAAACCTAAAGAGTGTATTTGATCATTGAACATTTAGACACTAACAAGATGTATGGTAAAGCTTGGAGAGTATGTCTCGGTTTAGGCCTGGGTTGACCCTGATCTCGTACTGGCGCTGTGTGTAAATCCCGAGAGAATAGGAGATGGGGAAATTCCTCATGGTGTAGGAGGAGAGAATCCATGGATATCCATGCTTTTGTTGTCCTAGTGATCGTGGGTGTAGATCAAGATAAATTTGTTATGCCATGTTTATTATGTTGGCCTAGAGATTTGAGATGGATCATGGTAAAGTTTTGTATTTCTATTGATGAGGCAGGTTAGTGGTTTGGCCTCGAGATTCCCGTTATAAGCAATCTACTCCTAAGGTCTTGGGTTGGTAAACATCACAGAGCAAGGGCATGTCATCACAAGAAGGACTCTAAATTTAACAATTTCTATGCTTTAAATTAGAAAGTGAGGATTTCCGTGTGATCTTACTTTTATCCTTTGTTTTTGTAGATCTGTAGGGTTCAAACCCCCGCAAGTCCTCGTGCTCCGTAAACTCGCAAATAAGCAAAGAACAAGCACAAAAGCCCAGAAGTACAAGGAAGACATATGTCCTAGAGGTTAGCAACATAGTATACATAATCTCATGAATATAATGAGAAATAAACTTATTCAAGATTATTAACCATGTATAAGAGATATATAACATATGAACATCAAGAACAAGATGGTACTTCTTTTTATTGATAACATGTATAGAAAACAATAAAGGGAGAAAATGAGATCTGCCACGACCTTGAGCAAACCGTCCTCCGGATTCATCCATCCCAGCCTCAAAAAGCTTCTTCCATGAATGCCGCAAAAAATATGTCAGCTACGTAATGGAGGGCATCATCACAAGGAACAAGGGTTTTCGAAAAACTGGGAAGTGCGGTGAGGAACAATGGAAATATCAAACTTGATCGCATATAACAGTTATAATATCTATAATTATCTCTCTTTCCTCCTTAGGCCATTCCTTTGAGGCATATTTATACTTCCTAAAATTAGTTTTTTCAGTTTAGGAACATTTAGGCCACAAAGCTAGGGTAGTTAAGTTAGCTGCAAAAAACCGTAAACCCCGCCAATAATAATGGGGAAATTTTTATATTTTTTTAATATTTTAAATAGCATATGTGGGTTCACTATATGGACCCGAAAAGGCTAATGTAAAACCTGGGCAGAATACCAGATGGATTTAACACTGCTTTTTGAGAAATGTGACTTCAAGTCTCAATGGGAAGGGTCACTAAGGAAAATGCATGTCATCAAGTATATAGTGGTGATAAATGATGCTATAATAGATGCCCCCTAATATATGAGGTCGAAGGGGTATCGATGGAAAAAATGTATTATGTGCATAGAAAGAACCTTGCGAGGACTAAAGAGGACTTCACCGTGATTTTAGCCTCCCAAAAACTAGTGATAGAAATCGTAGTAAGATAGCTCATGTCTAAGGCATACCCATGCCTGAAAGAAAATTATGTCCAGATATGAAGTATTGAGTGGATCC
This sequence comes from Pinus albicaulis, assembly GCA_034641835.2. Taxonomy (NCBI): domain Eukaryota; kingdom Viridiplantae; phylum Streptophyta; class Pinopsida; order Pinales; family Pinaceae; genus Pinus; species Pinus albicaulis. Next base: position 160,098 of record JAXQQM020087122.1, read on the forward strand.
AATATGTATACAAGTATAACTGAAATGTAAAGTACATAATGAATCATCGGATCACCTATTGGATGTATAAGTCAAAATCATGTCCAAGTATCACATCTAAAAATATCAACAATGATGCCGCATATATCTGATCACTCAAGTCACAATCCTGACCCCAAGTACCAACCATAATTGGTGGTACAAATGGTACAACACGCAACTCTCGGTGCCAACATATAAGATGTTTCGTGATGAAACTACAACATATAAGGGTGTATGGTGTCACCGGTAGAAAAATTAAGGAGCTTTCTCAAAGTGAACCAAGACACGCTCGATGAAAACCCGAGGCTCTGCACCCATCACCATGGAAAAATTCTACATAATGGGAATAAATGAGCTAAGGTCGACCATGTGAGAAATCATTTGATTACCGGGTCATTGATGTATACCATTAACAAATGTAGGAAAACCCACTGATAATGATAATGAGTGTCAAGGTGAGCGTTACAACAAGTGCGAATGAACTACTTGAATTCGAACACTTGAAAGAATCTATCAATTAGGACGCAATGATTTATTCTCACCTGCCGATAGCGAAGATTCTACCACCGATGACTCGCAAACCCTAAGGTACCGAAAAAATGACTCTACACCTTATTCCCGCAGAAATGAGCGTAGTCGATGAGAAAATATTTGTCTAAGTAAGGAATTAAGGCATCCCACATCATTCTAAATATGAGTGTAACCTGTGCCAAGATTTGGAAGGAATCAAACATGAATCAAAGTGAAGTAACCAACCCTAAGCACGTTTCAAGATCAACAAAATGGAGCTATCACATGACAAACAACCCTTCCGAACCAAACAATAGTAAAAATGAAAAAGAGGCGAGATATCCACCGATAGAGTAAATGGAAATCAAGGTACTGCACAAATCCCATGTGTGATAATGTAAGATGTTTAACACAAGGGAAACCACCTTACCAAAGACCCATGATGTTGATCAAATTTGAGCACAAGGTCACCTATCAATGATGGAAATAAGGCGAGGTGCTAAGCAAAGGTTTACTCTCGGTGAGAAATATGTCGTAGTCGATAAGAGGAAAACCCGCTGCAGCAAGAAGTCAGTGGAGACCTTATCAAACCAAACATGAGAAAAGGACCAACAATCGATGTGATAGAAACTTTCGCATACCGATAAAAACAAAGATGTTCAACTAAAAAAATGAGTCCAATATATACTAGAAAGGCCGACTCCAAGTTAACTTACCTTGAACAAAGAATATCTCCATGTCGACTATGGCAGAAATGATAACTTTGTATAAGTTTTTCATGTAGGAGGCATAAAAAAACCCTCCATATGATTGGAAGAGATAATCAACTGTGGGAGGGCTGAATCAATAACAAGGTTATGGCTTCTCCTAAGTAAAAAACTAAAACCATCCCAAATGGAGAAAAGACCTAGCTTTTTTTGCTTTGTTCAAGGGCGACACAACTAACACCGTAGCTACCATCAAGTATAGAAGCATTGTCCCATTCCCACTCTTTTTTCATTTTTTTTTTTTTTATCTTTTTTATATTTCAGTTCTAAAAAGGAATTAAAGAATTCCTATAGCACAACCGATAGAACGATTGGCTCCGTAAACAAATGCACTAGTTCCCGGATCGGGGAACAATCCTATGCTCAATGCAAGGCATCGAAAATCGGTAAGTCACACCCAAAGGACAACATCCATGTATAAAGGTGTCAAGTCACAAATGATAAGTGATTACATGGTTAACTTGTACGTAAATACATGGTCAAAAGATAATAAAATGAGTCCAAATGAAGCCGACTAAAGGCCAAGATAAATAAGTATTCAATATGCAATGACAATACAACTTACAACACATCTGAGCTCTTAAGGTAAATGGCTAGAATAAAGATAGTGAAGAAGAAGAAGAAGAATGAAGTTTCTAATGCATAAGTCATGGCGGGATTAAAGAGGACTTCAGCCACATAAATTGTGGCATGGGTGACAAATGCTAGCGAGGAACTAACTAGGAAGCCCATGTAAAGGATGCCTCTACCACCAAATCATGATTTAAAAAATCGAATAGAAATGGGTGAAATAGTCATGACATGATGGGATCAACCATATTTAAAGTGACCAAAATGGAGGCTAGTATGTATAAAAACGCAACGAAAAGTGAATTCCCTAACCTATTGTTGAGCCCTAAAATTATCTTCTCGTTGCAAACCTTCACTTCCATTTCATCATTTATTTATCACTTCATAAGCCTAAAAATCAATGAATAATGATTAAGATTTCTTAAAGGTTACATACAAATGATTAACATATTGTATTTTCATGGTTTTTGCCGTATTAATAATTTTGTGCAATATACCTACAAAATACGACGTTCCGTAGCCGATCGAAAGGCTCAAGCTACTTTAGTGGTTGAATATGTTCCAGGTTTCAAGCTTGGAGGATTAGGCCACATTGGTGTTTCTAGAATGATGCCTACATGAATTCTATCCTACTCACTCAAATTCCCGTATCGATGTAAAAACGTGCCTAAACTCATGGTCAAATGTGGAGACAAACTATGCTATCTAAAATGTAAAAGAGACTTGATTTGAGCAAATAGCCCCATTAAAGTCTAAATTTGAATTAGCAAGAGTCCAATAGTCCTATTGCAATTCTAATTCTAATTAGCCAATTGTGAGGCAAGTATATCTCATAATCATGTATTTTTCCTTTAAATATTGGTTGTACAAGACCAAAAAAGACAGCTAAGAAAAAGTACAATACAGCTCAGATTTACAATGATACTCTATTTTCAAATGTTGTTTTAATAAAGAGATTAGCCTCTAATGCCGTACCGAAGACAACCTTGAGGAGTTAAAGATTCTTTATGCCAAATCGATAGCGTAGGCCCCCGCTATCCAAGGAGGCTTCTACATGCTTTCTAGATAGGTAGCTTTGAATTTGCTTTGTTACTTTTTACTTAGACAGCTTTCTTCCGAGTTCATATCTTTAGTATCATGTCTTACATTGTTTGTTTAAATAAAAGATCCTCGTGATTTTATAGTTAGTCGTTTCTCAAAGTTTTTCCAACATATCTCTATTCAATGAATGGATTTAATTGTAACATCCCGAGTTACTAGCACTTTGGTTTTTCATTTTAGATTGGCACTCATTATTCTACAACCACATTTTTTCTAAGCTTTTCCAACATATCACTATTATATGAATGAGATTTATTGTACTATGTTGAGTTATTAGCATTTCCTCGTTCCGAAATTAGATAGAAGATCCTCATATTATTACAAATAGTCTTTTTCTTTCAAAATCGTTCTGAAGAATTTAAATCAGAGTAGACATAGCCGTAATGCCGTGGAGTTATCGTTTTCTTGTTGTTTAGAAGATCCTGCATCACTACTTCTAAGTCTCCTTCAATAAACTTCTTCAACAACTTACGATGAACGAGATCTAGTTGTAATGTCATAAGTAGTTTCAAATATTCATAGGAGATCCTTAGCATATTGTAAAATTCTCTTTCAAGCTATTCCAAAATACCTCTATCATATGAATAATAAAATATAATATTTCTAAGTTGTTATTTGTTTTAGAAGATCCTCATCACATTGGAGTTTAACCTCTTTCACAAATATTCCAACAAACCTCTCTAACTAAATGGATCAAAGAATTATAATGTTTTGAGTTACGTTTCATGTTCATTTGTAAGCTATAAAATCCATGGATTAGGATACTTTGCTTTTTCATCATTTTCCTAATTAGGAACAGAATTTAAAACTAAACTCTATTTTAAGTCTAAGGTTTCCTTTTATTTTCTTTTCGACATAGATTTGATTTCATCTTATGAACATAGAGTAGCATACTAAGCACTAAAAGACAAAAACCCCAAAAACAATAAAAAAAAACACATACAACGAAGTAAGGAAAAGGTCACTTAGGCATGCATAGTGCACCACACTTCATCAAAGTTGCAAGCCCCGGGTTGGATAATTAATGGAAGCAATTTAGGAAACATTAAATTGACTAAACATTTTGGCGCCATTGCCGGGGAAGTGTAACTAGTAACCTTTAATTCTTACATCCAAAAAAAAATAAAAATAAAAATAAATACTTCAACCACCTACCACACCCACTATACCATGTGGCAAGAGCCACACATCCACATCATGAATTCATATTTTTGTAGGTAGAAGAAGAGGTGACAAAAGAGGTTAAAGAAATGGGAGGAGATGATGACAATGAGGAAGATCCTATTAGATTTCCCATTCAAGAAATCCATATCAACGTTCAAATGAAGAACATCCATCCATCCGTACTCCCTAATTTCAAAGGTATGAGATCAAGACCCATAAATATTTCTTTGAATTTCAAATAATTTAGAGATCTTATGGCTACCGTTGTACATTCAAAAATTGAATTTAGTTTCTGCAACATTGAAGGATAGAGCTCTTAGATGGTTCATGACTTTAGAACAAATTTATATGACATGGGATGATATGAAAATAGTATTTTTGGAAAAATATAAATATTATTGCATGCACCATTACCTTAGAAATGAAGTCTTTAAGATGAAACAAAAATAGGATGAAAGCCTATAAGATTTAGTAGAGATATTTTCCTATAATATCAAAATATCTAAATTGCATAATTTAGGATTAGATGCATTAAAAACTCTCCTACTAAATGCTATAAAGGATGAATGGATTGATATTCTTAATTGGGGAAAAGGAGATGTCTATCGATTGTCATTTCAAGAATTTTGTGAACTATGCAAGAACATATCAAGAGGAAAAAATCAAAGTGTGTAAGATCCCCTCAAGATCCGGCTTATGGCAAGAGTATAAATGCATCAAGATTGGTAAGTCAAATTTACCATGCTAAGAATGCAAAACAAGCAAAAAGTTGCTTCATTTATATTTTGCCCTAAATGTAGAAAGAAACATGCTTTGCATGAATGTCCACTTGATAACATTAAAATGTGTAAAACTTGTGCAGGATCACATACTACTGAAGATTTCCCATCATTACCAGGGTTGAAGGCAATTTACCAGAAGGATAATGGAGAAAATCAAGCACAAGAGCAACTTTGTTATGTAGCTCCAAGAGGGCTATGGCAGCCTCATCAACCCAATATGATGCAATATCCTTATGCACAGTTTCAAGGTTATGCACAACAACCTCAAGGTAATTGGAAAACACCCTTGCCTTGGAAACCTTGGCCATATCAATCCCAACCTCAAAATCAACCTTGGAAACCTTGGCCATCTCAATCCCAACCTCAAAACCAATCTTGGCAACAAAGTTGGCAAAGGCCCTATCAAGGAAATCCATCATATCCTCAATCTTTCCCTCTCTATCCTCAATACCATGATCAATGTTATCCATACCATTTACCTCCACTACAACATCAATATCACCCTTATTTGACCTCAATTCAACCTTTCCCATTACCATCCACACAAACACCCCAAAGATTCCCCACTCCACTACCTCCACAACCATTTCATATCCCCAACAATAAAACACCTCAATCAACTTACAATTATGAGGTATTGCAAAATGATTCACCAGCTATCATTGAAGAACAACAACCAGAAGAAGAAGACTCAGATAAGGTCCAAGAATCATGGATGTCTATTGATAAAGAGGAGATATTGGAACCAGAGATTGAAAAGTCTCATGCATGCCTATCACTAGATTCTATGAATGAAGATCACATCTCCGAAGACTTGCATTTCATGATAGAGGAAAGACAAGGAAGACAAGATTACATTGAATCTTGGTTCAATTCAGTCATCGGATTCCAATGCTCAATTATTCAATATCTTCTGACATCATCTAAATCAAGACAGCTGGCATCTCATATACTGGTACATATCAAAGAGTATCTTTCAAACCTGCATATGAGTTTATCTATCATCTTGTTACAGACATGGTTCCATTGGAAGTATTCATATACTTGAACAAGATTTTCTTTTTCAAGTAGAGTAGGGCATTAAAAAAAAAAAAAAAAAAAAAGTCCTATTGTGAAAACCAGCTTGTTGGCGCAATTGGACATGAGCTTTGCTTGAAAACCAGGCAAATGGCGAGCAAAGTTCACAATAAGTTCTGCAATTTCATGATTGTTTCAATCTTTCATGGTTCTTCAAATCATTTTTGGTTCTATGCTCAAGTTGGATGATGTGGAATTCCTTAAGGTCCACCTTCCAACAGATCTTGTCCCATTGACCTCAACACTTTATCTGGGATCAAGATTAGAGATTATTTGGAGTGCCTTGGAGCTTGCATTCATCAATGGCAAGCCTCCTCGTTGATAACAATGGGAATACAACAATGTCTCTTGATTGTCAAATCTTGCAGGCGACTCGACTTCGACACATTCATTCGTCCCTGTCAAGATGCACTGAGGTACCTTGACATTCATTTACATTATCGGTGATTTGTCTCGCATTGGTTAGCGATTTTCATTATTGATCGGTAATCCAATGATTTCTTCCCATGCTCGACTTCGACACATTTATTCGCATGGTAAGAATTGTACCATGAATGTTGGCTTTGATGAAGACTAATGGTTTTATGGAATCAACAACAACTTGCAGCAGTACATTTTATTAGTTTCTTGTAGTAGCATGTTCATATTTTTGTCAATTCAATAACAGCTGCGGAAAGTGGCAGTTTCTGCAGCCATTGCTGTAGCAGCCTGTTTTCGTCTTTTTGCAACTTTTTCCAGAAGGCAGTTTTGGCGCAACTTTTGCAAGAGACTGGAGCAGAAATAAAAAATTCTGAGCTTCTGGGTTTTCTCAGAATATGATAAATTGAGTAAGACGCTGACAGAATTTGGAAAAAAGCAATTTTTAAGGGCATTTCAGAAGGGTTTTTCAGGCAGATTTTCAATTTTCAGCGTTATGGACAGAATAGGACAGATTTGAGTATTTTTGCACAGCAGCACCTTTTCTTCATCAAAATGAAATTCTGGAAGCATGTGGTAGTAGAGAAGGTAAAAATACACAGTTTCCCTTTGGAATCACTCAATTTGGCCTTAAAATGAGTTCGTGGCGTACTTTTTTGTTGCAACATTGGGCAAAATGAAGGGTGAAACAGGGCAGAAATTGATTTTGTCATAACTTTCAAACCGTGCATCCGTTGGTCCTGAAATTTTTATGGTAGATGCATTGAGGTAGGGTGAATAAACACAGAAAATTTCAGAAAATTTCAGTTTGTATTCTTCAAGAAATTAGCCACTTTCACCTACAGCCATTTCTCATTTTTTGGGAGATCCGTGCAACCAATGGCAGAGATTTTTCGTCAGAAGATGCATAATAATATTGGTAACAACCTCAGAAAATTTTAGGGAAGTCTGATGTACCATTTGAGAGAAATTGCAAAATTCATTTCATTCTACAATTCCACTCCATCTCACTCCACTTTCACTCCATCTCACGCCATTTTCATTCCATTTCACAAGTCATATTTCACTTTCACTCCATTACATTTCACATCCATATTCCATAGCCATACATCATTTCTTTTTACACAATGCATGTTGCAGCCACATCTTATTCAGCAGTTCTGACACAGTTGTACAACCTACAAAGAGATGATGATTACAGGAAATTGAAGGATTCTATTTTGAAGATCAACATGCTAAAAGAGGACCAAAGGAACAACATCAAGCACAACAATTAACAAGGTCAAAATTCTGAGGTAAATTGTGAAAATTATTTTAATAGAAAAAATTTAAAACATGAAATAGATACAATGTGTATAATCATATGTTTCCTAAACAACCTATCATTCGAATTGATTAACATATCTTGGCCATATCCCTTATCCAACAGTCCAACCTACTATTCCACATCTCCTTAAGATTGTATCATTCACTTATTTCACCACAAGTTCATCATAAATCCTCCATCAGATCCATAGCCACTTCATTTTCCCTGATAGCTTAATTACCTCTATCCATTCACCTCCATTACACTTTGCAGCCAATCCATCTCTAAGTGCAGAAAGGTAATTCTGAGGGTGAAGCATCATTCTTCAACTAATCCATCTTTAGACACAGAGATACAGTTTCAAAATAAAGCATTAGACTCTGTAGTCAATCTAGCTTCAAGAAAAGTAATTCTGAAAGGAAGATAATCTGCACAAAGGAGGAATGTGGCTAATTGTCAGGACAGAACTAGTTGGAGTCAAGTATTTGGAAGGATATCCACAAGTCAAGGAGCTACTACAACAAGCAGGGAGGTTAAATTTTATATATAAATTTGATGGCTTCCATAAGGAGATTATAAAATCTTTTGCCAAATATTTTGATGGAGCAGAAGAAGAAAAACTGACATGGTTATTGAAAATAAACTTGACACTCCACTACAGGAGGAAGATGAAGAACCAATTTCTAAAAAGTTAACAGAGATTAGAAAATAGATTAGGGCCAAAAGAAGCAGAAAGATAAGGTTGGATGTTCTAACAGAGGTTTCAGAGCAAATGGAATAAGTTTTGATGAAATTGCATGAGGACATGCAATAGTCTTGCAGTGGGGGTATGTTGAGCCCTAGAATTGCCTTCTCTTTTACAAACCTTCACTTCATTTCATCATTATTTTATCACTTCATAAGCCTAAAATCAATGAAGAATGATTAGGATTGCTTAAAGGTTACATGAAATTGATTAACATATTGTATTTTCATGATTTTCGTTGTTTTAATAATTTTCTGCAAAATAGCTACAGAATACAGGCGTTCTGTAGCTGATCACGCGTTCCGCAACTATTTTAGAGTTTAAATGGGTTACAGGTGTCATCTGAAGGAAAAACTCATATGGGAAAATTCTACAGCACTCCCTCATCATTTTTTTCTCTCCACGAAGTCTGAGTTCGAATCTCCAAGCGGTTATGCACGTGGAAGAGATTAAAACTGAGCAGCAGTTTCCTATCAGGACACGAACTCCACATAAAGAACGAGGCCTTCAATAAGAATTTCAATTTGATTAGAAGTGGGAAAGACACTTATCCATTTATTTTCTCTAGATTATTTATGCAATCTTGATATAAATATGACTCGGGATACCGAGCAACGCTGGTTAGATTTTGGCTTTTGCTGCTAGATTTCATAGAACCGTGAATACTTTGTTTTAAGTATTTTTCTCCTTTAATAAAAAAGACATCGTTTTAGTGCAAGAGATGAGTCAAATTTAAGTGTATTTGCAAGCTAATCCAGTGGTAGAGGGCCTCTACTGCCCGAGAAGCTCCGTTCAGATGATTTAGATAAGTAGCCTTAGCTTGATTTCATTTTCAATTTCCAATTTCAATAGTTTTATCAACTTCATGATTTTATGCTCATTTACATTACATATTACAGTTAGTCCCGTTCTATGAATTCTTCACAAATACCTCTAATGATGAATGGGAATTAACTGTGATATTTTAGGAGTTTAATCGTGTTTTCATTTCAAACTGTGTGTTTTATGTCAATCTGCATTAGATAGTACAGCCAGACTTGTTTTCTTAAGCTATTCCAAAACAACATTATGTTAAACAATATAAGGACGTAATATGCAATAGATTAGTTGCACTGTGGTTTAATACTCTGGAGATCAAAAAGCGCTGTAGTTCATTGTACTTCAAAGTTAGTATTATGGCATTTTGGTTTAATTCTGTTCACCATCTTTCCAGTTTGAATAATTGCATTTTAGCCCAGTTGTGGTCACTGTGTTTTCAGTTTGATTAATTGAACTTTAGCTTAACTCTGTCATTTGTATTTCAAAATTGATTAATTTCATTCTTGTTCATGTTTTGCTTAATGTATAGTCAAGTCTCATTAGTTAGTTGTATAATAGTTCTGTTTTACTAGACTAAGGCCTTCATTATTTACAAAGACTATTCCTGTTATTAAAATTTTCCAACATATCACCATACAGACAAGAATTGGTAATATCATTTCACGGCCTTTACTATTCTGCAAATTCTCATAATTGTGCAACTAGCCTTTTCCTCAAACTTATTCCAAAATACTTAAACTTCCGAATAAGATTTAGCAATGACAATTTAGGTTGCAGAGTAGATTAGTTTCAGTATCCTTGATTAATTTAGAGTAGAATTATTCACTGTGTTGCAGAACTATCTTCTCCAAATATATTCAAACAAATCTCTAGTCATGGATAAGATTTGCTTTGTAATATGGTAAATTGTTGTTTAGGAAGACCTCACTGCACTAAATCTATCCTTTTCTTGAAGTATTTCAACATACATCTAACAAAATAATTGGACTAAATTTGTGTTGTGAGTTACTGTCTAGTTTTGCATACCACACATGATTTAGGACTGTTTGTTGTGTGACCAACAACTGCTTTTCACCAATATTTAGTTATTTCTCTTCTTAACACAAAATCATAAAACCAAAAACATCATAAAAACACTAAACACAACAAAGTAGGAAGAGGTTACTTAGGCACATATGGTGCACTTCACTTCAGCAGTTTACCAACCCTGGTTGACAATTAATAAACTCAATTTAGGAGACTAGGTTGAGCACAAACAGAGGCCAGTATGAAAAAATGCAACGAAAACTGAATTCCCTAACCTATATGCAAGTTCAGAATCAAATACCTTCCATGACAGGTCAGTGATCATGGATTCGAAGGAAAATTGGAAATATCTCAAATTCACTAGAATGTACCTGAAAAATAAATTTTCCCAATGCTTACAAGCCAAAAGGTTAAACAGCCTTAATCAAATTGAAAAAATAGACACGAATGAAATTTGTGAAAATTTTCAAATTTTGGGCATAAATAAGCATTTTGACTCACATTTTGATCATTTGTGTAGTGCATAAGTGGAAAAAGAGGGAGCTCTAGAGCAAAAAATCCTCTTCTTGCATATGGAGCAACCGGCCACCAAATCACCTCGAATCAGTCAGTTAAGCCTTGTACTCATCCTATTTATCAATTTTATTCCTATTCCAAGAAAAATTTTAGATTTTTGATCGTAAGAAATATATTTTCTTTGAAACCCTCTATGTATATGCGGGTTCGTCACAAGGAATTTGCGTATAGACGTGACTGTGTCCGAATGAGGTCGCATATGTGCAAAGTGGAATTCAAAAACTTATATCTAATTGGTCAATGGATGAAATTGACCAGGATGAGTATCAGTTGGATAGAAAGAGAGCACAATGCTATTAATAATGAAGTGATGGAGGACCAACAATCCTTAGATATACTTTGGAGTTGTGGTTTACTCAAATTTTTCAAAATGCCAAAAATGAAAAGAATGATCGATTGCTTGAGATGTTGGTTGATCATTGGGAACCAGATGAATATTGCTTTATAATTGATCAAATTCCATTGAGAATAGAGTTGGAAAACATACATTTTATCACTAGAATTTCCCTAAGGGGAGACCTAGTTGATTTGCATGGTAAGCCCACTGGAAGGCTTAATGCAGATGACTATGTATAGGTCTATTGTGTAGATGGTGCAAAGAAGGTGGGGACTCAAATCCCAATCAAAGATGTATGAGATTTGTACATGAAAATCCTTCTCTTCACTATTGGTAGAGTGGCAGGATCAACATCTCTACGCCAGGCTTCACACACTCATATGAGTCTAGTAGTGGACTGTTTGGTCCATATTTATGACTGGTGCTCAGCCTTATTGGCTAATCTGAAGAAAAAATTGACTTCTATCCGGTAGAAAAAGACAAAACACTTTGGATGTGACACTATTTTGTTGACATTCTTCTTTGAGAGAGTCCCGGGGCTTCGGCCCAAGGGAATTGAGGATAGCCCGATGGGCAGATTTGATGAAGAGCCTGGGGGGAAGTGAAGTTCCCTGAACCACATGGGATGATGAGTTCTTCCAGTGGTGGGTAGAAAAGGTAATCTCAGTAGAGGACTATCCCTATGCTGGGATGCATTTTCGAGCAGATCCTAATTTGTTTCTTCCATCTGGAGCAGCATGGGGTGAAATTGGTAATATTGCACATGTGATTTTTGATTATGTGATTTTTTTATTTTTCAAATTATATGTAAAATGAAAAAAAAAATTGATAGGACAATACGACTTACAAAATTTCAATGATCATGATGCAGACATGGGACTAGTTAGGCCAGAGGGCTACCGAAAGCATAAGCATCACAGAGGCAAGGCAAATGTTGAAGACCCAAGAAGGACCCTCCATGCCATCCATTGAAACTTGGAGATTTTGACTCAACAAGTACCCTGGAAGCTATAGAGGACCTTTCGGAGGCTATTCAGTGGAGGGTGGTTGGAGTACCATGAGATTGGGTGCAGTTATTCTGTTGTGTAGCTACTGATATTGTGTTCTATCGGAACACAAATGTTGGGTAGGGACCTCAGGCTTAGATTTAGATTTGATTGGATGACTATAATATTTTTTGATGACAGACATGATCAGGCATAAGCCCTAATTTTGTAGGACATGATGGTCCAAATTTTGTATATTTTGAACACTCTGATATATATATATATATATATATATATATATATATATATATACACACACACACACACACACACACACACACACACACACATAGCGATTTATATGATGTGATTGTCCCAAATTTACAATGATGAATGATGTTTTGATATTTTTAAAGTATTGAATGATTAATGTGCTAATAAAGTGCTTGATTAGCTAATGATTTTGCTAACCAATTATTAGATCAAGGAATATGAATGAATGTTGTAACAAACGTACCCTAAAAAATAATCGATGCAAAAATGGGTCTCTGGCACGATAGGTGTTGTTTAATTGCAAACACACCAGTTGTGAATCTAAGTAAAATACTCACGAATAAATACCAAGAGATATTTCCTCCAAGAGTAGGTTGACCACTACAGTGTATTATGCCACATTGTTTGAAGTGGGACCAATGCAGACACCTCTTGAAACTAACAACTGACTAGATGGATAGTGGATTACCCAAGCCGTGGGAGACAGGTTCCAGTTATGTCTACTAGCACCATCGGGAAAACCAAAATGACTCATCTCATCTAATAATACCTGCCAAAGCAGATCAAAATCATCAAAGTCACACCAAAAATCGAAAAAAGGACATATACAAAAATATAGTGTATACAACAAAGCAGATGCTAGGCCGAAGCGTAGGCATAATACTTCTTCAAATAGAGCCCATTTCTAAGCTCCGCCAGCTTGTTCCCATCAAAATCAACCAAGGCATAAGCTCCCTTTTTCAGGACCTTTTGACGATAAAGGGGTCATACCACATGGATTTGAACTTGCTTGCCCCCAAGGCATCCTTCTCTTGGGTATAAACCAAGAAAAGGTCACCTTCAGATAAAACCTTACGCTTGATCGCCTTATCGTACTAAACCTTCACTCATTTCTTTTGTGCCTCATTCATCGTAGCGGCATCCTGATGCTGGTCATCAAGATGTTCTAGATGGATATGGCATTCTTCGACACTATAAGTGTTAGGAAGAAGCTCAAATGCCAGCTCAAGGGAAGGAATTTCACATTCAATTGGAAATATATATTCCAACACATAGCTATTTGAAATGGAGTGAAACCATTTGCAGTCATTATAGACGTCTGGTATGCCCAAAGTGCAGGGTACAACATGACGTGCCAATTGGATCTGGCTTTATTAATTTTCCATTGAAGAATTGTCTTCAAGGAGTTGTTAACGGCTTCAAATTTCCCATTGGCTTGAGGATAATAAGGAGATGAATGCTCCTACTGAAAACCTAATTTCAGAGCCAATTCAACCATCATACTATTCTGAAAATGACTGCCATGGTCAGTGACAATCTCTTTGGGGATACCAAAGCGAGAAATGATTTGATTAAATAGGAATAGGGTTGTTGTCTCACCGTCATTCCCAAAAGTAGGAATAGCCTCAACCCACTTTGTAAAGTAGTCTACTGCTACAATAATGTACTTATGGCCCTTAGCTGAAGGCAGTTTACAAGCAGTATAATCAATACCCCACTTTGTGAAAGGACCTACAGTGATGACAGGAAAGAGTGGAGTTGGATGAGCGTGCATCTTCCGGGTATAAAATTTACAGGGATGACACTTTTGACCGCCTCAACACAATATTTGAAAATCGAGGGCCAAAATTATCATGCACACAATATTTTTTGGGTTGTGGCAAGCCTAGTTAAATGACCACCACAAGCTCCACTATGGCAATCATCCAGCACAACCTCAACTTCTTCGAGAGTTAAGTAGTGTCTAAGGATCAAATCAACCCTGCGGCGATATAGAGTGTCACCAATAATCAAATAAATTTTAGCTAAGTGACGCAAATTTCGATGCTCATCTTTCGAAAAATCTAAGGGAAACTTCGCAATATGGAGATAAACTATGAGATCTTCGTACCAAGGATCCTGTGAAGAAATGAGAAAAATATGTTCATCAGGAAATGATTCTTCATAAACAATCTCTTCTCCACAAGGAAAATTAGAAATCATCTCGGTAAATACCAATGACTTCTTGGATTTGGAAGACAGAAATTCAAGATCAAATTCTTGCAAAATAACAATCCATCGATTGTATTTTCCCCTAGTCACTCGCCTACTGAGAACAAATTGAAATAGATTAACTGTCGCCAAAACATAAGTTTTACAAAGGAGGATATAATGTCTGAGCTGTTGGACATCATGGACAGCTGCCAAAGCAAGTTTCTCAATCGGAGAATACATGAGTTCAGGGCCTACCAGGCCTCGACTAAGGTAGTATACAACATGCTTGCAAAGAGAATCATCTTCTTGAATTAGAACCATACCTATGGTATATTCTGCTGCAGTGAGATATAAGAGGAAATACCTACTAAAATCGGGCGGACTCAGTAATGGGGCAGAGGTCAATGCTTTTTTCAAAGCACCAAATGAATGTTGAGAAAATTAATCCCAAAAAACTGGAACTCCTTTCTTTAACAACCTCATAAATCCCTTTGTAATCTCGGCATAATTCATGATGAATCTCCCTAAGAAATTGGCTTTGCCTTGTAGACTTTGAAGTTGATGGATTGAAGACAAGGGAGACAACTGAAGTATTTCCTCAACCTTGAAGGGATCTACTCGAATCCCTTTCGTAGACACGATGAATCCCAACAACTGACCCGATGTGACAGTGAAAACACACTTATTAGGGTTTAACCAAATTTTATAATACCAACATCGTTCAAAAACTTGACGAAGGTGTGAATGATTATCAATTCTCTTACGAGAATGAGCAGCTAAATCATCCAAGTACTCCTTGATAATATGTTTGATGTCGTGGAAGGCATAGGACATAGCTCACTGAAAGGTAGCTCCAGCATTTTTAAGGCCGAAAGGCATCTTCTTGTAAGCAAAGGTGCCCCAGGGGAAAATAAAAGCAGTCTTATGCTAATCTTCAAGACAGATAGTGATTTGATTATATCCCAAGAAACCATCCATGAAGGAGAAAATATCATTCCCTGCACACTCATCGATGATATGATCTATAAATGGTGTGGGGTAATTATCTTTAAGACATGCCTTATTCAAATCCCTGAAATTTATGCAGACTCAGATCGTTCCTTGTTTCTTGTCCACAAGATCTGGATTTGAGACTCACTCAGTTAATGGAACAGGGTATATAAAACCCACCTTAAGCAACTTCTCCACCTTGGCTTTGATAGTTGCTGCCTTCCTAGGGTTGACTAGATGAAGATTCTTCCGAATAGGCTTAGCATGTTCATATGTCTTGATCTCATGCTGGAAAATAGATGGATCTATACCAGGCATTTCCTCATAAGACCAAGCAAACACATCCCGAAATTCTCAAAAGAGATCGGTGTAAGTCTGAATTTATTCAGGGGAACATTCAGCTCCAATGAAGACATTCTCAATAATTTTGGGATCTTTGGAGATGTTTACCGAGGTAGTAGTAGAAATGATAGCCATATTCCCTTCAGAAAATACCTGTGATGGTGGTAAAGGGTTCAAAACTGGGTGAACAGGACCAAAAGACTGAAGGCTAGAGAAACTTGATTCAACTTCTTGAAATTCTGGTAGAAAGTAAGACTGATGATGAAAATCATCCCACAATCTCTCTACACCAATCATTGCTTCACAGATGGCCTCTTCAGATGGAAGAGTGATATCAAGGAAATTCTGAGTAGAAGATGAACTAAGAGCCCAAGCTGGAGCCACATCTCCATCCAATTCCTCTGGTGAAAGATAAACTGTTATAGAATCTACAGAGTCAAAAATAGATCTATAAGAAATATCAGCTGCAAACATAGGGAATTTCATTCCACCCACTTGGCCTTCTCCTAATGTGGAGGTAGAAGAAGGTAAGGTCCAAGGATTCAAAAAATAATGAGTTTGAAAGAACCTTGTTCGAGTAGGAAACCTGGAGGACGAAATAGCATTGATATGAACCGAAGGAGGTGGAAAATCAAAATTACCAATCAAATATGTATACATTCCAACCCCCAAATTCTCAATAGGTTTCTTGGCATCATTCACCAAGGGAACAGGCGAGTCAGTGGATGCATTCAGATCTACAGGAGAATATTCCATCTGATCAACAATGACAATCCTCCCTTCGTGACAGAAACATAAAATGCGAAATAATTAGGAAGCAATAGCATCCATCTCATAGATCCAGTTTTTCCCCAAGAGAAAGTTATAGTCTAGATTTTCATCAACTATCTCGACCTCAATATTGACAGTTTTACCCCCAACACAGATGGGTAAAGTTGGAACAATGTCATGTGGCCTATGAGAAATACCATCAAACATAGTCAAAAGAGTAGTAGAAGGGACAGCTAAAGGAGATCCAATAGCCTTCCAATATGCGAAAAACATTACACACGTGGAAGCACCCTCATCAATAACTTTTTGAAAGATATTAAACTTCCAACATGTAGAATTAATCTGAAAAGCCATATGATGAGGAAGTCTATTTTTGAAATTCTACATGTCAAATGTGATCATCAGAGAAGTCCTTGGATCAACAGCCCCAATGGCAGTGATAAATGCACTCCTTTGTGCAGGACACGAATGGAGTACCTCTAACGCAGACATGGTGCAAGGACTTTGGGCCAAATCTTCTACGATTGAGTATTTATGGGAAGCCTTGGCATTAGGATTTATCGTCATACGCTTTGTATACCCTTTTGGCATCTGAGGTATAGGCTCAACTGTAGGCCTATCTATATGGAGTGGCTCAACATTATTAAGAGCACCCTTAGCTTTCGAAGACTCAGCTTTGCCATAATCACGAGATCTCGTAGTGATATCTGTGTGAGCACTCAACATGTATATGTTTAATGGATTTTCCCCTTCCTGGTTGCCCCCCAGAGGAAGCTCCAGTATTCGCATTTGCGCCAGTAAGAACTTGTTTCCCTTGGGGAAAAGGGTTTGTCAGTACAAACTAGGAGCTAGAAGAACCCTGTTGAGCTAACAAGTGATGAGCATCCTGAATTTTAGGGCAGAGGTGTGTAATATGGTCTCCAGTGCACAACTTGCATGGAAACTTAACCTTATTTTTATTATCCCTCTTACCCTCTGCAACATGATCATTAGATTTGTTCACATTCCCCTTCCCATCCTTGTCTTTCTTCTTATTATTTCATCCCTTCTTCTTCCAATCAAATTGTTGATTTCCTTTGGGGTTAGAATTTTGAACGACATTAATAGCCAAGGGTTGAGAAGGAGTTGACAATGAAGGCGTAGCCTGACCAGAAGGACCATATTGTATAGACAACTACTGCAATTGATTTAACAGGTTATTCATACCACTATTGATTGTACTGATAATTCTATCACCATGAGTGCTAGATTTGGTTTTGGCTAAATATAACTTGGAGTGAGGAGCATCTGAAAAGATTTTATTAAGGACTCCAGACTGAGAATAGATCAGTTCTAGCTGCTGAGCCCTAAAAATAGCATGCTCTTAAAAAATACCCTTGAAAGGGATACATCCTTTAAGATTTATGGCTGTAGATATTTCAAAAACCATTCAAGAAGGAACTCATTTGGAATCTGAGCTTCAATTAGCCTCTTCCTTCTCCTCCATTCCTGAATATGATTAGAAATGTGAGTTTCTTTGTCCTGCTAGAAATTGACCAAGAGATCAGTCCCGCCATCATAACGGAAAGGAAACTAAAAATGGTTTAAGAACATAGTAGCTAACTCACCAAAAGTAGAAAAACTGCCCCCTATCAACTCAATATACCATTTCGTTGCATTCCCAGTTAAGGTTCATTGAAATAATCTCAACCTAATCGAATCATCGATAAGGGAGTTTGACGAACACCATAAGTGGAAAGTGGTGACATGGTCCGCCGAATCCTCACCAGTCTTCCGTTCAAGCTTTGAAATGTCTAAGGGTAGTTTAGTAGGGACTGGAGGCCAACCCGAACTATAACCGAATAGGATCATTAGTCAATTTCGATAAATCTAGAAAGTTTAAAGTTTCCAGGAATGGTAAGCGCAAAGGAGCCTGGGAATTCCATCCCCCATAGGAAGAATTCCCCACATTTTGAAAAGAATATACTGGATTTGTTGAGGCACCAGGTCTCCATATGTTGTTCATAGAAAATTCTGAGCCATAAGAGAAGCCTTGTGATCGAGAATTTGGAGAAGGACCCCCTCCCAACATAGGGTCACTATAAATAGGGACATTCCCTTCGACCGAGGTATTGAATGAAGAAGAAACCCCTTGGTAAGGGTTCCAAGCATTTGCAAATGGAGAAAAACCCTAAGAAGTACCCACTAAAGGGAAAGGAACACTCCCTTGCTAACCAGAGAAAAAATGACTCCCAGCTCCCAATGTTGCAAAAGCAGGGTTCTATCTCGAAAATACATTAGAGCCTTGACCTCCAGAGAAAGGATTGGATCCTTGATTTTGAGAGGTGAAGGGCAGGGATCCTAAGGAAGGGTTTGAATGAGGAATATGCCCACTCCCAAAGGGGAAGCCCTGAAATGAAGTTGATCCACTAGCCATAGAAGGCATAGGCATGGAGACAGTTGAAACAGCAAAAAAGGAGACAGAAGGAATTCCACTAGAAGGCATTCCAAAAGAAAAGGGATTATATTGAGAAGCATATGCTTGGATGCTTCCACTCGAAGATGAAATATAAGTAGAGCCAAACATAGCAGCACTAGAAGTGATTGTCGAAATGGAAATAGTACCTCCTCCTTTGACTGAAAGAGGAGTATGAACACTTGCAGTTCTCATAGATGAAGTTGTGTTCCTAGCCGCGGCCATCGAAGGAAAGGGATATGATGGAAAATGACTATCCAGTCTCTGAGACTTAGGCCTAATGTACAAAAGGACATTAGGAAAAATAGAAGGAAGAGGAGATGAATGAGTCTGAGGAGGTTGAGGAACTTCTTCAACTTTGAATTCTTCTACCAGAAACAAGACTCTAGAGATGAGTGGAGTACTCCTCTCTACAGTAGCACTAGTACTAGGCCCACCCACAGAAACAACAAGCCCAGATGGAGGATTAATCTTCATTGCGTTCGAAACCACTAGATAAAAATCACCCAATGAATTACTCTACACCTTCTTGAAGAAGGCTCGGCACTCACAGGAGAAAGCTCATGAAGCCTCCTCGATCAACGAGGCGATCGGTCAACCACTTTATGAGATTAATTTGAGACTAAAAAAATATAAGAAGCTACGCAATCTAGGAGAAAAGAGCACACTCTAAAAATTCCCTAAGGTACATTCAATCAAGCGGCCTTCAGGTATTTCCACTCTGGGTGATTAGGACCGGACACCAAAAGACAAGAAAACGAAATAAGAGGACCTTTCGAAAATAGTTTGGTGTAATTATGCCCCAGGCCTACTAGTGAAGGTAACATAAATAGTTACGTTGACCTCCTGACAATAGCCTTTGCCGATGCAAGTCCCCAAGCTTCGCAAGGGCACCCTCCAAAATTTATGATGAAATTGATGCAACATCTATCTTAGGTACCATGGGTATTCCCCCCCTGCAGTCACCTATGTGGTCCCTAGGAGAGGCAACTACGGGCACCAATCCGTATCAACAGCCAGGTGGAACGGTCTTAGGTCAAGATTCAGAAAATAGGATAGGGGATATCTCTCTTCTCTACCTTCACTCTCCCTTGCACTTAACTCTCTGGAGGTAGAGCTTTCCTAGTCCACTTAACAGAATTGGATTTTGCTCATTAATAAACTTTCTATGTTTAACAATTTGAGCGGCCTTGGAGAGTTAACTCTCCACTCACCTATTCCAAGGCCCAAAAACCTAGTTAGTTAGTGTATTATTAATGACAATAATACACAAAATTCTAGTATATTTTAATTATAGTGCTTGATTTTAAATTGGTTGTTATTTAAGTCAAAGGAATACGAAAGTGAAACTGACGGTGTTTATCGACGCAAAAGAAATAAATAAAAACCTACTACATGAAAATGCAATAGTTTTATTTCGATGAAAAGAGATTTCTAAATGGGTTCTACGAAACTAAATAAACAAAGAAACTTGTTTTTCTTTTCAGTTACTCACTCTTCACACACTTCTGAAAACTAAAAAAAAAGACAAAAATGCTTCAGTGTAACTAATGAAAAACTACCAATGATATGCAAATTTTAGGATCACTAGCTAAGGAAGCAAAAGGAGTTTCTAGAGAGAAATGGTTCAATCACTTTTGATAGAAAACCAAGGCTAGCCCCAACAAGAACTCCTATGCATAGAAAATTCCAAAATGTACTTGATGTAAGAGAGAGAGAAATCTACAAAAAGACTCCTTTCAAAACCAAGCAAACGAACCAAAAACAAGAAACTAATCAAACTGCTTCAAAAATGTATGAAAAGTATAAAAATGAAATCAAAGAAAAAGCAACAGAAAACAAGAAATGTTTTTTTCCTTTTCACTTATAAGGGAAAGAAAAATATTTCAAAAATACAAGCACAAAACTACTCAAGAACCAGAATCAAGAAAATGAGTCATAAAGAGGCTTCAAAATGCATAAGCCAACTATGCTGCTTTCGTAGCAGGACACAAACAAGCAAGAAGAAGAAAAAGACCCAAGAAACTGATTTAGATCAGTAGCACACTCTTCCAATGAACAAAAGCTCAAAAAACCAAGAAAGGTCACTTCAAGATTCACTAAAAGGCTAGTCCCAAGAAGTCAAGAAAACCAAAGAATTCAAAAGAGGAAAAAACCAAAAGCGAAGCAATGCATAAGGCCAAGATGCGCAAATAAGCAAAGGCTTAGTGTTCTAAATGTTCAGAACAGCTAAGAACTCCAGGAATAGATCTTGGTGCTCAACTGCAGTTTCAATTTCACCAAACAAGAAAATTATCAAATGAATAGGTTTTCACAAGAACAAGAGAGAAATGGACATACATCCATAATGAACACAATCTAGACACCTAAAAGGTACCACAGGAGTGGCCAACCATAGATAGGAAAGATTGACAGGGCTTCAAAACTCAAATTTTTAAATTTTCCCAGGCATACGCAGGTTTTCTATATGCAACGAGCATGTATGCGCAAATGTAACCAAAGAAATTCGCGTATACATGGGGTCCTTTTGGAGAATACAGAGGGAATACATTACTGCGTACAACCAAAGTAACATATATAAACAGAAATAAGGAAAAAAAAGAAAAATTCAAGCTTTATCAAGAGACCAGGGCATCTGTCTACTTGGGAAAAAGACTTACTAGACTGTAAATGTGATCAATCTGTCAGGGAACCTACAAGATAGACAAAAACAACCCAAACTAGGAATTACACAGATGTAATCCCCAACGGAGTCATCATTTCTATTATAGGCAATGTTACCCTAAGGTCCTGGGTTGATAAACCTCACAGAGCATGGGCATGTCACCACAAGAAGGACTCAAATTACCAACTTCTATGCTTTAAACTAGAAATTGAGGATTTCAAATCTTACCCGTTTATCCTTCGTTTGTAGTAGATCCCATAGGGTTAAAAGCCCCTGCAACTCCTCATGCTCTAGAACCTGTAAATTAGACAAGAACAAGCACACAGAACCTACTTATACAACATAAATGTTCTAGATGTTATCAAAATAGAATATATTATCTCATAAAAATAACAATAAATAAACTACTCAAGATTATTAAGAATGTATAAGAGACATGTGATACATGAACATCAGGAACAAGATGGTACTTCTTTTATTGATAACATGTACAGAAAACAATAGTGGAGAAATCACCTGAGATCTGTCGCGGCCTTGAGAAAAACCTTCCTCCAGGTTCATCCAGCCCTAGCCTCACAAAGCTTCGTCCATGAATGATACACAAAGGATGTCACATAGAATGAGGGTGATCATCATAAGGAAACAAGGGTTTCCTGAAAATCTGGGAAGTGTAGGAGGCATAGGGGAAATATCAGACTTCATCAAGGCTACAACAGGCTATAATATCTATAATTCCCTCTCTTCCTCCCTTAGGCCATTCCCTTGAGGCGTATTTATACTTCCTCAAATTAGTTTTTTTAGTTGGGGAATAGTTAGGCCACGGGAAGGGCTAGTTAAGTTATAGGAAAAAATGTAAACCCTGCCTCAATAATAGGGAAATTTTATATTTTTTTAATATTTTAAATAGCATACGTGGGTTTGCTATGGATGGAACCATGTGTGCACGCGGAAAAAGATGGGCAGAGTCGCGTATGGATTTTAAAATATTTTTTTTGAGAAATGTGACCAAGCCTGAATCGAGGGGCTACCCAAGGCCAATGCATAAGTCATCAAGTATATAGTGGTGATAAATGATGCTATAAAAACCTTGATATTCGTTTCCACATTATCATCAATTATCTAGTGCAAATACACCACAACCATGCATAGACTACTCTTATCATAAATTACACTGAGAAAGGACCAATTCCATCAAATACACCAATATGTGTTATAAGAAAATTTTAATTATTCATCTAAATATTCATACACAAGAATACATACACACAAGACACACCAAAGTCCAAAATATCTCCAAATATTAGATTTTTCAACAATTCATTACATCAGAGGTCAAAGTCTTCGTAGAGATCTGCCTACTACTCAGAATCCAAAATACAGGACTGACTGACCCGCTGTCGTCTTTCTTCTGCCATCATCCCCCATGACTTCCTGCCTTCTTCCTTATTTAGCTTTCACTTTCCTGCATTGCCAGTCTTTCCTTCTTTCCCGCCTAGCTGCCTTTCCTTGCTCGACTATTCCATGTTCAATTCCGATTTAACTTTTGCCGCTCTAAGTCTTCTCTTGTTCACTATCAGTTGATCCTGCCATCTGTGCAACTTCTCATCCGCAACTCACCACCTGCGCAACTGCTAACCCGCAACTCGCCACCTTCATAACTACTAATTCGCAACTCCCAAAATTGTCTTATCTTTTCCAAAACGAAGGCCCCAATAGGTAATATCCATCAAGGGGAACTAATAATGACCAAGTTGGGACACTACCACATGAGATGGTCTTGTAGAGGCTTCACCCACCAGCTATATGAACCACCTCAACTCCAATTGTAGCCTTCAACCCAATATATGCTTCAATTATCTTCACCTTTGTGAGATTTCCATTATCTCTTTCCTTCCACAGAAACATGGCAATGAAACTACAAAAAATTGGAGACTTTCCATGAATTCCAGTTTGTTTATCCCATTCTATATATTTCCAACCCTCTCCCCAATTTTTCGGTTTCCCAACCTCACCTTTCAGGAATGGTATAATTTTCAAGGGATGTGATGGTACCACTAATGTCAAGAGAATTCCATTCTCCGCACTAAAAAACCCACTCCTATGCTTTGGAATGATATGTGAACTTTCCAGAAAATGGGAAATCATGATTAAATTTGACATGCAGTTGCATGCTTCATGCATGGGGGTGGTAGGCCATGATGCCCCTCTTTAATATCTGTAGATTCGGTGGGGTGACAAACGACACCCCCCCCTTTCATCCATTCTTTGCCCACCCCCATCGGGGATATTATTATGAAATATTATTATGCAAGTTTATTTCCTTAGATATGAGATTTAATCACTACCTTATATATATATATATATATATATATATATATATATATATATATATATATATATATATATATATATATATATATATAGATATTGTTAAAAGAAAATAAGCACACTATCTACACAAATGAAAACAACACACATCTCTAGAAAGTTGAAACAAGAGAAAATTGAACTGAAGGGTGAGGCCTATGTTTTGTTCTATTTTCTTTAGTTATGAAAATGTAAATACAAAGAAAGAACAACTCATTATGGAGTTTCCTTTGACATTGTAGCCTAAATGCCTACTACATAACCTTCTTCCTCCTCTATTAGGTTCTCAAATTCCACTTCTAAATGCTATACTCAAATATGGAATAAGTACAATGCTAAAATAATGAACCACCTCTCCTCCTACTCACCAAGTATTTAACAATCTAATAACCATATAGGGTTTTAGGGTTTTTGCATGCCTAAGCCCTTAACTAGTGTTAGATTTTGGACCTCCTAGAGTCTTGTGCATACACACAAGACACACCAAAGGCCACAATATCTCCATATATTAGATTATGCAACAACAAATTACATCAAAGGTTAGAGTCTCCTTAGAGATCTGCTTACTAATCATAACGCAAAATACAAGTTTGACTGACTTGTTGTCGTCTCTCTTCTGCCATCGTCCCCTACAACTATGTGACTTCTTCCTTATCTAGCTTTCGCTTTCCTGCACTGAGAGTCTTTCCTTCTTTCCCGCCTAGCTGCCTTTCCCCACCCGACTGTTCTATGTTTTGTTCCATTTTTCCTTATGTCACTCTAAATCTTCTCTTGTTCATTATCACTTGCTCCCACCACCTATAAAACTTCACGTCTGAAACCCACCACCCACACAACTACTAAATCGCAACTCGCCACCTTTGCAACGACTAATCCGCAACTCCCAAAACTATCTTATCTTTTCCAAAAAAAATGCCCCAATAGGTAATATCCATCAAGGGGAACTAATAATGACCAAGTTGGGACACTACCACCTAAGATGGTCTTGTAGAGGCTTCACCCACTAGCTAGATGAACCACCTCAACTCCAATTATAGCCTTCAACCCAACATGTGCTTCAATAATCTTCACCTTCATGAGATTTACATTATCTCTTTCCTTCCACAGAAACATGGTAATGAAACTGTTAGCCACCTATAAAATTTGTCATATCAAATGGTGGCTAAATCATTTTTTGAAGCCTTCAAGAAACAATTTTATTTCCAAATTGTTAGTTCTTGATCTTGTGAAGATGACTTATTCTTGAGTTAATCTTCACTGTTGTTTCCCTCTCAAAACTGAAAAACTGTTGTTTTCCTGAAGAAAAGACTGCTGCAAAAACTCCATTTTCCTCTCATTTTACCCCTCCTTTTGCTCCTAATCAACCTCCATTTTATCCCCTTTTTCCCATGAAATTCCTCTATTTTCCCTTATTCCCTTCATAAATCCCCTTTCATAAGGTTTAAAACTCCTTTTTAAACCTTATCAGAACCACCAAAATGCTTTGAAATCCTTGAAAAATCATAAAAAAGTAGCCTTTTGTGCTAAAGGCCTTAAGCCCTTTTGACCCTAGCCCCAAAACCACTTCCCCACCATGCGACTTGGCGCTGGAACCAAGCGTTAAGGTCCCGAGCACTTATCGCAATTGGGCATTCCTTGTGTTATGAGGCCTCTCACTTTTAGAATTTCCTGATTGCGATTGGCCCCTATCCTCTATATACCTCGATCATTTTCTTCCTTTGTAAAACCAAGAGCCTCGAAATCGGGCACTAATCATTATATAAAACCCTTCTTGAAAGTGAAACTCTCCTTTGTATTTCATAAAAAACCCATTTTTCCTATGACAACATAAAACCCCACAATTCATTGATTGGGTGAATCCCGACCGTTGATATAAAATGATCAAATGGTTTTCGGGATCTCGCAACAGAGATTTTTCATCAGGCATATTTTAAATAGTTCTTGCCCCCTTCGTTTGGTCACCTTCTGATGGATTCTCAGCTGTTGATCTCCCCCGCCAGGCTCAGATCCAACGGCCCACATCGCTCAGATTCATAAGCCCATCCCTCCGCCTTTGGACCTCCGATTCATTCCCCACCGTTGATCTGGTTCTAAGATCAACGGTCTACGTTCAATCACATCGGCGTTCTTTTCCCTTTGCCCCTACTAATCGCAATCTTCTGATTGCATCTAGGTCGTCCATGCACTAAGATCTGATGGTCCAGATCAATCCTTACCACCCTTTGTTAAAAATCATGAACCCCGTTGTATAAATTTTTAAATGAATATCCACCGTTGATCTCTGTAGATCAACGGCTCGCATTAACCCAAGCTCTGCTTACCCCTCGCCTCATATTTTATTCCTTTAACCCCGATTTTTAATCTGGACCGTTCATTTCTTTCATCCAATGGTCTAGATTAAACTCGATAGGCCCAACTCCTTTGGTTCCTACCTTTTCCCAGATCAAATCTCTGTCGTCCATCCTTGATATGACGGTCAAGATTGAAACCGCCTTGACCCCGCCCCACCTCTTATCGCCCATGCATCTGTTCTCCATCGCGCTCTCCTCACAACCGTCCAATCTAAGACCCTAGATCTGACGGCCAGCATGCGGTTTCGCATAAATTTAAGCTCGGAGGTTAATGATTTGAAATTACGCAATGAGGGTGGTTTTGAAAAGCCATGTGTCGGCCAGTAACACATATCGCGTTCAAAAATTTAAAACCACCTTTCTTCCTTTTCATCACGCAAAAATAGTGGTTTTTATGGTTGAAACCACCTTACCCTATTTGTATTGCATTCCATCGCGTTTAATCTCCATCGTTTATCTCTGCAGATCAACAGTCCCAGTTTGATTTCACCCTCAGTTCATCGCCCTCCGCCAATCCTCTAAGGGACTTCTTAAGCCATTCTCAGTCGTTGATCTCTGTGGCTGATCTCATCCGATGACCCAGAATCTTTCCGAAACCCCAATTTCTATTTTAACCCTTTTATCCTCCGCCGAAGGTTTTTTCACCATTTCCTTTGTATATTCTTCCATTTCGCGATAAAGTGTCCCTTCTACATTATATTTCCCCAGTCGATCTCGACCATTGATCTTTCCAAGACGACCCTGCCTTAATCTCCCCACTGTTTTTTCGACCGCCTCCCTTTGAAACTCCATGAAAAATCCTCATCGTTGGATGCTTTCATCCAACGGGTGCGATCTAGTCTCAGCCTCCAAAGCAGTCTAAACCCAAATACGCAGGATTTTCTTAACTTTTCTTGTTTTGTGCAGGTTTTAATGGATTTTTTGAGAGTCTTAAAAGAAAATCAAAGGTCGGGGATGACGATCCCCCACGCCTTTATTTATGAAATAATATCATTCTACAGGGTTCAACACCATGTTTCATTCGTGCCTCATGAGCACTGGTGCCATTTTAAAAGCCCTCTGTAACGCCTGCACATCAACAAGACACAACAAAGCTTAATCAAGCAAAGAGTATCACTGTTAAAATATCCAGTCACAGCAGAGATGAAGAATTAAAGACTTTTTACACCGTTTTATGGGATTACGGTCCAAATCGACTATCTAAACGCTTAATCCACTCAATTAAACACAGTTTGAAGAACAAAAGACAGAATTTAGGCCTAATTAAACCTGACACATAGAATCAAATCAAATTAACAGTGTTTAAAGAAAAACAATAATATATATTAGTCCAAGAAAGCCTCCACTGCCACATCAGAGGCTGATTGAATCCTCTCCAGCTACCAAAAGCCACCTGCAGCCTCAAAGCATTCAAAAGAGGCCTAGTTATTACCAGAACAAAAGATATTCGCCTCAATGCAGCTGAATAATTATTTCAAGCCAAAGGAACTTATTGTAAACTGTTAGCAGAGTTATTACAAAGATAACAAAGAGCCTTAAAGTCAAGAAAATCTTCCTAGTAAGCTTAAATACTTAATGTAAAACAATTAATACAGAGGAATATCTAAAATATTCTCCATTGAGCCCCTCAAAGGCCGAGAAGCATTAAACTGTATTAATTGAAATTAGAAGATCTTTTATCCCATCCCACCTCCTCATTCCTTCTATAAATACTTCTGTAGAAGATGAGATAATGTTGGTCACTACATATCTGTTGCTTGTAAATAGCTTACTAAAGCTGATGTAAGCTCTATTTGTAATTGAAGATACCTAAGTTGAGATGAGAAGTTTGAAGCTGTAAAGAATCACTAGACTTGAATATTGTAACTAGTTTGAAGTATCAAATACAAGCTGATTTATGGGATCCTAGTATATGTCAACGGTGATGTTTTTCTTATTGTAAATTGTTATTTTATTTTTGTTTCCATTCTGTCCATATTCTCTGATAAAGAACAACAATTATAGAGTTAGGATCTACTATCGAAGGTACTTTGCTCTTACTGATAAGCTTTATCTACATGTTTTCTTCTAAAATTGTGTATTTAAGAATGATTTAATACAGTCCAAGCAGTTAGGAATGCTGGTGTTCCTGTTGGGAAAAATACTGAGAGGGGGGGGGTGAATCGGTATTTAGGACTTACTCACACTTTTACTTTTTCATTCTCTAAAAGCCCATACGCTACTTTTCTGAAGCCAACTAGTGTATACACGCGGATATCCTTCATAAAACTCGCGTATATACAGAGATCTTATTATGCCATTAATTCTTTACTTAGATCTATGCAAAATTCATTCTTCTGATGATTAGATAATAATAAGCATGTGCAGTAATAACATAATAAACCATCACACATGAACACCAGGATTTAAGGTGGAAACCCAAGTCGGGAGAAAACCACCGCTGCCGTTGTCTCAGTCTTCAATATTTATTATATAAAGAAAACATGTTACAACCATGTACTGGCGCAAACTCATACCAGCACACAGGCACCCACCTGCAGAAGGCTACAACCTTCTCTCGTTTACCAGCCTCTCCTGGAAGGGAGCTACAACCCCCTGTTCTCGTTTACCAGCCTCTCATGGAAGGGAGCTACGACCCCCTACTCTCGTTTACCAGCCTCACCTGGAAGGGAGATACGACCCCCTGACTAAAGGCTTCAACCCTCAGCACCACCATGGACCACGTTTCATCAATTTTCACACTGGATCCAATAGCTTCCTTTAGAAAACAACTTGTAGACCACTTTTCATCATATTTTCAGACTGGACCCACTCCACACGTTTAAGCTCAATCATACATCAAATTGATACTTATAAATTCATCAATTCATTCAATGAACCATCAAATTTTCATCAATATAATCAGCAGCATAATCATCATTCAAACAACCCAGATCTGTATGAATACCTCATTGACAGACTACAGTAAACTAGCAGAACAAATCAGACATTTCATTCCACAGACTTCAGCAAACCCTAGTTTTCATACGCTCTTTCTATTCACTGATCCTGCATATATATGCGCTTTCATGCATATCAACCTGCGTATACATCTGCACATATTGCAGAACTAATTTCACAACCCATACGCGCTTTCGCTTGATCTAACCTGCGTATATACGCGCTTCCTCTGTTACAAACTTGCGTATAGATCTTCAGACATTTTAGGACAGCACAATTCTTCAGAACAGATGCATAGCTCAGATTTTACCCTTCACTTCAGAAAAATGTTCACCTCATCTCAGATCTAAACATTCCATAAACAAATCTAGAAGATACAAATACATTTCATATCTAGAGATCCCTCTTCATCATTTTCTTCATAGGTGCACTATGAATTCAGATCTATCATTCAACTGTTACCCATTCCATACAGATATACTTCAGATAAAAGTATTCATTAAAACCCAGACATCTTGCTCACCTTTTTCACAATGAATTTCTTGTCCTTATATAGATTTATCCTTTGTCAATACCATGAGCCAAAACCACATCGCATCCGATGGTATTCCTGGATGGGATCAAATAGACAATCCAGCACTCAATACAATGGGTTAATACCATGGTAAGAACCTCTGGTTTTATAAATTTAGAGCGCAATTATGCATACGCGACTTGGCACGTACTTTTTTGCGTGCATACGCTACTTCTCCTAAACAAACCCGCGTATGCTTTGTGACACACACTTTTCATCATTGTTCTGGCTCTTACTGATATTTCTTTCTTCTGCACCTTCTGTACTAATTGTAGATACATCAGATTTACATCATTAACAAGCTCATCAAGTCAAGAACAACTTCATCAAGTAGGTTTCCATCATCTTCATCAAGTGGGTTGCCATCAAGGACAACACTCTGCATCATATTGCCAACAATCTCCCCCTTTGGACTTGATGGCAACCATGATGGTGTTTGATCACTACAACAGATAGATACATTGATTATAACCATTATGCAATAACCATGTTACTCTCCCCTTATTCAAACACCATGTTACTCTCCCTCTTTGACATCAAGGGCAAAGGGCGGATCAAAACCAACACAAGGTTTTTCTCCTCATGTGGAAAGACGAGCGCTGTAGATCTGATGTACACTGAAGTTACCATGCTCCCCCTGAGTTCATGCTGAATTTTCAAACATATTTTTCACATCAAAGATCCAACCAATTGGATTTACATATGAGACTCAAGTACCCAACCAAGTGGGTTTACATATTTGAACAAGTCCTTACATGACTAAATATTACAATTTTTTTTTTTTTTTTTTTTTACATCATAGGTCTCAACATGACCTTTTCATCAAATTACAAATATGACTTTTTGTGACCACTACCAATGAGACCTCAAGAGAGATCAAGTTTCAGAACCATCATAATGCCAACAATGCATAATACTCAGAAAGTCTAATGCCCCCCTTGAAAATGTGCATCCAAGCATCCTTTCCATATGACCAAGGCTCCTCCTTAGCTTGTGCAACCTGAACACCTTCAACAGCAAGTCATCAGCAACAATATTTGCATGATCTGTCCTTATCTCTTAATCATAAGACTTCCATCTCATCCATGCTGAAAGCAAGGAATACTTTTCAGCAAAAAGCAAACAGGGCTCATTCATAATCTCATCATATTAAACCATGTATCATGTCAACATTATTTAGAACTGAGAAATAAGCAGATACAGTGCCAATAATATAATCATTAGCAGTTAGACAGATGCTCCCCCTGAACCTCTACTCCTAATATTTAGCTTCCATACTAATTTTCTTATCATAAATGCATACGTGTCTGTGTCCACTGGAAATCGCGTGTATACACGACTTTACTTCATTAAACCCGCGTATGGAAAGTGAAACACTGAAAATTTCACACTCCTTCTTCTCCCCCTAAATTTCTACCACCTGTACCTGTCTTCTTCACATCAGATGCACTGTTACAAATAAACATAACCAGAATTACCAAATCAACCATGAGAATCATCATACATTGCTCCCTCTGTGATGATATATTACTAATCTCTATAATGTATCTCACATTATTCTGCAGTCATTATGAGAATTAAGCTTTAGAAGCGGATGACTGCAGTAGGGTCCATATTCCCTATGTTTCTAACCGGTCCTCCTCTTTTTCCAGCTTTTCTTGAAACTTCTTATTGTGTGCTGGAAATTATCCAATCTCTCAAATCTGTTCATCATGTGCTCCTTTTCCACATGTCCATATTTGTTACAAGAATAACATCTTACATGACCAGAAAAATAAGTATAGGGATCATAATGTGTTTTTCTATTCTTTATTCTATTGCAATCAACTGCTTTATGACCATACTTGCTACATGAAAAACAATATCCCTTAAAGAAACCAGAGTACCTTTCTGTAGAATCATTGTATGTGGATCAGCTGATCTCTGCTTTCTAATTGGTCGTAAGAATAATGATAGATGAAAGCATTCACATATTGGAATGATTTTCTTTATGTTCAGTGATTGGTCGCTTGACTTCTTGTTTCTTCAACTCTTCAGGTTTTCTATATCTATCACATCCTTTTGAGTCTTAGCACTCCTTGTGAACTAGACTTCCTTAACAGCTTCTATGAAAACCAAGAATTTCGTTGATGAAGGTGATCTTTGGATTATTTGATTACTAAGAATACTGTCCAGAATCTTAGTACTATCTTGAAACCTCAAGAGTTTATCCTTTTCTTCTAATTTACCTTTGAGAATGTTTACCTCAACCTCCAATTTTTGGCATTTCTTCATCATGCTTTCTTCAACCCTTTTTCCTTCTTCTACTTGATCATTTAATTTTAAAATTTCTTCCTTCAACCAATTTTCTTGTTCTTCACATGTTTGTAACAGCTCTTCATTCTTCTTATTTGATTTTTCCAGATCTTCTTTGAGAGAGATGATTTCTGCTTCAAGTCCTTCCTTTTCAAATGATGGGGATTCTTCATTCTTCTTATTTGATTTTTCCAGATCTTCTTTGAGAGAGATGATTTCTGCTTCAAGTCTTTCACTTTGATTGGTTGCATGAACATACAACTTTTGATACTTGTCTACCTATCCATTCAGTATTTCTTTCTGTTCATTCATTCTAGAGATCATATCTTTGTAGATAGATTCTCTCTTATGAAATTGATTCCAATCATTGCTTTCATCCTTGATCTTGAGATTTGCTTCAAGACTTATAATGTTACTTTCACTATCTTCACCATTGCATGTACAAGAAGATGAATCACAAGAACAACAATCAATACATGTTTCCTCTTCTTCATTTTCTGTTGCGCATGTTTTCTGAGGTATCTTCTTTCTTTGAGTAGCCTTCTTCTTTTTCTTCTTTGCCATGAGTACTTGCAGAACTTGGTCAGAATCTTCTTCATCCTCATTTGACATTTCATCATTATTTTCATTTGCATAATAACTCTTTCTCTTTTCAAATTGTTTCCCTTTATCATGATTTTCTTCATAAGGACATTTAGCAGCATAATGACCAACTCTCCCACAAGTAAAACACTTGAAGGGTAGCTTACCTTTGAATCTTCCAGTACCTGGTTGGAGTCTCCTTACAAAATTTGCTTCTTCTTCTTCTGATATACAACTTGATTCCTTGACAACTTCCTTTTCTTTTCCTTTTTCACATGCCTTAAAAGCAGCTTCTTTGATTTGAGAGGGACCTCCTTGTCTCATTTCATAAGCAGTCAGAATACCATGTAGTTGAACAATAGTAAGAGTTTGCAGATCTTGCCTTTCTTCAATAGCTGACACTTTTGACTCAAATTTTGAAGTTAAAGATCTTAAGACTTTTTCCACCAAAGTAGTATCGGTTATGGTTTCACCCAAACTTCTCATACGATTTACAATATCATCTAGACGTAAAAATAAACTGGCAATACTCTCATCACTATGCATCCTTAAATTTTCATATTCAATTCTGAGAGTTTGGAGTTTTGCACTTTTTACCTTTGTATCTCCTTCATAGCTTAGAATGATTTTGTCCTATATTTATTTTGTTGAATTTAGCTGCATCACTTTAACAAATTCTGGTTCAGACAAGCTTCCTAATAAAACATGGACTCGCTTTTGCATTAGATTTCATTTTCCCCAGCCTCGCTGCATCAAGAGGAATTCCACGACACCGATAACCCTTCCAATTTCCATTTCCCCGTGACTCTAAACTTCAGCACCAAATACTTCTCCGCATATGCTTTTGTTCGTACCTTCCAGAATATCAGATTACTTCCATTGAATAGAGGTGGCTTTATAGACATTACTCCTTCTTGACTTCCCATTGCGACGGATCTCCTTCAAGCGATCAAGCTTCTGCAGAAGGACCTGCTCTGATACCAATTGCTGGGAAAAATACTGAGAGGGGAACTAAACATTTATGGACTTACTCACACTTTAATTTTTCTATTTCTTTTCAGCCCATAATGCCTACTTCTTCATTTTCTGAAGCCAACTAGCATATACACACGGATATCCTTCATAAAACTTGCGTATATACAGAGATCTTATTATGCCATTAATTCTTTACTTAGATCTATGAAAAATTCATTCTTCTGATGATTAGATAACAGTAAGCATGTGCAGTAATAACAGAATAAACCATCACACATAAGCATCACACATGAACACCAGGATTTAAGGTGGAAACCCAAGTCGGGAGAAAACCACCGATGTCGTCGTCTAAGTCTTCAATATTTATTATATAAAGAAAACATGTTACAACCATGTACTGGAACAGACTCATACCAACACGCAAGAACCCACCTGCAGAAGGCTACAACCTTCTCTCGTTTACCAGCCTCTCCTGGAAGGGAGCTACAACCCCCTGTTCTCGTTTACCAGCCTCTCCTGGAAGGGAGCTACGACCCCCTGCTCTTGTTTACCAGCCTCACCTGGAAGGGAGCTACGACCCCCTGACTAAAGGCTTCGACCCTCAGCACCACCATGGACCATGTTTCATCAATTTTCACACTGGATCCAATAGCTTCCTTTAGAACACAACTTGTAGGCCACTTTTCATCATATTTTCAGACTGGACCCACTCCACACATTTAAGCTCAATCATACATCAAACTGATACTTATAACTTCATCAATTCATTCAATGAACTGTCAACTTTTCATCAATATAATCAGCAGCATAATCATCATTCAAACAACCCAGATCTGTATGAATACCTCATTGACAGACAACAGTAAACCAACAGAACAAATTAGACATTTCATTCCACAGACTTTAGCAAACCCTAGTTTTCATACGTGCTTTCTATTCACTGATCCTGCGTATATATGCGCTTTCATGCATATCAACCTGCGTATACATCTACACATATTGCAGAACTAATTTCACAACCCATACGGGATTTTGCTTCATCCAACCCGCATATATACGCGCTTCCTCTGTTACAAACTTGCGTATAAATCTTCAGACATTTTAGGACAACACAATTCTTCATAACAGATGCATAGCTAAAATTTTACCCTTCACTTCAGAAACATGTTCGCCTCATCTCAGATCTAAACATTCCATAAACAGATCTAGAAGATACAAATACATTTCAGATCTAGAGATCCCTCTTCATCATTTTCTTCATAGATGCATTATGAATTCAAATATATCATTCAACTGTTACCCATTCCATATAGATATACTTTAGATAAAATTATTCATTAAAACCCAGACATCTTTCTCACCTTTTGCACAATGAATTTCTTCTCCTTATATAGATTTATCCTTTGCCAATACCATGAGCCAAAACCACATCGCATCCGATGGTATTCCTGGACGGGATCAAATAGACAATCCAACACTCAATACAATGGGTCAATACCATGGTAAGAACCCCTGGTTTTATAAATTTAGAGTGCAATTAGGCATACGCGACTTGGCACGTACTTTTCCATGTGCATATGCTACTTCTCCTAAAAAAACTCGTGTATGCTTTGTGACACACACTTTTCATCATTGTTCTGGCTCTTACTAATATTTCTTTCTTCTACACCTTCTGTACTGATTATACATCATATTTACATCATTAACAAGCTCATCAAGTCAAGAACAACTTCATCAAGTAGGTTTCCATCATCTTCATCAAGTGGGTTGCCATCAAGGACAACACTCTGCATCATATTGCCAACAGTTCCCTCATCCTATTTTCTAAACTAAACATTGTTCTTGAATGTTATTTTCAGTGTTTGCTAAGTAAAGTTGAACTAGGGAAGTTTATGGTGAGCCTTGTCCTCTAGTTTCATCTCCAAAAGATGTTTGAAATTTTCCCTAAGAGTACGTTGAAAATAGACTAGGTTCGAAGTCCTTACCTGATCTTAGACTATTCTTTGTTATCTTATGTGTTGTCTTGGTAATTTTGCTAAGTAAAGTAGAGCTAGATAAGTCTATGGTGAGCCTTGTCCTCTAGTTTCTTCTCCAACAGTTGCTTTGAAAAGTTTCCCTTAGAATATGCTGAAAGCAGGATAGGTTCAAAGTCCTTACTTGATCTTAAGCTATTCTTTTTGTGTTTTAAATGTTTTCTATTCAAAGTGCATTAAAAGCAGGCTAGTTTCAAAGTACTTACCTGATCTTAGATTACTTTTATGTCTTTCTTAAGTGTATTCCGAAAGCATGATAGTTTCAAAGTACTTACTTGATCTTAGGCTGCTCTTTGTTCTTCATTTGTTTGTTTTCCCCTTCTTATTATTTCATTTCATTCCATAAAATCAACTTTAAAGAGATCCTTAGACATAGATGACTTGCCCCATGGACCACTCTTGAACCTTGTTGTTTCAATTAAATCCTACTATGACTCCATAGCCTAATGGATTGAAGCTGTTTCTTACCTATCCTCTTAGCTGAATCAATCTTTCACTTTCATTCACCTTCACCCTTCACTTAGACTTCCTTCACCTTCACATATCTTTGCCCAACCAAAATAAACAAAAACCTTGTTCTTCATAACTAGCCTAATATCACATTCAAAATCCTTAAAGATAATCAAATATTTGCACTTATAGAGAGATCCCTATCTGGATTCAGGAGGGCTAGATCCTAGAATCCCAAAGTGGTTCAAGTGTTCTCTCCGCAGTTTTAGTCTCACCAATCTGCTAAAATTACGGAGAGCTAACATTTATGGCGACTCCGCTGGGGACTTCTGAGTGAAATTACACCTATACATTCATAAGGCCTCAAGAAAGACCCTTAATTCAAGAACATTGTTCAATGAAGTACAAGTAACCCCTGCAAGCACTACCAAGCAAATGGTAATCATGGTAAAATTTATTTGAATCAGTGACAAACTAAGGAAACCTTAGGATTCTCTTAAAAACTTATCAGAACTTGAAGGATCAGCTAGCTTAGCCATAAGAGTAGACTTTCTTTGTCTCGTCATCGTAGCTAATTTTTGAAACAGATTTAGGACACTCTTAGAACCCATAGGATTGAAAAAACTCAGAAAACCCAAAAATATTTCAAATTGGTATTCAATAAACATAGTGGTGGACCATAAAACCTTTTACCTCCAAAAGAGCTACAAATTTCCACCTGGTGACTCCACAATCCTAAATATACCTTAAGACTCCACTGGGAAGACCCATTATCATCATAAAATCATTTAAAATAAGTTAGACGACTTTAGGATTAAAGTTTTCCTATTTAAAAAGATCAGTTAGCCTCTTAAAGATTGTCATATTTGGTTAAAAATTTCTTGTTTAAGTTGGATCTGAAAAACACAGCATAGTGGCTCCTAGGAAGATTCATACTAGAGCCTACCCTGACCCTGAGCCTCCTGAGATAGTTGATAACCCTGAAAGAATCCTTAGGAAGTCTCTCGAGGTTAAATCTTCAACTATTTTCAGATAGCCCATTAGAGCTAATTCTGTTCCTAAAAACCTTGCATCTCTACAAAAATCACAAGTTGACTTAAGAAATCCATTTAGAACTAGGTCACTTGATGATTTAGATCAACTAGATTCAGAGTCTTCACTTTGATCCCCGGAAAGAAGTGAACATCCTGGTAGTAGAGAAACTACACCACCTGATTTACATTTCCTTTTTAATTTAGGTGTCTCTCATCCAAGATCAGCTCAACAATCTATTGCTGGTCCATCCACATATATTCTTCATACATCCACTGTCTAAACCACTCCATTCCAACCCAATTTCCCTCTTGTCAACCCACCACTTGTAAACCCCCCACTATTTCCACAACCTCCTATCATGGCAACATGGTATACCCCCTTAGTCCTTCATTTACCTTTATTCAATCTCCCATAGGACTATCAGTCCAAGATACCATTATATGATTCCAGTAATGCTACTACTGCTTCACAACATGTGGATAAGATGAATGACTACTTTGACATAAATGAGATTGATGATGAAACTATCAAACTTAGACTAGTTTCTCAGAGTTTAGGGGGAGAAGTAAGAAAATGGTTCAAAGGCTTAACCCCTCACAATATTAATGATCTCCAAGCCTTCCATCAGTTATTCTTAAACAAATGGGAAGTAAGGAAAAAGCCTATCCAAATACTTTCTAACTACAAGAATCTCCATAGAAACATTGGGGAAAGTGTACAAGCTTATTGCACTAGGTTTAATAGTGTTTATAATGCCCTTCCGCCAAACCTAAAACCTCCACAAGGCTCAGCTCTAAAAAAATTTCCTGAAGGATTTGATCTTGAGATAGCCTATCAGCTGAGAGAAAGAGACCCTTTGACTCTTGAAGATATGTAAAAAGGAGCTCTTGCTATGGAAGTTAATTTAATGGAGAAAAGAGCAAGAATGAGGAATGAGAAGAAAGTTTCCTTTAGAGAGGAATCCACACCTTCCACATCTAGCTCAAAGATGGAGAGAATGATGGAGGAGATGATGAAAAAGATGAGCATACTTGAGAGAGCACAAGCTAGTCAAAACCAAAAAACTCCTCAAAACAGAAATAAAAACCAAAATCAGAATTTTAGGAGAAACCAGCCTCAAATAGACCAAGGGAGGATGATCAACAAATCACTCCTCCTTTTCATAAAAATTATAAGTGAGGTTGAAGAAACAAGTGAAAAAACAGAGGAAGATGACATCAACATGCTGGGAGTAGATAATGATAATTTTGAAGTTCATTACAATAGAAAACAAGGTCTATACACACCTTATGATGACAAAAGAGCTGAGGATGAAAGTTATTATCAGGAAATGGAAAATGTCATCATAGAGACTCAGAAAGAGTATGAACTTAGGAGTAAAAGAAAACAGGAAACTCCCAAGACTAAGACCTCTGAAAGTTCTACAAATAGCAGCCCTGCAAATAAACCTAAGACGACAAAATAGAAAGATAAAATAGTGGCTGGAAATTCTGATGGAAACAAAGAAAAAGGCACTCAAAATACTGAAAAATAGAGTGTAGACCTTAGTAGCGTTAGCACTTCAGCTAATGCTCCTGTTAAAGAAATTTTTACAAATGTAAATAGAGGAATTCAACAAACTGATTTTGCTGATAGAGTGGAAATTAATAAGGCCGAAACAAGCACTTCAAAGAATCATATGCCTTTTATTTTGGAGAAAGAAATTTCCAGAATCAAGATCTTTGTTCCTCTCACTGAATTAGCTTCCCAAAATGTATATAGATCCCAAATTTTGAAGGCTTTAAAAATATAAGAGAATAATGACACTGTCAATCTTAATGATGACCAGCCAGAGCTCATATTCAGTCCTAAGATTGAAGGTAGATATCAAAAAGGTCCAGTTCCTCCTTTTTATGTTAGTTTAAATGTTCATGAAAATATTTTGCACAATGCCATGCATGACTCAGGGGCCTCCCACAATTTAATGCCCAAAGCTATAATGCAGATCCTAGGCCTTGAAATCACCCAATCTTACAAAGATCTTTACTCCTTTGACTCAAGCAGAGTGAAATGTTTAGGTTTAATCAAAGACCTCTGTGTAAACTTAGCACAAATTCCAGCCAAATGTTTAGTAATGGATATCATTGTGGCTGATGTACCCCCAAAATATGGTATGTTGTTATCAAGATCTTGGGGAGCTAAGTTACAAGGAACTATGTAGATGGATATGACATATGCAACTATCCCTATTTTTAATCAAACTAGAATACTTTATAGGGAGTCTCATATGCAATACATGGTTACTAGCCAAAAGAGACCACAAAAATCTCGTCTTTATTCTGTAAAAATAGGCCTTGATTCATTTATCCTTTTCAATGATGAAACATTCAGTGAACAAGATACCTTAACTAATTTAATGGCAGATAGACAGGAGGAGGAAAACAATGCAGAAGTGTCAAAACAATTTTTTAAACCAGAAAACTACAGCAAACAAAACACAGGTCTAGAGCTACAAATAATTCATCCTTTGTTGTTAAACCTTGAAATTCAAGAAAGCAGTCCTCAACACAAAGAAAAACCTGAGGAATTAAAAAAAATTCAATGAAGTGCTGATCTTCAAGAACAATCTGAAAGCACGCTAGTTGAAGAGGATAGTAACCAAACTGATGAAACTGAAACTAGTCCTCTTTGGAGTATACACTTTGATGGATCTTGTACTAAGAGTGATGCAGGTGTAGGGGTGTGGCTTCACAATATAATGAATAATCATACTGAAGGGCATTCCTACAAATTAAACTTTCAGTGCACCAATAACATAACTGAGTATGAAGCCCTTCTTTTAGTCCTGCATATATTGAAGAAATTAGGGGTCGGAAGAATAAAGGTTCATGGTGATTCTGAACTAATAATTAGGCAAGTGAATCGGGAATATACTACAAAACATCCTAGACTTAGAGCCTATCGAAACGATGTCATGGATTTATTGAAAACATTCGAGGAATTTAAACTAATTTTTGTCC
This sequence comes from Pinus albicaulis, assembly GCA_034641835.2. Lineage (NCBI taxonomy): Eukaryota > Viridiplantae > Streptophyta > Pinopsida > Pinales > Pinaceae > Pinus > Pinus albicaulis. The sequence goes on from JAXQQM020087122.1 coordinate 200,373, forward strand.
CAAGAAACCAGAATATCCAAGCTAATAGTTTGGATTTTGCTGCTAGAACGTGTCTGACCCCATATGAAACCAAACAATGTACAACTCAAATTAAATTCAAACCAACTGTCCCTGACAACGAGAAATATTGGCAAGTGTTTGATGGAGACAAAAAAATAGAAGACTTCCTGTAGTCCAGAAATGAATTTGAACTACCAAGTTCAGATTCAGACTATGAAACAGACTGTCCTAGTGAAGAAAATCTACTTTATGAAGAAGAAGAGTCTCCAAAGATGGCTGATATAAATCTGTTGTCTAATAAACTTGAAAACACAACAGAAATTAGTTTAGAGTTAGGAAATGAAGACTTAGAAACTCTGCAGTCTAAAAATCAAAGTTTGCCAAAAGGACTAGTCTCTTTAGAAGAGTTGTTTGATTTCAATGATGTGGCTAAAAAGCTAAAGCTGGAGCCTGTGGAAACTAAAGTTGAAGAGTGTAATATAGGCAGTGAACTAAAACCAAAGATGATCAAATTGTCTAAAACTTTACCATCTCACATCAAACTGAAATACATAGAGTTGTTTAAATAATTTTCTGATGTTTTTGCATGGAGTTATGAGGATATGAAATCCTATGACACTAAAATAATTCAGCACAAGATACCTCTCAAGGAAAACCAAAAGCCATTTAAACAAAAACTACGCAGAATAAACCCTGTTCAGTTACCTTTGGTTGAGAAGGAAATCAAGAAAATGTATGAAGCTGGTATTATTGTTCCTATTAGATATTCAGAATGGGTGTCTAATTTAGTGTCAGTTAGGAATAAAATAGGAGAGATAAGGCTTTTCATTGACTTTAGAGACTTGAACAAAGCCTCATTGAAGGACAACTACCCTTTACCCAAGATGGATCATATTTTATAAAGGGTATTTGGTTCTAAAAGAATTTCTTTGCTAGATGGCTACTCAGGATACAATCAGATTTTAGTACATCCTGATGATCAACTCAAAACAAATTTTACCACACCTTGGGGCACTTTCATGTACGTGAAAATGCCCTTTGGTTTAATGAATGTTGGTGCTACTTTTTAGAGAGCCATGGATATTGCATTCTCGGAAGAATTGGGCTACTTCATCATTATTTACCTTGATGATGTCACTATTTTTTCCAAGACAGATGAAGAGCACTTAGAACACTTGAGAAAAGTATTCGAGAAATGTAGAAAGTTTGGGATATCTTTAAATCCAAAGAAAACATTGTTTGGTCTCCAAGAAGGTAAACTTCTTGGGCACATCATATCAGAAGAGGGGATAAAGATAGACCCAAAGAGGATTGAGGTTATATTGCAAATCGCTCATCCTAAAAACATCAAGGAACTTCAATCCTTCATTGGAAAGATTAATTTCTTGAGAAGGTTCATACCCAACTTGGCTTAGCTCTTTAGAAACGTTACAAACATGCTGAAAAAGGAACAAGGAGTTAAATGGACCTTGGAAGCAAAGAAATCTTTTGAACTAGTGAAACAAGCATTAACCAAAACACCAGTTCTAATAAGTCCTGATTTTTCAAAAGATTTTTACATTTTTTCATTTTCATTAGAACATACAATAGTTGTTGTCCTATTGCAGAAAAATCCACAAGGACAAGAGCAGCCCATTGCATTCTTTAGCAAGGCATTGAGAGATGCTCCTCTGAAGTACAACATTATGGAAAAACAAGCCTTTGCCTTAGTCAAAGCCTTAAAAGACTTCAGAGTTTACAATTTGCACTCCCACATCATTGCCTTTGTCCCAAATTCAGTTGTGAAAGACATTCTAATACAGGACCCAGATGGTAAGAGAGGTAAGTGGATAGCTGTGATACTTGAATATGATTTAGAAATCAAGCCCACTAAACTCATTAAATGCCAAGTTCTAGCTAGATTAATGGCTAAATCAAATTTTGAAGCTGTTGATATAAATATGATAAATGCTTTAGATGAACAAGAGGAATGGTCAACTCCCATTATTGAAGATAATTTGATGAATTCCTCTTGGTATGCTGATATTCTATATGTTTTTCTTAATTTGAATATAGCTCCTGGTTTATCAAAAACAAAGACAAGGTTTTTAAAGTTAAAAGCTATAAACTATTGCATTATAGATAAATGTCTTTATTGGAAAAACGAAAGTGGGATATTATTTAAATTTTTGCCTGAGAATGATGCAGAGAAGGTTAAGCATGAGTTCCATGAAGGAGAATGTGGAGGCCACCTCTACTGGAAGACTACAGCCAACAAAATCCTTAGAGTTGGTTACTATTGGCCCACACTCTTTCTAGATGTCCATAAAATGATCATTGCCTGTCATAAATGTTAACTCTTTGAAGGCAAGAGAAACTTTTTGCCCTTACCTCTGCATCCAATCACTGTTGAAGCTCCTTTTCAACATTGGGGACTTGACTTCATAGGATAAATCCATCCACCATCATCTACCCAACATAGATGGATTCTCACTACAATAGACTACTTTACCAAATGGATAGAAGCCATTCCTTCTAGACAAGCCAATGACTCCGTCATCATAAAATTCATTGAGACTCATATCCTCTCTAGATTTGGCTGTCCTAGGAATATCATCACTGATAATGCAGCAACATTTGGATCTAAGAAGATGGTTGAATTCTATCACAAATATCATATTACATTGGGACATTCTACTGCTTGCTACCCTTAAGGTAATGGGCTGGCAGAATCCTCAAACAAAAGTTTGGTGAACATAATCAAGAAGTTTTTGGAGGACAACAAGAAGTCTTGGCACACAAAGCTAGTGCATGCACTATGGGCTGATAGATTAACACTCAAGAAATCTATTGGAATGTCACCCTATCAACTTGTGTATGGAATAGATGCAATTTTTCCAACCAGCCTTGGTTGTACCAGTTATGAAGTTGATTCAAGAAGTGCAGTTTGAAGAAAATGGCATGATTAGTGTAGAAATTTGAATAATAGATGAGTTATTCACCGAGATTATCCTGATTACACACTATTTTAGCTTCATGCATAATACATAACCTCTTCTACCATTGATCATCAATTTGTGGAATTAAAAACAATCGCATGCGCACATTGAAACATTAATCAATCACACATATCAACACAATATGTAATGGGGAAAGCTTACAGCTGAAAACCCCCAACTATCTGTATATTATAATGATAGAGAACATGTAACAATACATAGCACAAAAGCTCCTCACAGCTCTCAGCACTATCTCACATGCTACACACAAACTAGCTCAGATATGAACAAGTCACAAGTTCAAATCTCTTCCACCTGTCTGCATGCCTCTACTGCGCAATCCAAGATGAATAATGATGAGATCCAATTTCTAATCCCACTGGCTTGTACTGCACAATCCTCATTGGCAATCTCAATCAATGTGTGTGCAAATCTCATGCATAGTTATAGTCACAACTGATAGTAGACTCACCCTTTCACCCACCTCTAACACTGGTCTCCACTGAACTGTCCATGCATTGCAGTTAACTGATGTATTCTTTAGTTGATTTATGAGCTAATAATTAGTGAATTAATTAATAATTAATTCACACCACTCATCACTAGTGTATTTTTCAGTTAGACTAAATACAACTAGTTCAACTAAGTTAAACCGAACACAACTCCATCAACTGTCTCATCAACTCCACCAAACTCTGCCACATGAGTTCTAACTGAAGTCAAACATGCAATAGCTCAACTAACCCATAGGAAATTTGAATTTCCTTCTGCCAGCTGCATGTGCCACATCTGTAGCTCGAACTGAAGTGCTCCAAGAGGATAAGATAATGTTTATAGTCCAAATATTATTAAGGGCTAATAATATTTGACTGATCTATTTTTAGACTGGCAGTCTAAAAATAGACTTCGCCCAATGTCTAAAAATAGAGGTCCATCTATTTTTACCAACTTGACCAATCATCCATAAATAGCATCCTGCAACTCATAGACCATGATCCATATGTCTAAAAATAGACATAGTCTAAAAATAGACTTTGCGCCAAAAATAGCTTGCGGGCCCACTTAGTGAAGGCGAATTCTTTTCACTAAGCTCCATCATCTTGTTTCATTTTCAACACTCCCTCTCAAAAAGATATGGATTATCTGCAACCCTTATCCTGCCTCTGTGGTATTTGAATTTTCTCCTGGTGAGCACCTTCGTCAAGATGTCAGCATCTTGATCCTCCGTGGGAATGTATGAAAGTAACATGATTCTCCGCTGCACACAATCTCTGATATGATGGTACCTGATGTCGATGTGTTTGGATCTATCATGAAATACTGGATTAGCCGAGAGTTTAATGCAACTCTGGTTATCACAATAAATCACAGTAGGCTCCAAGTGTGACCCGAACAACACGACCAGGATCTTCCTCATCCATATGGCCTCGCATGCAGCCAAGCTTGCTGCCATATACTCAGCCTCTGCTGAACTCAGTGCCACGGATCTCTGCTTCCTGTTGTACCAAGAAAATGTTGTCGACAGAATCTTTGAAGATCCCTCCCGGATGTGCTCTTTCATCAGTTGGGCTCCTGCCCAATCTGCATGCAATGAAGCCACATAGTTTCAACTCATTCTCCTATACGGCACCACAATCCCATATCCCCGATGTGCCTCTAAGATAACGCTATACATGCTTGCACCTTCGAAATGAGCTTGGTTGGCTTAACCATAACGACAGCTGGTTAACAACATAGCATATATCGGGTTGTGTATTGACCAGATACATAAGCGACCCCACCAACTGTCGATAAACAATGGCATCCACTACCTCCGCTGAAGTGGCATCCTCCTTCCTCCAACCTCCAGGAAGAGGAGTATCAACAGGCTTGCAGCCATGCATGTTGAACTTCTCCAGTATTTCCCAGGCATACTTACCCTAAGAAACAAATATTCCATCACTGCGCTCCCAAATTTCCAATCCCAGGAAATAATGAAGGAGGCCCAAGTCCTTCATCTCAAACTCTCTAGCAAGATCCTCCTTGCATGAAAGTATCAACAGCTCATCAACCGTCAAAATAAAATCATCTACATACAGTAAAATGATCAACAACTTCCCCTCCACCACAATCTCTTATAGGTTAGGATTCGCCTCACTCTTGGAGAATCCAAGTCCGGTGAAATAACTGTCTATCCGTGTGTACCAAGCACGAGGTGCTTGTTTCAACCCATACAGTGCTCTCTTGAGTTTGCACACATGCGACTCACTGCTGAAGATCTCGAAACCTTCGGGTTGCTCTATGTACACCTCCTCCTCAATGACTCCGTTGAGGAACGCAGTCTTCACATCCATCTGATGGATGTGCCACCCCATCTGCGCTGAGAGAGCTAGGATCGTCCGTATGGAAGAATACCTTGCGACACGTGCAAAGGTCTCCTCATAATCGATCCCCTCTATCTGTGAGAAGCCTCGGGAAACAAATATTGCCTTGTACTTCTCCACACTCTCGTCAGCCGCCTGCTTCACTTTGTAGATCCATCTCGAACCCACCACTGATTTCCCTTCCGGTCTTGGGACAATCTCCCATGCACTGTTTCTGACAATCGAATCATACTCTTCCACCATGGCATCTACTCATGCGGGGTCCTCCATAGCTTCCTCGAAAGAGGATGGGCTCACGTCACGACACATTTCTCCGCTCAAGCCATGTATCCGATTATCACCGTTACTGGTATTTGTCTCACATCTGCTTGTCTTTGTGGGTGGTCCTACAACCTTCTCTGCATCCCGAGCCAGTCGCTCAGCTTCTGTAGTGCGCATGCGCCCTCTGATGGTTGGCGCTGCCTGGGTGGTTTCTTCCACCTCCTGAACCTCCTCTTTTGGCTGATCCACATCCGGAAGCTCCTCCTTAGGAACTAACAGCTCCTCATCTGCATGCAAGTGTAGCTCCCTCTCAAGCGAACACTGCATGGCTTTCTCCTCCTGAAATTTTATATCCCGTCGCACAACGGTCTTGCGACTGTCTGGCACATACACTCGATAGTTATGAGGTGTATCAGTGTACCCCACAAATATTCCAACTTCAGCAGTTGGATCCAGCTTCCTTCTCGCATCCTTCGTCACATGCATGTAGACAGGAGATCCGAAAATCCGCAAATGGGAAATATCAGACCTCTTGCCAGAATAAGCCTCCTCTGGTGTACTCATGCCAAGAACCTTGTGAGGACAACGGTTCTGCACATACACTGCTGTATTGCATGCCTCAGCCCACAAGTGAAGGGGTAGGCCCTGATCATGCAACATCGCCCGTGCGGCACCCACGATCGTTCTGTTCTTCCGCTCAGCCACCCCGTTCTGCTGTGGGTTATGGGGTGCGATGAGCTCTCTCCGAATCCCTTCTGCGCTGCAGAACTCCTTGAATTCAGCCGAGATGAATTCACCGCCATTATCACTCCTTAGAGCAATCACCTTCTTCCCCGACTCCTTCTCGACCAGTGCTTTAAACTCAAAGAACTTTGAGTATGTCTCGCTCTTCTTCTGCATGAAGAAGATCCAGCACTTACGAGAAAAATCATCAACAAATATCACATAATACCTGTGATTTTCTGTCGAAGCTACTGAGAAAGGTCCACACACGTCTGTGTGAATACTCTCAAGGATCATCGTGGTGCGACTATCCTTCTCGTGAAATGTGGCTTTCACAAATTTTCCCAAGGTACACCCCTTGCACTGATCTGACTGCGCAAGAGTGCCTTTCGGAAGCCCAGTAGAAATCTGCTGCAGTATCTTCAAAGCTCCATGGTGAAGGTGGCCCAATCTCCGGTGCCACAACTCTCCATCATCCCGACTCACCACTCCTTCTGCCTTGCCTGCCATTCTTTGCCTGACCATCCCCATCTACTTGCGATTGATAAAGGTTCTGAATCGAACCCCTATCTTCGGGTTTCTCCGGTTGCCTTACTACGCCGGAAAGCCTTTCCTTTGGGTGAAGACAACATCATATCCCTTGTCTTCCAACATCGCCACAGAGATAATATTCTTCTTCAATCCTAGAACATGCATCACTCCCTTCAATACGAAGGGTTTACCAGACTCCCTTTCAAAGGAAATGGTACCGATACCGATCACACTATATCTACCATCATCGCCCATCTCGATGTGCACTCCAAAATCTTTCTCATCCAGATCAGAAAACAAATCTCGATCTCTTGTCATGTGAAAAGATGCACCACTATCCAAGAACCAAACTGAACCCATCACACTTGATACCAAGCATGCAATCGGTTGTGATCGGCGAAAAATCAAGCTCAAGCTGAGGCTAAGGCCTCTCCAGCTGCGAGATCCGAGCGGCATGCTTATTTTCTTCTGCGGACAATTTGTGGCATAATGTCCGTGCTAGTGACAGTGAAAGCACTTCACCTTGGACATGTCCTCCTTCTTGCCTTTCGCACCAGAATGAGAAGCTTTCTTGCTCTTCCCCTTCTTTTCTTTGGCAGCCAAAGCGCAATTTTTTTCATCAGATGCCTTTGATGAAGATCCGTCCCTGGTACTCCACCTTATCTCCTCTTGCATAAGATCCGACCAAAGTCACTCCCATCTTGGCAATTTCTCCCGACCATTGACAGAGTCCTAATAGGAATGCCAACTCTTCGGAAGACCAAGAAGAGCCAAGTCCACCAAGTCCTCTTCATTTACAGTCACCCCCACACTTCCCATCTCATCCCTGCATTGGGTGAACTTCGTGAGGTACTTGGGTATATTGTCGCCTTTCTCCATCTTTATGTTTCTGAGTTTATCCTTGAGCGCCAACTTCCTCTGGTCGCTCTTACTTTGGAATAAATCTGTCAACGCTTTCCACATCAAGTATGGGAGAATCTCTTTTCCATGCCGAAATTTGGATACAACGTGATCCTTCACACCCTCCAACAGAGTCCTTTGACACTTTGCTGTCTTCTTTTGCCAAGCCTCAACTTGAGCAGCATCAGTAGGCTTCAGGACTTCAACATATATGAACTCCTTCAGCCCATTTTCATCTAACACCGCCTCCATCCTATCTCTCCATGCAATATAATTCGAGTTGCCTTCAAGAGCATAGTCCAATCGCAATCCATTGAAAGACATTTTGACTTCGACACCAAGAAAACACTGCTGCAAATTCGAATTCCACCAGCTCAAGACTCAACTACTTCTGATCTGTGAGAACAAATTATTTCTAGCACAGAGATCGACTGTAGGGGAATTTATTGGATATATCACCTTTCAAAGAAAGGATGGATCCAGAGGCTACCTGGCCCGCTTACAGACTCTGTCTACCGAAATAAATTGTAATCACTGTAATAGATCCGATGATCAATTTCGCTCCGATACCATGTAGAAATTTGAATAATAGATGAGTTATTCACCAAGATTATCTTGATTACACACTATTTGAGCTTCATGCATAATACATAACCTCTTCTACCATTGATCATCAATTTGCGGAATTAGAAGCAGTCGCATGCGCACATTAAAACATAATCAAGCACACATATAACACAATATGTAATGGGGAAAGCTTACAGCTGAAAACCCCCAACTATCTGTATATTATAATGATAGAGAACATGTAACAATACATAGCACAAAATCCTCACAAGCTCTCAGCACTATCTCCAATTGTTACACACTAACTAGCTCAGATATGAACAAGTCACAAGTTCAAATCTCCTCCACCTATTAGCTTGCCTCTATTGCGCAATCCAAGATGAATAATGATGAGATCCAAGTTCGAATCCCACTGGCTTGTACTGCGCAATCCTCATTGGCAATATCAATCAATGTGTGTGCAAATCTCATGCACAACTATAGTCACAACTGATAGTAGACTCACCCTTTCACCCACCTCTAACACTGGTCTCCACTGAACTGTCCATGCACATGAGTTAACTGATGTATTCTTTAGTTGATTTATGAGTTAATAATTAGTGAATTAATTAATAATTAATTCACACCACTCATCACTAGTTTATTTATCAGTTAGACTAAATACAACTAGTTCAACTAAGTTAAACCGAACACAACTCCATCAACTGTCTCATCAACTCCACCAAACTCTACCACATGAGTTCTAACTGAAGTCAACCATGCAATAGCTCAACTAAACCCTAGGAATAACGTAATTCCTTCTGTCAGCTGCATGTGCCACATCCGTAGCTCGAACTGAAGTGCTGCAAGAGGATAAGATAACGTTTATAGTCCAAATATTATTAAGAGCTAATAATATTCGACCGATCTATTTTTAGACTTGCAGTCTAAAAATAGACTCCGCCCAGTATGTCTAAAAATAGAGGTCCATATATTTTTACCAACAAACAATCATCCATAAATAGCATCCTGCAACTCATAGACCATGATCCATATGTCTAAAAATAGACAGTCTAAAAATAGACTTTGCGCCAAAAATAGCCTGCAGGCCCACTTAGTGAAGGCGACTTCTTTTCACTAAGCTCCATCATCTTGTTGCATTCTCAACATTAATCAAACTATAAATCTTCAGCAAACCAGAGAGGAGGTTTACAACAGAGCATTACAAAAACAAGAGAGCATCAAGAAGCTTTTTTAAAGAAGAACAAAAGCCAGCAATTTCAACATTGGGGACAAAGTGTTAAAGTGGGACTCAAGGAGAGAAGACAAGGGCTAGCATGGGAAATTTGATAACTTATGGCTTGGCCCTTATCTCATTCATTCTACTGCTAGTAACAATGCTTATTTCTTGTAGGAATTGAATGGAGTTGAACTGTTTGGGGGTCCTGTCAATGGCAAGATGCTCAAACATTATTTCTCTTGATCCTATCATGTTTTGAAGCCTTTTTATCTTTTTCTCATTATAAATATTTCATCAATCATTGCATTCAAAGTTAGAAAAAATCAAAAATACAAAAACAATAGAAAGAGAAAAGAGGGAAAATTGTAAAAACAAGAAAGGTATAGCCCCATACCAAAAAAGAGAAACAAAATCTGAAAGTGTGCAAGCTCAAATTCCACTCCTGAAAAACACACTCCTAGTTATTCATACTACCTAATCATGGCTTATTATTTTTCAATTTACTGCTGATAGGTTAGTGAATCAGATTTTCCAAGCAGCTTAATCTTGGCTTATCAGTTAGGTAGATTAGGATAGAAAATAAAGGTTCAAACAAGCTCAAAATCCAAACCTAAGATTCCAAAAGAAGAATGACTCTAATCTGTTTAAATCATGAGTCAAAGATAGAAGCAAACTGGTTCTAATATGCTCAAAACTTGAACCGGAGAAAAAAAAGAGAACAGCTCAAACAAACTCAAAAACAGAGTTGAAGAAAAGAGAAGGCTATGCTTATAACTTTCAGGTCTTAAGCCTTCATCATTTTGATTTAGTTTTCTGCAAATAAAAAATCTATGTGCAGCTTGTTTTTATGCCATAGATCAGCAACAAGTTAGATTGTTCAATCCTGACTTGTATACTTTTAAATTTTTTGTTTTAGAAGCTAGAGAATAAAAATTTGTTAGACAGTCTAATCCTAACAAATAGTAGTTAGGTAGAGAAGCTTATGAACTCAATTGTTTAATCTGAGTTCATGGAGAAATAAGAAGTAGACTTAGATTTAATTTTGGCTTTCAAAAGAATAAAATGTTTGTAAAAAGAGTTTTCCAATCCAAATGCACTCTTAAAGAAGAAAAAATGTTAGATCAATAGAATTGGGTAGGTAGAAAGCTTGTTTGATAGAGTTCCATTGTTTTTCATGGCTGCTAACATTATCAAAACAAAATAATATCATCCAAGTAAAGAAATTTGTAGCCCAATGGATGAGTCATTGATGAGATCCCCAGAGAATACAAGTCTGAAGTTCTTGACACCTTCGAGAAGGTGCCATCCCTATGTGGAGCCACTGTTAGCCACCTATTTAATTTTTCATATCAAATGGTGGCTAAATCATTTTTTGAAGCCTTCAAGAAACAATTTTATTGCCAAATTGTTAGTTCTTGAAGTCTTGTGAATATGACTTATCCTTGAGTTAATCTTCACTGTTGTTTCCCTCTCAAAACTGAAAAATTGTTGTTTTCCTGAAGAAAAGACTGCTGCAAAAACTCCATTTTCCCCTCATTTTACCCCTCCTTTCACTCCTAATTAACCTAAATTTTATCCCCCTTTTCCCATGAAATTTCTCTATTTTCCCTTCTTACCTTCATAAATCCCCTTTCATAAGGTTTAAAACTCCTTTTTTAACATTATCGGAACCCCCAAAATGCTTTGAAATCCTTGAAAAAACATAAAAAAGCAGCCTTTGTGCTAAAGGCCTTAAGCCCTTTTGACCCTAGCACCAAAACCACTTCCCCACCATGCGACTTGGCGTTGGAACCAAGCTTTAAGGTCCCGAGCACTTATCACAATCGGGCATTCCTTGTGTTATGAGGCCTCTCGCTTTTAGAATTTCCTAATTGCGATTGGCCCCTCTCCTCTATATACCCCAATCATTTGCTTCCTTTGTAAAACCAAGAGCCCCACAATCAGGCTCTAATAATTATATAAAACCCTTCCCGAAAGCGAAACTCTCCTTTGTATTTCATAAAAAACCCATTTTTCCTATGATAACATAAAACCCGACAGTTCATTGATTGGGCGAATCCCGACCGTTGATCTAAAATGATCAAACGGTTTTCGGGATCTCGCATCGAAGATTTTTCATCAGGCGTATTTTAAATAGTTCTTTCCCCCTCTGATTGGTCACCTTCCGATGGCTTCTCAGCCGTTGATCTCCCCCACCAGGCTCAGATCCGACGGCCCACATCGCTCTGATTCATAAACCCATCCCTCTACCTTTGGACCTTCGATTCATTCCCCACCGTTGATCTAGTTCTAAGATCAACGGTCTACGTTCAATCACATCGGCGCTCTTTTCCCTTATCCCCCACCGATCGCAATCTTCTGATTGCATCTGGGTCGTCCATGCACTAAGATCCGACGATCCAGATCAATCCTTACTACCCTTTGTTAAAATTCATGAACCTCGCTGTATAAAGTTTTAAATGAATATCCACCGTTGATCTTTATAGATCAAGGGCTCGCATTAACCCAAGCTCCACTTACCCCTCGCCTCATATTTTATTCATTTAACCCCAAGTTTTAATCTGGACCGTTCATTTCTTTCATCCAATGGTCTATATTAAACCTGATAGGCCCAACTCCTTTGGGTCCTACCTTTTCCCAGATCAAATCTCTGTCATCCATCCCTGATCTAATGGTCAAGACTGAAACCGCCTTATCCCCGCCCCACCTCTTATCACCCGTGCATCTGTTCTCCATCGCGCTCTCCTCACAACCATCTGATCTAAGACCCTAGATCTGACGGCTAGCATGCGGTTTCGCATAAAATTAAGCCTAGAGGTTAATGATTTGAAATTACACGATGAGGGTGGTTTTGAAAAGCCACGTGTCGGCCAGTAACGCACATCGCGTTCAAAAATTTAAAACTACATTCCTTCCTTTTCATCGCGCGAAAAAAGTGGTTTCTATGGCTGAAACCACCTTACCCCATTTGTATTGCATTCCATCGCGTTTAATCTCCGCCGTTGATCTCTGCAGATCAACGGTCCCAATTTTATTTCACCCTCAGTTCATCGCCCTTCGCCAATCCTCTAAGGGACTTCTTAAGCCATTCTCAGTCATTGATCTCTGTGGCCAATCTCATCCGATGGCCCGTAATCTTTTCGAAACCCCAATTTCAATTTTAACCCTTTTATCCTCCGCCAAAGGTTTTTTCACCATTTCCTTTGTATATTCTTCCATTTTGCGATAAAGTGGCCCTTCTACATTATATTTCCCCAGTCGATCTTGACCGTTGATTTTTGCAAGATCGACGACCCCGTCTTAATCTCCCCACCATATGTTCGACCGCCTCCCTTTGAATCTCTGCAAGCAATCCTCGTCGTTGGATGCTTTCATCCAACAGTTGCGATCTAATCTCAGCCTCCAAAGCAGTATAAACCCAAATACGCAGGATTTTCTTAACTTTTCTTGTTTTGTGCAGGTTTTAATGATTTTTTCGAGAGTTTTAAAAGAAAATCAAAGGTCGAGGATGAAAATACCCCATGCCTTTATTTATGAAAGAATATCATTCTACAGGGTTCAACACCATGTTTCATCCATGCCTCATGAGCACTGATGCCATTTTAAAAGTCCTTTGTAACGCTTGCACATCAACAAGACACAACAAAGTTTAATCAAGCAAAGAGTATCAGTGTTAAAAGATCCAGTCACAGTAGAGATGAAGAATTAAAGACTGTTTACACAGTTTTGAGGGATTACGGCCCAAATCGACTATCTAAACACCTAATCCACTCAATTAAACACAGTTTGAAGAACATAAAACAGAATTTAGGCCAAATTAAGCCTGACATAGAATCAAATCAAATAACAATGTTTAAAGAAAAACAACAATATCTATCAGTCCGAGAAAGCCTCCACTGCCACATCAAAGGCTAATTGAATCCTCTCCAGCTACCAAAATCCACCTGCAACCTCAAAGCATTCAAAAGAGGCCTAGTTATTACCAGAACAGAAGATATTCGCCTCAATGCAGCTGAACAGTTATTTCAAGCCAAAGTAACTTATTGTAAACTATCAGCAGAGTTATTACAAAGATAACAAAGAGCCTTAAAGTCAACAAAATCTTCCCAGTAAGCTTAAATACTTAATGTAAAATGATTAATACAGAGGAATATCTGAAATCTTCTCCATTTAGCCCCTCAAAGGCCGAGAAGCATTAAACTGTATTAATTGAACTTAGAAGATCTTTTATCCTATCCCACCTCCTCACTCCTTCTATAAATACTTCTGTAGAAGATGAGATAATGTTGGTCACTACATATCTGTTGCCTATAAATAGTTTACTGAAGCTACTGTAAGCTCTGTTTGTAATTGAAGATACCTAAGTTGAGATGTGAAGTTTGAAGCTATAGAGAATCACTGGACTTGAAGATTGTAACTGGTTTGAAGTATCAAATACAAGTTGATTTATGGGATCTTGGTCTATGTCAACGATGATGTTTTTCTTATTGTAAATTGTTATTTTATTTTTGTTTCCATTCTGTCCATCTTCTCTGATAAAGAACAACAATTATAGAGTTAGGATCTACTGTCAAAGGTACCCTGCTCTTACTAATAAGCTTTATCTACATGTTTTCATCTAAAATTGTGTATTTAAGAATGATTTAATACAATCCAAGCAGTTAGGAATGTTGGCATTCCCTCGTCCTACTGTCTAAACTAAACATTGTTCTTGAATGTTATTTTCAGTGTCTGCTAAGTAAAGTTGAACTAGGGAAGTTTATGGTGAGCCCTGTCCTCTAGTTTCATCTCCAAAAGTTGTCTGAAAGTTTCCCTAAGAGTATGTTGAAAGCAGGCTAGGTTCAAAGTCCTTACCTGATCTTAGACTATTCTTTGTTATCTTATGTGTTGTCTTGATAAGTTTGCTAAGTAAAGCAGAGCTAGAGAAGTCTATGGTGAGCCCTCTCCTCTAGTTTCTTCTCCAACAATTTCTTTGAAAATTTTCCCTTAGAATATGCTGAAAGTAGGATAGTTTCAAAGTCCTTACTTGATCTTAAGCTATTCTTTTTATGTTTTAAATGTTTTCTATTGAAAGTGCATCAAAAGCAGGCTAGTTTCAAAGTACTTACTTGATCTTAGATTACTTTTATGTCTTTCTTAAGTGTATGCTGAAAGAAGGATAGTTTCAAAGTACTTACTTGATCTTAGGCTGCTCTTTGTTCTTCATTTGTTTGTTTTCCCCTTATTATTGTTTCATTTCATTCCATAAAATCAACTTTAAAGAGATCCTTAGACATAGATGACTTGCCCCATGGACCACTCTTGAACCTTGTTGTTTCAATTAAATCCTACTATGACTCCATAGCCCAATGGATTGAAGTTGTTTCTTACCTATCCTCTTAGCTGAATCAATCTTTCACTTTCATTCACCTTCACCCTTCACTTAGACTTCCTTCACCTTCACATATCTTTGCCCAACCAAAACAAACAAAAACCTTATTTTTCATAACTAGCCTAATATCACATTCAAAAGCCTTAAAGATATTATCAAATCTTTGCACTTATAGAGATATCCCTCTCTGGATTCGGGAGGGCTAGATCCTAGAATCCCAAAGTGGTTCAAGTGTTCTCTCCACAGTTTTAGTCTCACCAATCTACTGAAATTACGAGGAGCTAACACTTCTGGGGTGACGGACACCCCCCCCCCCCATTCATCCCTTCTCTTCCCACCCCCATCGAGGATATTATTATGAAATATTATTATGCAAGTTTATTTCCTTTGATCCAAGATTTAATCACTACCTTATGATCAAATTTTAAAAAATAAAAATAAAAATAAAATAAAAAATAAAAAACTGTCGAAAGAAAATAAACACATTATCTACACAGATGAACATAAGACACATCTCTAGAAAGTTGAAACAAGGGAAAATTCAGTTGAAGGGTGAGGCCTATCTTTTTTTCTATTTTCTTAAGTTATGAAAATGTAAATACAAAGAAAGAACAACTCATTATGAAGTTTCCTTTGACATTGTAGCCTAAATGGCTACTACATAAATTTCTTCCTCCTCTATTAGGCTCTCAAATTCCACTTCTATATGTTATACTCAAATATGAAATAAGTACAATGCTAAAATAATGAACCCTCTCTCCTCCTACTCACCTAGTATTTAACAGTCTAATAACCATATAGGGTTTTAGGGTTTTTGCATGCCTAAGCCCTTAATTAGTTATTATTATTATTATTATCTAATTTTAAGGTCACAGCCAACCCAGACACCAAATTGGTGTATGAGACCCCCTTGTTTGTGGGACAAGAGACCCACCTCCGTGCAGCGATTTGACTGCTAAGTCTATGAAGGCATACATACTCTACCCCCTCTGGTTTTGAACTTGTGACCTCATTGGAAGAAACACATGATGTTAACCACTAGGTCCACTCAAGCTGTATTTTGGACCTCCTAAAATCTTCTTAAAATTCCAAATGCGGCTAGCCCAACAGATGAGTGATGTGCGATGATGTGTTGTCCACATGGTACCATGATGGTTAGCAAGGTAGGCCAACTTGCAAGTGGTATAACTTTTGCATACAAACTTTGATTGAGAATATTTTCACACCATTCGAAAGATTCCAGTGTGCAAAAAAGAATCAAAGGGTTGAGAGTGAGACTCACAATATTTTGACCCAAAAAAATGATGTCTCAAAATGAATTTGGAAGGTTCTATACAACAAAATATTCAAATTGGGACTTGTCGCTAAAATTGACCCTACAAGGAAATTCCACAAATTTTCCCTCATAGAAAATACCAAGACAAATGAAAATTTATATAACGATCCATTTTGTATCACTTAATGATCATGACATCGAATGATTGGGTTTCTTACTTATACTATCTAAACTAAAATTATTGTCTAGTCTTGAAGTACGACTAAAAACTATTTTTTATTTGCTAAGAGTTTTTCTTTTTCAATTGCAAGGAAACATGTTGACAACCTAAGATTAGAGATTGCTAGTAGAAACTACCAAGACAAATGAAAATTTATATAACGATCCATTTTGTATCACTTAATGATCATGACATCGAATGATTAAGTTTCTTACATATACTATCTAAACTAAAATTATTGTCTAGTCTTAAAGTACGACCAAAAACTATTTTTGATTTGCTAAGAGTTTTTCTTTTTCAAATGCAAGGAAACATATTGACAACCTAAGATTAAAGATTGCTAGTAAAAATAGAAGTATACCCCTTATAGACCATTAATAGATTATTCTAGGTGAGTCAACCCACATCTATAAATAACACCTAAAAATTGTCCTCTTTGACAACTAAATTATAATAAAATTTACCAAAAACCAAATATTATATATACATATATAATATACTTCAACTACATGCACAAATTGCAAAACTATTGTCCAAAACACCAATCTAAAATTGGGTGATAGAGAATGTTTAGCATATTAGATGCATTTACCAATTCCAATTCTACTTTAGGTATGTCAACAAACTTGGTGGGTTCCTAATAGAACTATGCTATCCATATCATACTTCAAATAAATAATCTCACCAATATTACACATAAAAATTATCATAATGCAAATACTTGACAGCGAGACCATACTTCTGACTTTGAATAGGAAGCAAAAGCAAAATATAAGTGAAATCTAAAGACTCCCATCATGTAGGTAGGGGTTGAAGAATTGATTGGATAGCCCATCATGCAGGCAGGGGTTGAAGAATTGAAGAATTGATTGGATAGCCCATCATGCAGGGAGGGGTTGAAGAATTGAATTGGAATGGACAACCCCATGTGGGTTCAACATACATTCAAAAGCAAACCAGGAATGTCCCACCTCTGCTTTTTTGGAAGCAAAAACTCAATAGAATTTTATTGTTGTTAGTCTCCATCCGTACCCATACCATCACAACATTAGAATCTCAACCATAATTACTTGATCAACGTTTTCCAATGGCTTTCTTATTCTTAGAAATGACAAAGGAAAGATGCGTGATGGGAATTTATAGCAGAAAAGCCATGGAGAGGTTGGCCATGCGTTGACCCATTATTAAATTTTAGTGTTTTATAAGGAATGGAGAGCTGAGGTTACTTTCTTTCATACTATTGGCTTAGGGTTTTAGGCGGTGAAGGGGAATATGAGATAAGATTAGGTTTATTCTAAAATATTGTTTAGCATTTTAATTAGAGATAAGAGAGAGAATTTATAACCTCAAAATATGATGAATAAATAGATATCTTGATGTTGATAAAGTCTAGAATGGAGATATTTTTTAATGCATAAATTCTAATGCAAGAATATCAAGAATAATGTATAGGAATTTTATGATATAATTTATTATATTTAGAAAATGAGCATATATGTAATGATATTATAAGTTTATATTTTTATATTTTTATAAAATATTATTTAAGTATAAGTAATCAAATATAATTGGTTATAAGAGTTAGTTTAGTTAGTTGTGTTTTTATTATTAAAGTATTTTTTTGTTATTTATAAGTTATTGGTTCATTTTTTTAGAAGTGAGGTTTCCTCGTTGAATCCAAAAAAGCGATTTGGAGGTTTTGTGGTTGAGCAAAACAAATTGATTTTTTATTTCTCTAAAGTAAATACATTTATTTAACAGATATAGTGATCATCTAGACATCATAAATCACATTAAAAAAATAATTAAATTAAATAAAATAAATTTTTTTAAAGTTTATTAAATAATTTATTATTCACTCTATTTAAAATTAAATATACTAAAAATTAATATAATTTACACCAAATACCATTTTTAAATTATTATGACCATTTAAATACTTTTCTATCACAATTTCAAAAACTAATTTCACAAACACACTAACCAAAAATAATAATAACAATAATCTCAGATATCACAAACACACTAAAATAATAATAACATAGAATTCTTCAACCCCCACCTACGAAAATGATGGGAGACTTCAAATTTCCTTCTTATCCAAAGTCAAAGGTAACGTTTCGCTATCACGTGTTTGCATTACCATTTTTTTTAATAATTTATGGATAACATACCTAAATTAGTTAGGTTAGGTAAGGTACGGTACAATATGGATAACATACCTAAATTAGTTAGGTAAGGTAAAGTACAATATGGATAACCTGATAAATTGAAATTGTAATAGGCATATGCATTTTATATGCTAAACAATCTTTATCAGCCACCTATCTGGTGGGGACTTGGCGTATATATTCGAAGTTTTTAACTCTCCGGTTTTTTTCAATTTAAATATTTTGAAAAGAGTAAAATCTATTTTATATTTGTAGTGTTGGTGTATATGAAAGCTGTAATTAGCAATTAGCGAATGAATTAACGGAAATAACATTATATGAGAAATAATGAGATGACAGCATTTTCAAAATACAAGTTAATTATATTTTGAAATAATATTAAATTAAATTAATTATTTATTTTATATATAGAGGGGTGCAGTTTAATTTATAGATGAAATAAATATTTTTGAGTATATTTTGGTTAATTTTAATCAAAATTCGATAGAGATTTTTCAAAGTTTGAGTTTAAGTTGTTTAATATGTAGAATTAGAGTGTCCCAGGAATTTTTTTTAGGGTGTTGAATCCATTTCTGCATTCAAATATGTACTTTAAATAACAAAAAATCATAATCTTGCTTGAAATCGTATCACCATTATGATGAAAAGGCCATTTCATCTATAATCTTATTAAAGTTATTTAAATTTATTTTAAACTTGAATTGTTTTGATGTTTAATAGATTGCAGTTTAAGATGGATCTGAGTTAATAAAAATTTATTTGACAATTGATAATAAGGATAGATAATAGTAATTATTATATGTGAATATAGGTTGGTTCATTATCAATATTAAAGAAAAGTCAATTCGCCTAAAATGACTTATTTATGGTTTGTAACTTTCACAATTATTACATACTTTTGGATTTTGGATTGTTAGTTGATTTCCTTACAAAAAAATGGCTCTTAGATAATAAAAAAGAGCTTTAAGTTCTATTCTATAACCACTACAAGAAATCCCTATCATTAGCTCCGTTTTTTTCTTCTAAGGACTATTTGTGTATTTTTCTCCAATTTTTGGGAAAAGTTGGCGCTAGATGACAACATTTTTGGTGTTGTATGCACCTACCAAAACATTTAGGCACTAAATTATGCAATAATAGTGT
Source organism: Pinus albicaulis (assembly GCA_034641835.2). NCBI lineage: Eukaryota > Viridiplantae > Streptophyta > Pinopsida > Pinales > Pinaceae > Pinus > Pinus albicaulis. Next base: position 220,096 of record JAXQQM020087122.1, read on the forward strand.
CAAAAATCGAATCGGAAATAGTGTCAAAAATAGCATCATATATAGCACCATAAATTTCCCCAGAAATAATGCCAGTGATAGTGCTAGGTTTAGCTCCTTTTTTTGCACCTAAATTAGCTCCTTGATTAGCTCCCTTTTTTGTGTTGAATTTAGCGTCAGATGTGCCTAAATATTTAATTAATTGAGGTGTTGTGGGTTAAGTGGATAAGGCCTTTGAGGATTACGGGATATAGGGATTTGGGGTACATAGATTAAGGGATAATGAATTTGGGGTGCAGGGATTAACGGTTAAGGGGTTATGGGTTAGGATTTAAGGGATTAAGGGTCAAGAGCTAAGGGATTTGGTGCTTACAAGTTAGGTAGTTCAATGGTTAATGACTGGATTGTTTCAGTTTTGGATGGTCTGTCGAAGCTTGTTGTTACAAGAGTACATTTCAATTCTTTTACTGATTTGGATTAATTAAGGTTTCAAGAGTTGTTGTTGTTGTTGAAATGGCACCCAAGGGGGACTTTGATTTAATCTTCACTTAATTAAATTGGAAGAGATATTGTAATTTAATCTCATGACAACTTATATTAGTTAACTGAGCTAGGAAGACTTAGTTAGCTTAGGAAATTTGAGTTGAGGGTCAGAGAGGAGGCATGTAGAGTTCTCCCATGATTTTAGGGGGTCCAGTTTCAGTTATTTGGGAGTTGTAATTAGTTAACTCAATTAATTGAATTAAAATAAATTTAACTAGTTCTAACTGAGAGATGAACTAGTAAGAGGTCCAGTGAATTAAATTTGATTTAATTCACAAGTAGTGTTCAATCAGTTAAATAATAATGCATTATAAATAGTTGTTGCCTGTCAGTTCTAAGGAAGGCCCAGTTGAGACTAAGGTTAAAGGGAAGATAACTATTAGTTGTATATTTAGAAACTTGTATAGGTCATGTATAGAATCATCGGGAAGCGTTGAATCAATTGCACAATCAATTCTTCGGAATTTCCTATTTAATAGGGCGAAAATTGCTCCAGGAATGTGTGAGCAAGGCTGGTCAGATAGAGGTTGAGAATTGGTTAAGAATTTGACTGATTTTTCCTAGATCAAAGTGAGACAATCAACAGAGTGCAAAAGTTTCTCAATGAGAGGAAAGGATTGCATTTTTCCATGGTATTGAATTTATACAATATACAAATAGTGGGGTTTTGAGCAGTTTCTTTCCCCATATACATCTTTTGTTACACAATTTATTATTTATTTATCTTACTTGTTATGTAATTGTGCGATCGTATTTGGTTTCCGCAAATTGTAGAATAATTCAATATTTTGTTTTAGTACATTACAAGATCGTATTGAATCCTATGGATAGATTTTCCACATGGTACTGGAGCGCTAGGAATCACAATAGAAGAGAAGAACCAGAGTTTGTTTTGAATAGGTACTTCGAATCTGCAGATTTATTCTTCAGGACCCAAAAATAGATCAAGATGTCTTTCAATGGCTTGAGACTTGAATATGCCCTTGAGGGAAATTCAAATTACATAGCATGGAACGACATGATGGAGGAAATTCTCGAGGACAATAGACTGAAGGCACTCATTGATAGTGATATTCCCCAGCCAGCAGAAGCGAATGCTCAACTTCTTGATGCATGAAAGAAGAATGTAGTAAAGGCGATAAGTATCTTGTTAGAGGGAGTTCGAGATCATATTGTCTCAAGTATCCATGGGAAGGCGAATCCATATTCTATGTGGAAGGCCTTTACAGATCTGTTTCAGAATAATAGCGACCATGAGAATTGTAGAAAATCTAACAACGAGATTCAAACTGATCTTGTAAGTATTGAAACAAAATATTGAATCCTTCCTACAATTTGCGGAAACCAAATATGATCACACAATCAAATAACAAGTAAGAGAAGGAGATAATGAATTGCACAACACAAGATGTATGTGGGGAAAGAAACTGCTCAAAAACCTGCTATTTATATATTTCATATGGTCAATATCAAGAAACAATACAATGTTATTCCTCACACTGAGAAACCTTTGCACTATGTTGATTGTCTCACTCTTATCTGGATTGCAATCTAAGAAATTTTGGTCCAATATTTAACCTATTTCTTGCCTCTGCCTGTACTTCCTTGCTTATGCATTCTTGGGCTAATTGGGCCCCTATTAATTAGGCAAATACCAATTAATGATTTCACAATCCTTTAAGGCCTTCCCTATGACCTCATGCATGACATGTACAATTTTCTAATAGTGTAGAAATTTGCTGAATAATGAAGATTTATCCACCGAGATTAACCTGGTCACACACTAATTCGAATTCATGCATAACACATAACCTCTTCTACAATTGATCATCAATATGCGGAAATAGAAACAGTCGCATGCGCACATAAACACAATATGTAATGGGGAAAGCTTATAGCTGAAAACCCCCAGCTATTTTTTATATTATAATAGAAGAGAACATGTAACAATCTCGGTACAATACTCCTCACAAGTACTCAGTACTGTCTCCAAAAGTTACACACAAACTAGCTCAGTTTTGAACAAGTCACAGGTTCAAAACTCATCCACTATTTGCCTGCCTCTATTGCGCAATCCAAGTTGGTGTAATGAGAGATCCAAGTTTGAATCTCCTTGGCTTCAACTGCGCAATCCTCATTGGAAATCTCCTCCAATTCTTGTGCAAATCTCATGCACAACTAATGTCGCAACTAATAGCAAACTCACCCTTTCATCTACCTCTTCCACCGGTCTTCACTGAATTGTCCATGCACTGAAGTTAACTGATGTGTTCTTTAGTTGAATAATGAGTTAATTTTTAGTGAATTAAATAATATTTAATTCACCCCACTCATCTCTAGTGCATTATCCAGTTAAGCTAAATACAACTAGTTCAACTAAGTTAACCCGAACACAACTCCACCAACTGTCTCATCAACTCCACCAAACTCCGCCACTTGAGTTCTAACTAAAGTCAACCATGCATGAGCTCACCAAACCCCTAGGAATAGCATAATTTCTTCTGTCAGATGCATGGGCCACATCCGTAGCTCCAACTGAAGTGCTGCAAGAGGATAAACTGAAGTTTATAGTCCAAATATTATTAAGGGTTAATAATATTGGACTGCTCTATTTTTGTACGCAGCCTAAAAATAGACTTCTGACCCGTATGTCTAAAAATAGAGGTCCATCTATTTTTACCAACTCAACCAAAACATCCAAGAATAGCATATCGCAACTCCTAGACCATGCTCCATATGTCTAAAAATAGACATAGTTCTAAAATAGACTTTGCGCCAAAATAACTCCAGGCCCACTTAGTGAAGGCGACTTCTTTTCACTAAGCTCCATCATCTTGTTGCATTCTCAACACTCCCTCTCAACAAGATATGGATTATCTGCAACCCCTATCCTGCCTCTGTGGTATTCGAATTTGCTCCTGGTGAGCGCCTTCATTAAGATATCAGCATCCTGATCCTCCGTGGGAATGTATGAAAGTAACATGATTCTCTGCTGCACACAATCTTTGATATGATGATACCGGATGTCGATGTGTTTGGATCTATCATGAAATACTGGATTAGCTGAGAGTTTAATGCAACTCTGGTTATCACAATAAATCACAGTAGGCTCCAAGTGTGACCTGAACAACTCGACCAGGATCTTCCTCATCCATATAGCCTCGCATGCAGCCAAGCTAGTCGCCATGTACTTACTGGCTGAATCGAGTTAATGATCTCTCGTTTCCGTTATACCAGGAAACCGGCTGTCGACCCGATACTCAAGATTCCTCCGTATGTTCTTCTTTGGGTCCGTTGGGCTCCTGGACTCCCCGCCCAATTCGCATCTTTGAAGCCGAGCTTTTCTCCATCCTCCCGGGGCTCTCTGTACTCATGCACCATATCCCGATGTGCCTCTGAGATATCTCAATACATGCTTGCCCGCCTTCCAGAAGAGCTTGGTAGGCTTAACCATAGCTTGTGAAAGCTGGTTAACTGCATAGCATATATCGGGTCATGTATTGACCAGATACATAAGCGACCCAACCAACTGTCGATAAATAGTGGCATCCACTACCTCCACTGAAGTAGCATCCTCCTTCCTCCAACCACCAGGAAGAGGAGTATCAACAGGCTTGCAGCCATGCATGTTGAACTTCTCCAGTATCTCCCGGGCATACTTACCCTGAGAAACAAACAGCGCTGCCAAATTTCCAATCCCAGGAAATAATGAAGGAGGCCCAAGTCCTTCATCTTAAACTCCTTTGCAAGATCAGCCTTGCAAGAGTGTATCAACAGTTCATCACCTGTCAAAATCAAATCATCTACATACGTATAATGATCAAACTTCCTCCACTCACAATTTGGGTACAAGTTAGGATTCGCCACTCTGGAGAATCCGTCCGGTAAAGAAATAACTATCAATTGCGGTGTACCAAGCATGAGGTGCTTGCTTCAACCCGTACAAAGGTTTCGAGTTTCCAAGAAACAGGCAACTCACTGCTGAAGATCTCAAAACCTTCAGGCTGCTCTATGTACACCTCCTCCTCAATCACTCCATTGAGGAACACAGTCTTCACATCCATATGATGGATGTGCCATCCCATCTGCGCTGAAAGAGAAAGGATCGTCCGTATGGAAGAGTACCTTGCGACAGGTGCAAAGGTCTCCTCATAATCGATCCCCTTGATCTATGAGAAGCCACGGGCGACAAATCTCGACTTATACTTCTCCACACTCCCGTCAGCCACCTGCTTCACTTTGTAGATCCATCGCGAACCCACCACTGATTTCCCCACCGGTCTTGGGACAATCTCCCATGCACTGTTTCTGACGATCGAATCATATTCTTCGATCATGGCATCTACCCATGCAAGGTCCTCCACATCTTCCTCGAAAGAGGATGGTTCTGTCATGATACACTTGATCATCAGAGCCATGTATCCAGTATATCGGTCAAGTGATTTTCTCTGTCTGTGCTATGATGTAGGTGCTCCTACAATCTTCTCTGCATCAAGATTCAGTCGCTCAGCTTCTGTAGTGTGCTTCTACCCTCGAATGGTTGGCGCTACATGAGTGGTTTCTTCAACTCCATGAACCTCCTCTTGTGGCTGATCCACATCCTGAGGCTCATCCTTAGGAACTAATAGCTCCTCATCTGCTTGCAAGTGTGGCTCCCTCTCAAGCGAACACTTCATGGCTTTCTCCTCATGAAATTTGATATCCCGTCGCACAACAGTCTTCTGACTGTCTGGCAAATACACATGATAGTTGGCGTATCGCAGGCCTCACAAATATCCCAACCTCTGCGGTTGGATCTAGCTTCTTTCTGGCGTCCTTTGTCACATGCATGTAGACAGGTGAGCCAAAAATCCTCAAATGAGAAATGTCAGGCCTCTTGCTAGAAAACGCCTCCTCCGGTGTACTCATGCCAAGTATCTTGTGAGGACAACGGTTCTGCACATACACTGTACTATTGCATGCCTCAGCCCACAAGTGAAGGGGTAGGCCCTAATCATGCAACATCGCCCATGCAGCACCCACGATCGTTCTGTTCTTCCGCTCAGCAACCCCATTCTGCTGTGGGTTATGGGGTGTGATGAGCTCTCTCCGAATCCCTTCTGCGCTGCAAAAGTCCTTGAATTCAGCAAAGATGAATTCACCACCATTGTCGCTCCTAAGAGCCTTCACATGCTTTCCCGATTTCTTCTCAACCAAATACTTTGAACTCACAGAAATTTGAGTATGTCTCGCTCTTCTTCTGCATGAAGAAGATCTAGCACTTACGAGAAAAATCATCAACAAATATCACATAGTACTTGTGCTTTGCTATCGAAGCTACTGAGAAAGGTCCACACACGTCTATGTGAATTCTCTCAAGGATCATCGTGGTGTGACTATCCTTCTCGTGAAAGGTGGCTTTCACAAATTTTCCCAAAGTACATCCCTTGCACTGATCTGACTGCGCAAGTGTACCTTTGGGAAGCCCAGTAGAAATCTACTGCAGTATCTTCAAAGCTCCATGGTGAAGGTGGCCCAATCTTCGGTGCCAGCCATCATCCCTAGCCACCACACTTCTCCCCGCTCTTGCATGCCATTGCTTCGTTGTGCTCATTTACTTAACCGGAGCAAAGGTTCTTGGTTCGAACCCCTATCTTCCGGGTCTCTCCAGTAGTCTTACTGCGCAGGAAGGCTTTTCCTTCGCTGAAGACCACATCATACCCCTTATCCTCCAACATCGCCACAGAGATCAAGTTCTTCTTCAATCCAGGTACATGCATGACATCCCTAAATACAAAGGGTTTACCAGACTCCCTCTGAAAGGATATGGTACCGATACCAGTCGCACTGTATCTACCATCATCGCCCATCTCGATGTGCACACCCAAATATTTGTCCTCCAGATCTGAGAACAACTCCCGATCTCCCGTCATGTGAAATGACGCACCGCTGTCCAAGAACCACACCGATCCCATCACACTTGAAACCAAGCATGCGATCAGTGAAAAATCCAGTTCAAACTGGGAGGCCAATGCCTCTCGCGCTGCAGATCCAACATCCTTCTTATTTTTCTTCTTCTGCGGACAATTTGTGGCATAGTGTCCGTGCTGGTGACAGTGAAAACACTTCACCTTGGACATGTCTTGCTTCTTTCCCTTCGCACTAGACTGAGAAGCTTTCTTTCTCTTCCCCTTCTTTGCTTTGGCAGCCAAAGCGCAATTTTCTTCATCAAATGCCTTTGATGAAGATCCGTCCCTGGTAGTCCGCCTTATCTCCTCTTGCATGAGATCCGACCAAAGTCGCTCCCATCCCGGAAACTTATCCCGAACATTGATAGAGTCCTGATAGGAATGCCAACTCTTCGAAAGACCAAGGAGAGCCAGGTCCACCAAGTCCTCATCATCGACAGTCACCCCCACACTTCCCAACTCATCTATGCATTGAGTGAACTTCGTGAGGTACTTGGCGATACTGTCGCCTTTCTCCATCTTAATGTTTCTGAGTTTATCCTTGACTGCTAGCTTCCTTTGGTCGCTCTTGCTCTGGAATAGATCTGTCAACGCTTTCCACATCAAATATGGAGAAGCTTTTCCATGCAGGATGGATACAATGTGATCCTTCACGCCCTCCAACAGAATCCTTCGACATTTCGCCATCTTCTTTTGCCAAGCCTCAAATTCAGCAGGATCAGTAGGCTTTTGGACATCCATATCTACGAACTCCTTCAGCCCGTTATCATCTAATACCACCTCCATCCGGTCTTTCCATGCAACATAATTCGAACTGCCTTCAAGGGCATACTCGAGTCGCAAACCGTTGAAAGACATTTCAACTTTGGCACCAAGAAAACAATCTGCTGCAAAATTCGAATTCCAAGCTCAAAACTCAACTACTTCTGGATCTGTGAGAACAAATTATTTCTAGCACAGAGATCGACTGTAAGGGCATTTACTGGATATATCACCTTTCAGAGAAAGGATGGATCCAGAGGCTACCTGGCCCGTTACAGACTCTGTCTACCGAAATAATTGTAATCACTATAATAGATCCCGATGATCAATTCGCTCCGATACCATGTAGAAATTTTCTGAATAATGAAGATTTATCCACCGAGATTAACCTGGTCACACACTAATTCGAATTCATGCATAACACATAACCTCTTCTACAATTGATCATCAATATGCGGAAATAGAAACAGTCGCATGCGCACATAAACACAATATGTATGGGGAAATATTATAGCTGAAAACCCCCAGCTATTTTGTATATTATAATAGAAGAGAACATGTAACAATCTCAATACAATACTCCTCACAAGTACTTAGTACTGTCTCCAAAAGTTACACACAAACTAGCTCAGTTTTGAACAAGTCACAGGTTCAAAACTCATCCACTATTTGCCTGCCTCTACTGCGCAATCCAAGTTGGTGTAATGAGAGATCCAAGTTCGAATCCCACTGGCTTGATTTGCGCAATCCTCATTGGAAATATCCTCCAATGCTTGTGCAAATATCATGCACAACTAATATCACAACTAATAGCAAACTCACCCTTTCATCTACCTCTTCCACTAGTCTTCACTGAACTGTCCATGCACTACAGTCAACTGATGTGTTCTTTAGTTGAATAATGAGTTAATATTTAGTGAATTAAATAATATTTAATTCACCCCACTCATCTCTAGTGTATTAGCCAGTTAAACTAAATACAACTAGTTCAACTAAGTTAACTCGAACACAACTCCACCAACTGTCTCATCAACTCCACCAAAACTCTGCCACATGAGTCTAACTGAAGTCAACCATGCATTAGCTCAACCAAACCCCTAGGAATAGCGTAATTCCTTTGTCAGCTACATGGGCCACATCCGTAGCTCAAACTGAAGTGCTGCAAGAGGATAAACTGAAGTTTATAGTCCAAATATTATTAAGGGTAAATAATATTTGACTGTTCTATTTTTAGACAGGCAGTCTAAAAATAGACTTCGACCTGTATGTCTAAAAATAGAGGTCCATCTATTTTTACCAACTCGACCAAAAATCCAAGAATATCATACTGCAACTCCTAGACCATGCTCCATATGTCTAAAAATAGACATAGTTCTAAAAATAGACTTTGCGCCAAAAATAGCCTGTGGGCCCACTTAGTGAAGGCGACTTCATTTCACTAAGCTCCATCATCTTGTTGCATTTTCAAAAAATAGTACAATTGATGTATCTCTTCCCTTTAACCTCTGTCTCAACTGGGATTTCTTTAGAATTGAAATTCAACATCTATTTATAGTGAATTATCAGTTAACTGATTAATCACTACTTGTGAATAAAATCAGATTTAATTCACTGGACCTATCATTATTTTATCTCTCAATTAGAACTAGTTAAACTGATTTTAACTCAATTTCTTGAGTTAACTAATACAACTCACAAATAACTGTAACTAGACCCCATAAAAACATGGCAAGTCCTCTACATGCCTCCTCTTTGACCTATAACTCAAATTTCCTAAGATACTAAGTCTTCCTTACTTATTTAACTAATACAAGTTGTCATGAGATGAAATTACAATTTCTCTTCCAATTTAATTAAGGGAAAATTAATTAGAAGCCTCATATGGTGCCATTTCTGGGTGTCATTTTTGGATTCCATTTCTGGTTTCCATTTTCAATGTTTCTTGTTGCTAATTTCAACATTCCTTCTCAATAATAAAGGAATTCAATCTATCCCAATCTAGTACATTTGGAATGTTCTGCATGCAACACTTCTCTAATGTTGTTTGCTCTTGCAACTCCTGAAACTGAATAGCCTCCAAAAAATATTGAATCAGTATGATGAATTTATCATCAGAGTCTCTGACTGCTGCTAGCTATTACATTGTTTACTGGAAACTCTGCGCCGTTGTCGACTCTATATCTGTTCTCTCTGCATTGCTGCCAACTCTAATCTGCACTCTAGTATTTGACATCTATCACTATGATTTATGTCTTCCTAACATTTGACTACATAAATCCTACTGATCCTTCCTACTACTGTGTACTGTGGGCTCCTTGTATCTAGGTATGATCCATTAGACATGCCATCTCAATGAATCCTGCCCAAATTTCTTCTCTTGGGATTATGTATGCACATTTCCCCACCTCTCACCTGGAGGTATGGCAACATGTGCTCCCTCTATTGAAAAAATTATAGAGTGATATTGATCTAGGTGGATATTGGTGGCCACCTGCCTATTCCACTTGGGGCCCCACCCTCTTTCAGTTTTTCAGTTTCGGCACAACTTACTATTTTTAGCAGTTTTTCGAGTCCTGAACTTCTGGAGCCGTTTTGAGGCCCTAAACGACATTTTTTGAGCATCGTTTGTCCGGTAAATATGATTCCATTCCAAAATAGATATTCATGGCAACAGTTGCAACCCTCAAATAAATCTTTCTAACGATGGATCATGTGTGTCAAACAGAGATAGTATGCCAAAGTTACGTCCCCGGGAAGTTGAAACACCAATTTACACAAATGAGGCCCACGTTTTGGCACTTCATCTCCTAGGGTTAGGTTTTTGGACGTTTAAGGTTTTCCATTGCTTCTAAATAATAAATAGGCACTTAAGCCTCATTGTAACTCAGTTCAGAGGCCTGTAGCTGCCACATCTCTCCTTAGAGATAAGCTACCAATGCCCTAACTAGTTTATTTCCATTATGTCTGTAAGCAGATTTCAGTTCTTTGAGATAATGATCTAGGTGGATATTGGTAGCCACCCACCTATTCTACTTGGGGCCCCACCACTGTCTCTTTCATTTTTTCAGTTTCGGTACATCTTACTATTTTTAGCATTTTTTCGGGTCTTGAACTTTCGGAGCCGTTTTGAGGCCCTAAACGATGTTTTTTGGGCATAGTTTATCCAAATAATATGATTTCGTTCCATAATCAATATTTGTGGCAACAATTGTAGCCCTTAGATAAATCTTTCTAACAATGTATCATGTGCATCAAATGGAGATAGTATGCCAAAGTTACGTCATCAGGAAGTTGAAACACCAATTTACCCAAACGGGGCCCATAGTTATGGCGCTTCATCTCCTAGGGTTAGGTTTTTGGAAGTTTAGGGTTTTAAATTGCTTCTAAATAATAAATATGCCCTCAAGCCTCATTGTACCTCAGTTCAGAGGCCTGTAGCCGCCACATCTCTCCTTAGAGATAAGCTACCAGCGCCCTAGCTAGTTTATTTCCATTATGTTTGTAAAAAAAATTCAGTTCTTTGAGATAATGATCCAGGTGGATATTGGTGGCCACCCACCTATTCCACTTTGGGCCCCACCATTGTCTCTTTCATTTTTTCAGTTTTGGCACAACCTACTATTTTTAGCAGTTTTTTGGGTCCTAAACTTCTAGAGCCATTTTGAGGCCCTAAATGATGTTTTTTGGGCATCGTTTGTCCATCGAATATGATTTAGTTCTAGAATTGGTATTTATGGCAACAATTTTAGCCCTCGGATAAATCTTTCTAACGATGTATCATGTGCATCAAACAGAGATAGTATGCCAAAGTTATGTCCCTGAGAAGTTGAAACACCAATTTACCCAAATGGGGCCCATAGTTTTGGCGCTTCATCTCCTAGGGTTAGGTTTTTGGACATTTATGGTTTTCCATTGCTTCTAAATAATAAATAGTCCCTCGAGCCTCATTGTAACTTAGTTCAGAGGCCTATTGCCATCACATCTCTCCTCAGAGATAAGCTGCCAACACCCTAGCTAGTTTATTTCCATTCTGTCTGTAAGAACATTTCAGTTCTTTGATATTACTGAAATGGAGTGTTATTTCTACTGCATATTTGTATTTATGGTTATATTTTTATTCTGTTGCGTTCTTGCATAAATCTGGATCAGATATGAAATGTTAAGATATCATTTCTTTTCTTTCACAATTTGATTCCTTTAAATGTTTTGTTTGTTGTTATAACTGAGAACTGAATATAGAAATTATACATCCATGAAACATATACACAATATATGCCCTGGGGAAACCCAATAAGGGAGAAAACCCCAACAAAATATCTCTTTTATTATGTGGAACAGATAAGCAGATATCAAGTTACAAAATCAAACTAGGAGAGAAGCCACCTGGAGACTTTAATGCCTTGGAGTGCAACTGAAATGGTCATGCATGGAAGAGATAACTGATGGATCTGAAGCTATATACCCTTAGCTTCACTTTGACTGCTTTATCTTCACCTGAAGTCAACATACATGGGCTAGATCTGAGAAATATTTCCACACACCCCTGCAAAAAAGTCGATTATGAAAGCCTAACTTTGAGAGCTTGGATCAAGCTTGAAACTCAACAAATCTTAAGAGTGTTGAGTGGAAATGGGAACATCTTGGTGTCTACTTTATACTGCAAGTGGAATTTCTGGAAAATCTTGCTTGGATCCAAAATTATAAGCTTTTCTTTCTCTGAAATTGTTTCTGGAAATTCTCGAAAAAAATCTGCAGAAAACCAGTGCGTGAATTTCGTGAGGGACGATCTCCCTTCTCAGGTTGGATCTCCTTCAGTGTTTAGCTGATCTTGGAACGCCTTGGAGTCTAATTTCTAACCCCACTGGAATTTCTCAATTTGGATGCCTGAAGTGAAATTTATGGTCGATTTAGTAATTGAACCTGTAAACCCTTGCTTGCTGGAAAACTGCTGAAAAAACAGAATTGCATATGTAGAGTGAAGGTTCTTTGTCCTTTTTTATCTTTTTTCTTTGATCCTTCTAGAAGATGGATAGGCTTAAATTTTCAAGCTTCTAGAAGTCACTTTTAGGGTTTACAACTTGACTTCATTAAGTCCCCTCAAGCCTAGTACTTTTTCGACCCACTTTATCTTTTAATTTTACATTGACATTAAAATCATTTTGCATTTATAAACTTAGGCTTACATCAAAGAAACATTACATCACACTTTTACATCTCTGCTAGTCAACTTGACTAGGAGTTACAACTTGAAAACACGTTTACATGACTCAACAAGGCTTATACATCATTTACATCATTCTCTCACTAGTATGGTCCATATCTCATCATCAACTTTACAACATCATGTTCACACAATAATAAGAGATCTTTTAACTATGTGATATTCTATATTTTCAATCAATGTCGAAGTTTAGCTTCCTAGGAATAATCGATTCCTAGGTAAGCATCATCACAACATGATAAAGATGCTATCACACATAACAGTCTTAGCTTCATATGAGTCCACCTGATTTGGCTAGACCACATCTTGATTTTGCATATAGCTCACAAGATGTTAGACCTAGGATTTTTCACTAGTGTTTCACCAAGTCCATGGATTTGGCACTAGGCCTCACCAGAATTATTAACTTGTATTTGTCCTGATACTTCACCAACTCCATGGGTTTGGTATCAGTCACCATCAAGGTTCTTAGCAAGCTTCCATGCATTGATTTATTGCAACTCACAAGTCACAGTCATATGTTCTCATCTACCCTGGTAGCTCACCTTAGGGGAGATAATGACTCTTGAAGCTGCCATTTTTAACACTCCCTCTCAGCGAGAGAGGAATTCTTAAAAACCCCAAGTTTTCTCTGTAGGTGCACAAACTATTGAGAAGTCAAAGGCTTGGTCAGGATGTCTGCAACCTGTTCAGTTGTTGTTACATACTGTAGTTTGATTATATTTTTCTGCACCATTTCACAGACATGATGATACCTTGTATCAATGTGGTTCGTCTTACCATGAAATATGTGGTTCTCAGCTAGCTTTATACAACTTTGGTTGTCACAAAATATTACTGTAGTCTCAAAGTGATTTTCCTGTATGTAGGAATCCAACTTCCTTAGCCATACAACTTCTTTGCATGCTTCACTAGCAATAATGTACTTTGCTTCTTCTATACTAAGTGCAATTGTCTCTTGTTTCTTACTCAACCAGAAGATCATACCAGATCCCAAGCTGAACCAATAACCTGTGGTACTTGTTCTATCCACTCAACTTCCAGCCCAACCTGAGTTTGCAAAACCATGCAGTAATATAACACCACTTTCTAAGTAGCTTATACCATGAGTAATGATCCCCTATAGATATCTCAAAATGTGTTTACTTGCTACCCAGTGTCTCTGTCTAGGATCTGCCATGAATTGGCTCAATGCACTAACAACATATGCAATATCAGGCCGAGTATGAACCAAATACACAAGTGATCCAATCAGTTGCCTGTATAATGTGAGATCCACTGAATCTGAACTTGTACTTGTCTCATGAAGCTTCTTCATATTTTTATCATTGGTGTTTTCATGCTTTTACAATCAAGCATCCCGAACATTTTCAGGATATCCACTGTATACTTGCCCTGAGATAGAAATATCTCTCCTTCTCTTTTCCACACTTCCAAACCTAGGAAGTAATGCATTTTTCCCACGTCCTTCATTTCGAATATTTCTGTAAGTTCTTTATTTCACCAGCTTATCAAGCTGTAATCTCCTGTTAGGAACAAATCATCAAAATAGAAAACTAGGATGATAGGTTGATTCCTGATAACCCTTAGATACAGATTTGGATATGCATTGCTTTTTGTAAAGCCAAGATATTTCAAGAAATTTTCCATGGTGTCATGCCACACCCTTGGTGCTTGCTTAAGACCATATATAGATTTTATGAGCCTTCAAACATGTGAGTCCTTTCCATGCAATAAAAAACTATCATGTTGTTCAACATAAAATTCTTTTTCTAAATAACAATTCAGAAAAGCAGTTTTGACATCCATTTTTTCAATTTTCCAACCAAAAATAGAAGCTAAGGAGAAGATAGTTCGAATTGAAGTATACTTGGAAATCAAGGAAATTTTTTTATCATAATCTATGCCTTCTTTCTGTGAGAACCCCTGGGCTACAAATCTGTCTTTATTTTTTTATAAGCTGCCATGTGCAGCGTGCTTGATCTTATAGATCCACTTTGAAGATACAACAGATTTGTCCTTAGGTCTAGGAACCACTTCCCAAACTTGATTTTTCATGATAGAGTTATATTCTTATGACATAGCATATTTCCATTATTTTGACTGATCAAATTCTTCAAAAGAAGCAGGTTCTAACTCACTAAGTTTATTCATAAGTGCAATGTACCCCCCATAACGATCTGGCTTTCTACTTTGTCTAAAAGTACCTTCAGGAGCAACTATTATTTTTTACTCTTGGATTATTTATTTCAACCAAGCAGGTCTTCTTTTCACATGAAGCTCTTCAAGGCCTCATTTGAGTGACTTAGGAGGGTCAAGAGGGAGATCATGATCTTCCTCCCTCTGATAATCTAAACCTTGACTTTCTTTAGGAGGAGAGAGAGGAGCTACATTAGTTTCTGTAGGGAGTTCCTTTGCCTTTCGGAAAGTGGCTTCCTCATTGAAGGTGACATACCTACTAACCTCTATCTATCTTTGACCAGGGAAGTAAATGTTGTAGTCTTTGGAGGTTTCCCTGTAACCGAAAAAGACTCCTTTTCTACCCGAGGTTTCAAATGTTGACCTTTTATCTTTTGGGGCATGGACATAGACAAGGCACCCAAATACTCTAAGGTGACTGACATCATATTGCGAATGAGAAAAGAGTTCCTTAGGAGTTTTATATTTTCACAAGGCATGGGGGCATTGGTTCTAGATATATAGAACAATGCTTGAGGCTTCAACCCAAAGTGAGATAGGGAGGTCTTGTTCATGCAACATGGCTTTGGCTAACTCACATATGGTTATGTTTTTCCTTTCAACTACACCATTTTGTTGAGGTGTATAAGGGACTATCAATTTTTTTCTTATGCCATGTTCTTTACAAAAATCATCAATATTTTTTTACTCATATTCACCCCCATTGTCTGACCTAAGTGATTTGGTTTTCTTTTCTGACAGATTTTCGACTCAGGCTTTAAATTATTTAAACTTGGCAAAGGTTTCATCTTTTGATTTCAGGAAGAAGATCCAACATTTTCTAGAGTAATCATTTATAAATGTCAGAAATTAGAGACATCCAGAAAAAATAAGCTATACATGGGACCACATACATCAGAATGAACAATCTCTAATATGAATTTTGTTCTTGTTTCACTTTTACTGAAAGGTTTTCTAACATTTTTACCCAAAATACATCCTTTGCAAATTTCCTTTTCACAAAATAAAATAGGGGGCATTCCACTTACCATTTGTTTTAGATCTGGGAGAGCCTCGTGGAAAAGATGTCTGAATCTCTTGTGCCACAGCTCGCTAATACTGACAATAGTATGCACAAGTACCTGAATAGGCTGTCCAGATAGAAGGTAGAGTCCATTTGACCCATATCCAGTAATCTCTACCTCATCATGCCCTTTCTGCTTTGGCCACATCATGACCTGTCTATCTGAAAATGTCACTGTGTTTCCTTTGGCCTCAAGAGCTGATATTGAGGTGAGATTCTTCTTCAATTCCGAGACAAAAAGAACCTCGCGGATATGAAACAAGGATCCAAATTCCAATGTAATTGAGCCAACTCCTAGTATCCTGTGTGCTGAGTTGTCCACCAACTCAACCTTCATACTGAATTACTTATCCTTATAGTCTGATAGTAATTCCTTGTTACCTATCATGTGAGTAGAGGCCCCACTGTCTATCAACCAATCGTCCTCTCTATCTATGAGAGACCCTGTCAATGCTGAGACAAATAGATATTCTCTTTGTGAGGTTCCTTCTTGAGGAAGTTGCTTGTCTTTCCTTTTCTCTTCTTCTGCTGTTGCAGAAGCATACAACTTCTCTTTTTTGTTGAATGTTTTACCCCTGGATCTACAATCCTTTGTCATATGCCCAACTTATTACTTTTGAAGCATCTGAACTTGGAGGAGTTGAAACTCTTCCCTTTAAAATGAGGCTTTAAGGTCTCCTTTTGACCTTCCCTTGGATCAAGTCGAGGAGGAGCATTCGACTTCTTGAAGGAGGGCCTTCTCCCTCTCTTCTGGAAAGTAGCTGCAAATGCATGAGCCTCATCTTTAGAGGAGGCTTGTCGAACCATTTTTCTTCTTTCCTCTTCTATGCAATCATGTCATAAAGTCTCAAATGAAGGTTCTTCCTTCTTTCCATTATCACTAGAAAGAAAGGTGTTCCAGGAGGTAGGAAAGCAATCATAGATGGCCTGAACTAGGTCATCATCATCCACCTTAAATTTGAGTACAAACAACTGATATTTGATCTGTTTTATCTTCGAACATAATTCCCCTACTGATTTGGCATTTTCTATCTTAAGTAATTTCAATTTGTGTTTCAAATACCTCTTTTGACTTGTAGATGTCCTTTCATACAATTGAGTAAGGGAGTCCATGCACTCCTTCAGTGTCATATCTGTAGTCATGACACTCATCACTGAATCCTTCACTGAGCCAAAAATAAATCTCTCAGCCTTGGCCTGGTTCCTTCTGAAGGTAGATCTGTCGATGAAATTCTCAGGCTTAGGAGGATTAGTTTCAATGAACCTTAAAAGATCATGCTCCTGGAATATATTGAGGATTCTCATCTTCCAAACATGGAATTTCGAGAACCCCTCAAGTCGATCTTCCTTGTCCATTGGAAGAGATGTAGAATCCATATCAAACACTGAAAATACCAAGATCATACACCCTCTCTGTAAGCTGAAAAACAAAAACTATGTGCCTAATCGCTCTGATACCATGTTGAAAAAATTGCAGAGTGATATGAAATGTTAAGATATTCTTTCTTTCCTTTCATAGTTCTGTTGAGTCCCAAATTTGCATCTTTTCCATACACTTTTCCATACCTTTTTCACTCACCTAAACCTCCCAAATTGTCAATATCATGTGCAAAAGAGCATCTAACATGGTTTTTAATTATATTTTTGTGTTTTCTATTTGATCTAGATTTTTTTCATTCAGCTACGGAATCTTGCCACTTTCCGCAGCTGCTGCAACTTTCCGCAGCTATTTTGTGAAACTCTATGCTACAGGTGTCTACAAGGGAAACGAGCCACATGGGCAGGTCAGGAATGACGTGGACATGGTTCGTGTCCTATTGGTTCAAGAAAACTCATCCAAAGAAGCCGCGGTCAAAGACGTCCACATGGAAGTCAACCATGGAGTTTCATGTCGGCCGGACTCTGTTTCGTGTCACATAAAGATCCATACGGCCGTTTCTAAGCCTGCGGAGGATAAATCGACATCTGTACAGGGCTCTAGAGTCGAATTCAAGCATCCACCTCTCGTAGATTTAATTTCCAACACGGCCATGCTCCTATATCCATGGACGTAGTGGTCTACGTGCTTTCCACCAGCATGAACTGTAGGAGACAGTTATAGTTCGTTGTTATATATAATGCGTTTGCATACGCATATAGAGTTAGTCGATATTAGTGAATGTAGTCTCTGTTATCTTTTGATTAGTCTGCTCTGTAGTGATTACGCTGCACTTGTGCCGTAACATTACCATTATGTAATGACTGCTTTTTAATATGAGAAGACTCTGTTTTTCAACTTAATTCATATTTGAGGACCGTTGCCAAGGCTGGTGTAGAGGGCCCCTGCTCAGCTAAGGTTTTGTGCATTAGTGTATAATTTTAATTTCATTTCATTGTGTCATAATCCATTCATATATTGCATTTGTTTCATTTCTGTTTATACACTTCCATAATTTCCATTTCATTTCTGTCTTTCATGCTTTATGATTGTTAATCACTGATCAGTGTTCTTGTTTCAGGTTATAGATAGGCAGCCCGGGCATTTTCATAGCTTTTTGACTAGTGACATGGAACTAACATTGTTCTGCTGCTAATTTTCTTTTCATAGCTTTTGTTTAATTTTAGTATTGCTTATCTGCTTCAATAGTTAAATTTAGATATACTAATCTGCTCATAGCATCTTCAGTTGCCTCCGAAAGCCACAGCTGGACTGATGGTGAGGGATTGTATTATGAAATGTGTAGTTTAGTATTAGTTTCTTTTCTGCAAATTTAGATATATTAAATCATGCATGACATCTTCGGTTGCCTCCAAAAGCCACAGCTGGACTGATGGTGAGGGATTGAATCATGAGTGTATGGTTTAGTATTAGTTTACTTTCTGCAAATTAAATATCAGTTAATCAAGTTGTTTATGATTACTTCCAAAAATCATAGCTGGACTAATGATGAAGGGTCAGAAGATAAATTGATGTAATCTGATTTAGATTTATTTTGTTGCAATTTTGAATTTCCTTAAGCATAGTTTTTCATAGCTTTTTGACTAGTGACATGGAACTAACATTGTTCTGCTGCTAATTTGATTTTCATAGCTTTTGTTTAATTTCAGTATTGCTTATCTGCTTCAGTAGTTAAATTTAGATATACTAATATGCTCATAGCATCTTCAGTTGCCTCCGAAAGCCACAACTGGACTGATGGTGAGGGATTGTATTATGAAATGTGTAGTTTAGTATTAGTTTCTTTTCTGCAAATTTAGATATATTAAGCTGCTCATAGCATCTTCAGTTGCCTCTAAAAGCCACAGCTGGACTGATGGTGAGGGATTGTATTATGAAATGTGTAGTTTAGTATTAGTTTCTTTTCCGCAAATTTAGATATATTAAATCATGCATGACATCTTCAGTTGCCTCCGAAAGCCACAGCTGGACTGATGGTGAGGGATTGAATCATGAGTGTATGGTTTATTATTAGTTTACTTTCTGCAAATTAAATATCAGTTACTCAAGTTGTTTATGATTACTTCCGAAAATCATAGCTGGACTAATGATGAAGGGTCAGAAGATAAATTGATGTAATCTGATTTAGATTTATTTTGTTGCAATTTTGAATTTCCTTAAGCATAGTTTCTTTTTTGTTTAGTTGGCAGCAAGAATAGTTTGGTTTTCATGTTCACTAGTTTACTGTTTTGATTCATTAGATTAGCAGCATCTTTTCATTTCAGCAGTACACTTTTACTTTCTTTCAAGTCTTGTCATTGTAATTTTCAATTTGCTTTTAAAGTTTCAAGTTGGTAAATCATTATAGGAGATATCACTTCCTTGAACAAATATAACCAAACTTGTTTTCATTTTAGAATTTCCATTTCACCTTAGAAAGACCAAAAACGACAAAAGTTAAGAAATAGGTTATCTTGCACATATAGTGTGCCGCACTTCATCAGCTTACGATTCCCGGATTGACAAATTAAATGCAGCAATTTAGGACACACTAAATTGACCAAACATTTTGGCGCCGTTGCCGGGGAAGTGTAACTAGGTAGCCAATTTCTTAAAAAAAAAACATAAAATCATAAAAAGAAGGGAAAACTTGATAACTTCTTGAAGTATGCTCTCCTCTTGCACCTAGTGTGATCTGGAGGATCAGAAAAGAGAGTTATTGGTTTAGTAATTTCTTAAGTATGGTCTCTTCTTGCACCTAGTGTGACCTGGAAGATCAGAAAGAGAATTATTAGCCCAACTTTTTAAAAAATAAAAAATGACATGCATAGAGCAAGAGATTCTAGGGGAAGGTTTATAGCTAAAGCCAAGAGTTCAATTTTCACAACTCCATCTTCTTCAAGGCATAGACCAGATTCACCACCATCTACCCCTAGCCTTAATATTTTTGGAAGTCAAGGAACAACTGAATTAGAGGATTCTCCTATACCACCTACTAAAACCCACTTAGAAAACAAAGAGACTTTCTCTCATCCTTCCTTGGTAGAACAACTAGAGGACTATAAGGACTCTAAAGAAACTATCATGGCAGAGGAAGTAATAAATAGAGGTGGAGGTAGAAGAGGAGGAAACAATGGAGATAACAATGGTGAAGGAAATAATGGTAGAAATAGGGAAGGAGACAATTTGTTTGGATTCCCTATAGTTGATGAGGAAACTCATGCAACAATGAAAAATATCTCACCATCTGTTCTTCCTAAATTTTATGGATTGCGAAGTGAGGATCCTGAAACATTTCTGTTTGAGTTTGAAGTTGTATGCCGAACCTATGACTATATGGAAGACTCTAAAAAACTCAAACTGTTTCCTTCAACATTGAAGGGATCTGCTTTGAAATGGTTCATGGGATTAGCCACTCAATCTATTAGGAATTGGAATGAAATGAAACAAACATTTTTGGATAGATACTTGGACTATTGTATGCCCACCAATCACAAGGATGAGGTATTCAAAATGATGCAAAAAGAAGATGAAAATTTGGAAGACTTAATTGAAAGATTTAAATACAACTTGAAAAGAGCAAAGATGAGCAACTTAGATAATGAAACCTTGAAAGCCCTCCTATTAAAAGCCATTAGAGATGAATGGATAGACATTTAAAACATGATGGGTAAAGGAGACATTTCTCAACTCCCATTTCATGATATAACAGAACTATGTATCCAATTCTCAAGGGGAAGATCTAAAACTGGAAAAGGGCCTAGGGATTCTTCTCTTATTAGGGCTAACAAATCTGCAACTGGATCAGTAAGTAGGGCAGGGATTGGTAATATGCTTGATGAGTTTAAAACTGATATCTTAGGGGGTCTTAGTGAACAACTAGACACCCTTAAAATCCAAAACAAGCAGAAAGCAGAAACAGATGCTTTAGCCATCTTTTGTCCGAAATGTAGAAAGAAACATGCTTTAAGGGAATGTCCCTTGAATGCAAAAGTTGTAGAAACATGTATGATTTGCTCAGAAAATCATGAGATCAAGGATTTTCCTTCAATCCCTGGACTCAAAGCTGTTTTTCAAGAAGATCCAAATTCAATAGAATCTCTCTGTTTTGTCGCAAGGAGACCTTGGCAGGGACAACAATCTCAAGGGTTTAATAACTCTATGAATCTTCAAACCCCACCAAATTGGACTCCTTGGCAACAACCTTGGTCCCAACATCAAAACTCATATCAGCCATGGGTACAAGGGATGCAAAATCCTTATGGGAGATTTGCTCAATTTTATCAATATCCTCCATCTTTTCAAAATCAACAAGCTCTACAACTTCCAAGCCCAAATCCACAACTTTCATTGCCATTTCCACAACAACAACCTTCTCAACAAAATACAAATCCTCAACTCATGCTCCCATACCAACAGAAGACAAATCAACTTCCAGCTCAGCCATTGCCAAATCCTAACAATAAGAATCCTCAAACTACTTATATGGTAGAAGGACAACAATTTCTTACCTATATGATTGTTCCTCTCAACGATGTACAACTCAGATCTGGTAGAGTTTTAGAAAAACCTTCTATAGACATTCAAGAGCAAGATACCTCTGAGGAGGACTCTCTTCAAGTCAATAAGGGTTCTGAGGAAGAGTCTCTTCAAAATTCAAGCATGCAAAAAGAAAAAGAAAAGTTAACACCCACAACTCTTATAGTTGAGCAACCTGTATCTTCATCTACACCTCCTTTTCCGGAAAGACTACAAATTGATAAGGGGGTGGAAAAACAAATCTTGTTGCCTAACTATGACTTTCTAGATGAATTGAAGAATGTTTGTATCAAGATTCCATTGTTACAAGCCATTCGAGAAATTCCTATTCTAGCAAAAACCATAAAGGAGTTGAGTTTCAAAAGACCAGGAAGGAAACTAAAAGACACAAGAAGAATCCACCTGGTAGGAAAGATTGCAGATATTATGATGGGAAAAATTACCATGCAGAAGTATATAGATCCAGGAAGTCCAATTGTCAAGACACATATAAATTGGATAGAAATTCCAAACACATTGATTGACTTAGGGGCTGCTATCAACATTATGAGTAGACAGACTATGAAACAGTTAAAACTTCCTAATCTTCTCTTTACACCTACTTTACTGCAACTTGCAGATCGATCAGTTATTAAACCAGATGGTGTATTAGAAGATATTTCAGTCTCCTTAGATTCTTGGGAATATCCAGTAGACTTTATGATTTTGACTCCCAAAAGTAATCTAGGAGGACATCCAATTATCTTAGGAAGACCTTGGCTGGCCACAGCTGATGCTTTTATTAGTTGTAGATCTCGAGACATGTACATTTCTAATGGTAATTCGACAAAGAAATTCAATTTGTATCCTCCTGCAAGAGCAATTACAGAAATAGGAGACAATGAATGGGTCGATGATGAGAACACTATACAACCTGTCTTTACCATTTCTGAAATTAGTGAGGATAGTCAAATTCTAAACACATTAGAAAATTTTGAGATATCTTCAGAATATGACCCCACACAATTTCAGTTGGAATCTGACATAGAATATTTATCATCAAGACAAATGTCTCTTTACTCTATGGAAGAGTTTGGTAATTCTGCTATTGAGATTTTTCCAAGAAAAACATTGAATATCAACAAACATTTGGAGAAGTCACAACAAGAAGAACTAACCAGAATTTTGCAAAAACATTCTACTGCATTTGCATGGGAGTATACTGACATGAAAGGTATTGATCCCAAGACTTGCATCCATCATATCTATATTGAGGAAAACAGTAGACCAATCAGACAACCTCAAAGAAGGATGAATCCAAATCTTAGGGAGATAGTGAAAGAAGAGCTCCAAAACTTCTCAATGTAAACTTCATTTATCCAATTTTAGATAGCCGATGGGTTTCTCCTTTGGTTATAGTACCTAAAAAGAATGGTAAATGGAGAGTATGCATTGATTACAGGGAATTGAACAAAGCAACTTTGAAGGATCACTTTCCTTTGCCTTTTATTGATCGGGTATTAGATACATTAGCAGGTAAAAAGTACTTTTCATTTTTGGATGGTTTTAGTGGCTATAATCAAATTCAGGTAGCACCTGAAGATCAAGATAACACCACATTTACTTGTCCATGGGGAACTTTTGCCTACCGAGTGCTTCCTTTTGGGTTATGTAATGCACCTGCAACATTCCAAAGAGCAGTACTAGGAATTTTTTCCGATCTAATCCATGATTGTGTAGAGGTTTATATGGATGATTTTACAGTTTATGGTAATTCATTTGAAGAGGCATTAGAAAATTTGGAAAAAGTTCTTATAAGATGTAAAGAAACAAACCTTTCATTAAGCCATGAAAATGCTTTATGATGTTTACTGAAGGGATTGTTTTAGGACATCATATTTCAGGAGATGGGATTAAGGTTGATAGATCAAAAGTTGAAGTCATCTCCAAGTTGCCTATTCCAAATTGTCAAAGAGATGTTAGAATTTTTCTAGGATTTACCGGTTACTATAGAAGATTTATAGAAAACTTCACTAAAATAGCATCTCCACTCTTCAAATTGCTTACAAAAGACCGTGAATTTAAATGGGATCCTGATTGTCAATCAGCTTTTGAAACTTTGAAAACAAGAATATCTGAAGCACCTATCTTGAGAGGACCAAATTGGAAACTTCCTTTCCATATTTCTACAGATGCTTCAGATACAGCTCTTGGAGCTGTGTTGGGTCAAAAAGATTTAATTCTTTATGCCATTTATTACACCAGTAAAAATTTGACTCCCACAGAGTTGAACTATACTGTGACTGAAAAAGAGTTCTTAGCTGTTGTTCATGCAATTAATAAGCTTAGACATTACATAACAGGCTATGAAACTTTTATTCATACTGACCATTCTGCAATTAGATATTTAATGAACAAACCTGTTACTAATGGCAGAGTGACAAGATGGCTCTTACTTTTGCAAGAATTCAATATTACTGTGTTGGATAGACCAGGAAAACAAAATACAGTAGCTGATTTCTTGTTTAGGATTCATAATACTAAAGAAGATTCTCCTGTAGAGGATAAGTTTCCTGATGAATACTTGTTTGCAGTAACTATTAAGACTCCTTGGTATGCAGATATTGCTAACTATTTGGTTACATGGAAACTACCTTCACATTTATTTCCAAGTGAAAAATGAAAAATTATTCAGGAGAGTTCAAAATATTCATGGATTTCTAACGAATTGTTTAAAACAGGGCCAGATCTTGTGATCAGAAGATGTGTCAGGGAAGATGAAATGCCCGATATTCTTAAGGCATGTCATGATGAACCATGCGGCGGACACTTTGCAGACAAAAGGACGGCCTATAAAATCCTTTCTTTGGGATATTATTGGCCTTCCCTCTTCAAAGATGCAAAACAATATGTCAAAAGGTGTGATAGCTGCCAAAGAGTAGGGGAAACCTACCCTTTCAAATGAAGTGCCATTGCAAACACAGGTACTCATTGAACCCTTTGAAAAATGGGCTTTAGATTTCATTGGACCTATTAATCCACCATCTAAGCAAAAGAAGTATATAATGGTTTGTACTGATTATGTTACTAAATGGGTAGAAGCCAAAGCATTAGTATCTGCTACTGAAAATTTAGTTGTTCATTTTCTTTATGAGGATATTTTTACTCGCTTTGGTGTTCCAAGAGAAATTGTGATAGATCAGGGGAGCCAATTCACATCCAATTTGGTGGAGAAGTTGATGGAAGAATACAAAATCAAGCACAGAAGATCTACTCCTTACCATCCACAAGAAAATGGTCAAGTGGAGTCCACAAACAAAGTTCTTGAAAATATCATCACCAAAACTATTCATCTACATAGAAGAGATTGGGCAGAAAGGCTTCCAGAAGCCTTGTGGGCCTACAGAACTACATGGAGGAATACAACATGACATTCTCCCTATGAACTTGTTTATGGGAAAGAAGTCTTGCTCCCCATTGAGTTCCAAGTCAAGACCTTCAAGATAGCAGTTCAGTTGGGAATGGACTTATCAGAAGCCCAAAAGCATAGAATGGAGCAGTTGAATGAGCTAGATGAGATCAGACAAGAAGCAATTCTAAGAACTGATCTAGTTCAATATAAAAGAACTAAATGGCATGAAAAATATATCAAAGAGAAGAAGTTTCAAGAAGGAGATTGGGCATTGTTATTTGACTCCAAGTTTAAAGATTTTCAAGGGAAATTTCAGACTCATTGGCTTGGGCCATATGAGATTGACAAGATCTTTAGCAATGGAGCTGTAAGAATCAAGACCATTGATGAGTTTTAAACTCCTCTTATTGTGAATGGCCATAGATTGAAAGTTTATCATAAGCCACTCTCAAAAGAGGATTTTGTCAAAATGTTTCAAGAAAGTTCTGCAATCAGGCTGGTACAGAAGAATTCTTCTTCTCCACCAACCTAGTTTTTGTTCTTTTCAGTTTAAAAAAAAATAAAAAAAATGGTATAAGCCTGAAAACCAATCATTGATTGGCAGTCTTATGCAGAAAATATAGGGTGAAAATCAGGAACACCTGACACTCTATATTTTCCAAAAAAAATCTCTCTTTCATTTCACAAGCTTTGTCACTACCCACTCCATTTCATTCCACTTCATTCCATTTCATTTCATTTCATTTCATTTCACTTCATTCCACTTCATTTCATTTCATTCCATCAATAAAAATCTTTTTCATGACCATTTCCATCTGGTCATTTGTCATTTGTTCATTTCTATTCATCCAAGTAATAGCTGTGTCAGTTTCCGCAGCTGACTCCAGTTTCCGTAGCCAGAAGCAGATTCCGTAGCTACTACTCTGTTTTCAAAGAGAATGTACAATCAGATGTTATTTTCATAATTATGAAATAAAATGCAGGAGAGAGGATCAATGGAGCATTCAAGACACCAATGGAGATCATTCAGTTGAAGACCAAGGGCAAAGGCAAAGATTCCAAAGGTATGAATAAAATTTATTTCAAATAGTATTGAAAAACACATTTTTATATAGTTCTGAACCATGAGCTCTATCCATTACGCGCAATGATTATATTGACAGTTCCGTAACTTTTCACGATCTCCATATTATCCTCTTGCATTCATTCACAAACGGTTTTATCATTAAAAGTCCGATTTTCACTCATGTTCCAATATCCCACCGGAGATAATGAGACGTATTTGATTTGACCAAGGACTCTTACAGCCGCATAAATTCATAACCGTTGATTGAAACGTGTTCATATTTATTGCGCAGCCACAAAAATTCAAAACGCTGCCGAATGTGTTATACTTTGTTAATCTCTTTGTCGTGTCTCTGCCGTGTTTACAAAACCCCACTCTGCTCATTCTCACTCCCTGTTTCACTCCATTTCGTTCCTTTTGCTCATTCTCACTCCCGTATATCTACCCACAGTCTCACTCCATTCCGTTTATGGTGCTCATTCCCATTTTATGATACATCCCCACAGCCATTGTGCTCGTTCCTGAGCATTCAACCATTCTACTTCCATTTGAAACCCTCACGAAGGCAAATTTGTGAAGAACAGAGAAGTGAAATGGGAAAATTGCTAAGAGCAGAGCCGGAAGGACCGAAGTTTATAGAGGGATATCCGCAAGTAAAGGAGATATTGAAGAAAGAAAAATGGCTGCGTTTTATCCAGAAATTCAGAGGTTACCACAAAGAAGTTACGAAAGCATTTGCAAGGTCGTTTGATGGTTCAGAAGCAGAAATTGGAGACCTTAAGTTTGTGGTCAATGAAGCATCTATAGCAACAGCCACGGAACTTCTTCAGGAGGGAGAGCGTTGGTTCAAAAATAAAAGCATCAGTGATGAGGCATGGAGAACAATCTTACGAAACCAAGGTATGGATATAATTGTTTTTAAAAGAGGAATTCTTGTGCATGCATTGAAAGAATAATGGGCCACTTTATTACTAGTTGCTCAGAAATTCATTACATGTGAAGGCCGTTTTGGGTCCATGTACATGTACCATACCAGGCTATTGATGAATTTTCTAGAAAATCAAACTCTCAATCTCCCATATTTTCTATTCAATAGCTTGAAGAAAATGGTTGTGACTGTTCAGAAACACTTAGGAGATGTAGAGCCTCATCTATATCACCACGGCCTTATAAAAATTCTGATTGAAAAGGAGTTAAAGGAAAGAAAAGACACATGGGAAAAATTTCTAGTTAGAAATTTCTTTGAGGAACCTCAGGAAATTCCTGAAGGTAGTTCAACAAGAAGGAGTAGAAGAAAAAGAATAAATGTTGAAACCCAAATTACTCCTACTCAGGAAATTCCCACAGCTAGCACAGCAAGAAGAAGTAGGAGGAAAAGAACAATTGATGAAATCCAAAATACTCCTACTAATACTATGGAAAGAACTGATAGGGAAGAGAGACTGGTAAAAAGGAAGAAGAAGGAAATCAAGGGTAAGAAGCCAATAATACCAAAAGAGAAAGAAACTATTGAGGTTGTACATAAAACTCCTTCTTCTGAAGAAGAAGATCATCAAATGCTATCTGAAAGATTAGTTTATCTTCAAAAGCAGTCATCTATATCCAAGAAGTCAGAGAAAGGAAAACAAGAACAAAAGGATAGTGTACCACAGCGTGTGAGGAGAAGCAGCAGACTTAAGGGGAAATTGAGAAAAACGCAAATTAAGAGTCCTCATTTCATTGATTTGGGTGAAGAGACATCTGAACAGTCCCCAACTGACCATAGTCCATCTCAGTCAGTTAGTGAACCTGGTTCATTTCATTCCCAATCAGACAATGAGCATACTCCATCCTATTCTCAGCAAAATATGGATGTAAGCCCTCCTCGGCCAGATTTTGAACATAACTCTCCTTCACAGCATTTTGGGGACAGCCCAATAAAAATGACACCTGAAATAGACCCCAAGTAGCAGGAAGTATATGACTATATAGAGTCTTTGGAAAAGGCAGCCACAAGTCCAAGTACTTCTTCCATTCAGCCTCATACATTGCAGGATGATTTAGTTCAATCATTAAAACAGGAAATTTTTGAGCTGGAGCTTTTAAATAGGCACATCAAAAATGAAAATGAGACATTGAAAGAACAAGGCAAACTGGACAAAATCATCCATGATAATACTATGTTACATTTGGGAATATGGCAAAAGAAGAATAAGAAATTGAAAAGGAAATGCCAGAAATTGAGCAGAGCACTTGTAAATATCAAATTTAGGTGCTTAATGAAGAAACCCAGAATGATGGCAGTACCAAAGAAGAAGAGAAGGGGATTGGATGTGCTGGCTGAAGTATCAAGGCACATGAACCGAACAAAGAGTATCAAAATTTTGGTTGCATGAGGACATGCAACACCTTCACAGTGGGGGTATGTTGAGTCCCAAATTTGCATCTTTTCCATACATTTTTCCATACCTTTTTCACTCACCTAAACCTCCCAGATTGTCAATATCATGTGCAAAAGAGCATCTAACATGGTTTTTAATTATATTTTTGCGTTTGCTATTTGATCTAGATTTTGTTCATTCAGCTGCGGAATCTTGCCACTTTCCGCAGCTGCTGCAACTTTCCGCAGCTATTTTGTGAAACTCTATGCTACAAGTGTCTACAAGGAAAACGAGCCACATGGGCAGGTCAGGAATGACGTGGACATGGTTCATGTCCTATTGGTTCAAGAAAACTCATCCAAAGAAGCCGCGGTCAAAGGCGTCCACATGGAAGTCAACCATGGAGTTTCATGTCGGCCGGACTCTGTTTCGTGTCACATGAAGATTCATACGGCCGTTTCTAAGCCTGCGGAGGATAAATCGACATTTGTACAGGACTCTAGAGTCGAATTCAAGCATCCACCTCTCGTAGATTTACTTTCCAACACGGCCATGCTCCTATATCCGTGGACGTAGTGGTCTACGTGCTCTCCACTAGCATGAACTTTAGGAAACAGTTATAGTTTGTTGTTATATATAATGTGTTTGCATACGCATATGAAGTTAGTCGATATTAGTGAATGTAGTCTCTGTTATCTTTTGATTAGTCTGCTCTGTAGTGATTACGCTGCACTTGTGCCGTAACATTACCATTCTGTAATGACTGCTTTTTAATATGAGAAGACTCTGTTTTTCAATTTAATTCGTATTTGAGGACCGTTGCCAAGGCTGGTGTAGAGGGCCCCTGCTCAGCTAAGGTTTTGTGCATTAGTGTATAATTTTAATTTCATTTCATTGTGTCATAATCCATTCATATGTTCATATATTGCATTTGTTTCATTTCTGTTTATAAACTTCTATAATTTCCATTTCATTTCTGTTTTTCATGCTTTATGATTGTTAATCACTGATCAATGTTTATGTTTCAGGTTTTAGATAGGCAGCCCGGGCATTTTCATAGCTTTTTGACTAGTGACATGGAACTAACATTGTTCTGCTGCTAATTTGCTTTTCATAGCTTTTGTTTAATTTTAGTATTGCTTATCTGCTTCAATAGTTAAATTTAGATATACTAATCTGCTCATAGCATCTTCAGTTACCTCCGAAAGCCACAGCTGGACTAATGGTGAGGGATTGTATTATGAGATGTGTAGTTTAGTATTAGTTTCTTTTCTGAAAATTTAGATATATTAAGCTGCTCATAGCATCTTCAGTTGCCTCCGAAAGCCACAGCTGGACTGATGGTGAGGGATTGCATTATATGAAATGTGTAGTTTAGTATTATTTTCTTTTCTGCAAATTTAGATATATTAAATCATGCATGACATCTTCGGTTGCCTCCGAAAGCCACAGCTGGACTGATGGTGAGGGATTGAATCATGAGTGTATGGTTTAGCATTAGTTTACTTTCTGCAAATTAAATATCAGTTACTCAAGTTGTTTATGATTACTTCCGAAAATCATAGCTGGACTAATGATGAAGGGTCAGAAGATAAATTGATGTAATCTGATTTAGATTTATTTTGTTGCAATTTTGAATTTCCTTAAGCATAGTTTCTTTTATGTTTAGTTGGCAGCAAGAATAGTTTAGTTTTCATGCTCAATAGTTCATTATTTTGATTTACTAGACTAGCAGCACTTTTCCATTTCAGCAGCACATTTTCATTTCCTTTCAAGTCTTATCATTGTAAATTTCAAATTGCTTTTAAAGTTTCAAGTTGGTAAATCATTATAGGGGATATCACTTCCTTGAACAAATATAACCAAACTTGTTTTCATCTTAGAATTTCCATTTCACCTTAAAAAAACCAAAAACGACAAAAAGTTAAGAAATAGGTTATCTTGCACATATAGTGCGCCGCACTTCGTCAGCTTACGATTCCCGGATTGACAAATTAAATGCAGCAATTTAGGACACACTAAATGTTGACCCTCTGCTTGTTTGTGAAGGAGGTCACAACAATGTTTTTCTAACCCTCTTCTTTTATATGAAGGAGGTTCCATCATGTGTTTCTAACCTTCTACTTTTCATGGAAGGAGGTTATCATTAAACACGAAATCTTCATCTATTTCAATCACTGTACCTTGCTCTGTATGTTTTCTTGAAGAATATCAATAGGAAACAAAGTGAATTTTGACATTTATCATTGGTAAAATCACTTGAACCTAATGTCCTCTTGCTTTATGAGGCATTGTCTGAGATGTATATCCCTTCTGTAAAATATCACTGTGAAATCTAGACCAAAAGTAATGTGATTGGTATATGGAGAGTATTTACTGCCAGACATCATTGAACTAGCTTTTCCCTTGACTGTGTTTTCAAAGGTATATTGAAACTACCTTTGACTAATGTTCACATCCTAGGTTCAAGGTAACATAAGAAGCAACTGTCTTCTTATGTCCTGCATGATGATGCCCTTTGGAAAGATTATGCAGCACTATTTTTGGAGGAGATTATGGAGCACTGCTGATCAGCATCACTCAGTCTTTTGTGTTCATTTGATTTGAAGAATGATATCTTCTCTTCAGGCAGCCTTTGGATTTAAACCATGTACACTTTCTACTCTTTACTTTACAACTCTCCATCTGATTATTGAAGGAAAAATATTTCAGCATGAGAAACTTGTCCAGTTGATCCTTTGCTTCCATTTGCACACTGATCATCATTCAATTACAAACCTGCAGAGATGTAAAAACATATGCTTTTGAACCTTGGAGAACTCCTTTGGTGTTTCATGGAGATTTCGCCTAATCTAGGCACATTTCTTCAAACAGTGAACATCCTCATCTTTTCCTGATTTGGATCTTTGTTGAACTTCTTCTTAAATGAGACAAAGTGACCTATTAGTGGTGCATGACTTAGGGATAGACAAGGGTTTTGCTTTGGCAATTTACAAGACATGATGGCTGATTCATATTGAAGACAGGGTTTTTGGCTCAAAACAGTCTCGCCAAGGAATTTTCCTTAAAACACCATCACCTAGACCTGCATACTTTGTCATGTATTTTGAATGGCTTCTTGGGCATGAGTAGGTTATCACATGGCAAAGTGATCAGTGGGAGAGGGGTAGATACTTTGTTAAATGTTGGACAGTGAGTTGTATGAGAAACAAAGGATCTTGATGGTAGAGAGGAAAACTTATAACAGCTATCGACAAGGATACTTTTCTGAAGCGAGATATGTCTTGAAAACTGAAGACTGTTCTTATCATAGGCTGACAAGGAGGGCTAGGAGGACAAAAATTTTTGTGGGGTGTTTTCTAGATGACAAATTGACATATGGAGATTAGATTCTAGAAAACTCAGCTAAGGAAACTAGTCATCAACAACAAGTAAAAAATATTGATGACTAATAGTGGCTCCATTTGGGGAGGGCAGCTCCTTTTCAGGAGGTGTCCAGAATTGCAGATGTCTAGCTTCTGAAGACCAATGCCTTATCCATTGGTGCAAATTTCTATCTCTCTTGATGATATTTCTGAAAATTGACAGCATGATTAGCATCAAAGCCATCTGTACCTACCCAGCTATATTTCCTAGCATTTTTTCTTCTTTTGGTGCATTTGGACTAGCAACCCTTTGACATGATATTTTTGAAAAAGAAACTATCTAGTTCTACACTTATATCTTCCGAGAGTTCAAATTAAACTGATGACCTCCTTTGATTCTCTACCTATGCTAGATCGACTCTCAAGATTAAGCTATTTGACAGGATTTCATTCGCTACACTAAAATATGAAATTGAAAAATTACCAAATCAGGATTAGATGGTCTGATTTGTCATGAGTTTGTGGCATAAAAGACAAGATGCACACAAATATTATTTTCACACAAAATGAGATTTTCAGAAAAATCAGGGCTAGGATACATAATCTGTTTTTCATCCTTGTTTTCCTCTTTGGTTCTATTTTGAGCGTGTGGAACCAGTATCTTTTTCTAAACTACTTTCTTTGACAAGTCAAGCTTACACAATTTGACTATCACTTCTTTCACTAATTTATCAGCAATCAATTTAAAACATGTTTGGTTATGATTAGGCTAGATAACCGAACAAGATATCTTTTGAGCACTAGTAGTGGCATTTAGACTTTCACACTTTCAGCATGACTATTTTTTGAACATGGGGCTTTTCTGCTATTTTCTAAAACTGCCCTCTTTTCAAATTTTCTTCTGTTTTTTGTATTTTCTATTTTTGATTTATTTCTTCAAATAGTGATATATACAGTGAGTGAAAATTTTAAAACTAGAATCTTGAAAATGGTGGAACTTGAGCATTTTATCTTCAAAGGGATCTCTCGATGCTCTTGTTCCAGTCAGCTCTTGAAAAGAAAAGTTTGGAAAATTTTCCCTTTCAAGCACAACATAAGGGTTCTTGCAAGAGTCTTTGAAAAATTGTGTATCCGCTTGCTGCTTTTCTATATACCTTTGATTTCCACTCTTGCCTTTCTTGTACATTTTTTTAAGGTAATACAGATACTCTTTGTCATTTTTAAAACAGATGATGACATCATTAAGGTACATCATAATGAAGAAATTCAGAACTGGAAACATGGCCTTCAGGAACATGTCTTTGGTTTCTGGTAGTTTTGCAACTCTTGGTTTGAATTTGGAACTGCATCCAGTGTATTTGAAAAATTCTTTAAGTTGTTTGCTTTGAAGAGGAATTAACTGACAATATCCTGAAACATAACTTTGCAAAGACATATGATTAGAAAATCCTAGCTTCTGTATGGTATGATCTGTTTTGGGAAGGATATAAGTGTTGTTCTGGGGAGGTTTATCTGTGTTCCTGAAATCTAGACAAATCCTATGTCCACTTGCTTTGTCTTCAATTGTTAATGTTTGGCCAAGATTTTTGCATTTCTTTTTGTAAGGGTTACTTCTTGAAATGATAGCATTGTCACAGTGTTTTAAACTATTTCCCTGACATTTATTAGTATCTTGAATAGTTTTTCATACACTAGCAGTTCTTAATCTCTGGTGAAATGACAGAATTTTAGCTAGTTCAATTAACTCAGGTGTCTTGGGACCGTTGTCATCATATTCCTCTTCATTGAATTCATTAGACATTTTCCCTGGATTCATCAAAGTGGTTTCAAAATTTAAAGCTTTAGTTGGAGAGGTAAGGTTTTGGGATGGTGAATCATTTAAGTATGGTAAGAACATAAGACTCCCATGTTCCTGTTTTCCAAAAAGATTTGTACTATGTAAGCCTTCCAGTGCTTCTGTTTTGAAAAACGTTTTTGATTGTACTTTTGATGTTTGTCCTTGGTTTGAGAAACTTGCTTGAGGGTGTAGAATGTGTTATGTTTAATGATTTATCTATATTTCTAGAAAATCAAACTCGCACTCTTTAAGACATAATTGTTCAGGGTCATGATAGTTTTGAGTATCCAGCTCATCATAGAGAATCTGGGGCAGCTCATGAGGTGTTCCTAGATTTGTTTCAATTTCTCCTACCTGTTTATCAATGTCTTCATCAGTATGTAAAATGAATGAATTTAGATCTGAATGTATGGAATACATAGGGATGTTATCTGGCCTTTCTTGGCTGCTGACCATATATTTCATGTGTGATTCCTGATACAGTATTCTTGTTTGGTTAAACACAGGAATGGTGGCGTAAGACATATCTAGTTGAATATTTCCTTGAAGGTTGGCCCCCCAAGATCTGGATAAAAGCATTCCGTACTTGGGAGGGATGTCTACTACCACTATGTCCATGACCAGGTGTTTTGCAGGTATTTGTGCAAAACTAAAACAAAGATCTTTTATCAGGCCTAGACATTTGACTCTGCTTGAATCAAACAAATATAAGTATTTATAAGGTTTTGTTATTTCTAGGCATAATCTTTCCATTACTACTTTTGGCATGAGATTGTGAGAGGCCCCAGAATCCAACATGGCATTATGTAGGATTTCATCATGTATATTTAGACTAATTTAAAAAGGAAGGGTAGTTCCTTCTTGATATTTCCCTTCTATTTTTGGACCAAACAACACCTCAGGGGTATCATCAGCTAGGTGTAAAGTATTTTCATCATTTCCTATGTTTAGGACCTTTAGTACTTGAGATTTGTATGAGATTTGGGCAATAAGTTCAGTGAGAGGCATGGTGATCTTAATTTTGGCGATTTCCCCTTCAAAACTGAAGGGTGTTTGTAGTTTAGATAGATTAGCTTTAGTTTTTTCAGCCATGACTTTCTCTATATTCTTAATTTGCTCATTTTGATTTGGGGTTTTGTTCAATATAGTTTTTTTGGGGATCTTAACAGAGGTACTAGAATAGTTAGGGGCAAGACTTGCCTAGCTATTTTTGTCTTTGTTTTGGTCAGTTCTCTTAGCCATGATTTTGTTACTATCTACTATTCTTTTGATAAAGGTATTGGGGCTTTTGTAACAGTAGTGTCTGAGCTACCTTTCTTAGAGTTGTCTTAGTTTTTCTTACTCCTAAGATCATATTGCCTATGTGCTTCCATTATGGCATTTTGTAATCCTATTTCAGGATCTTCGGGTCCTCATAATTTGCTTCATTTTGATTCGCAGAGAAGAAAACTTGTTATTCTTCTGTGAGGAAAACCTCACCCTCACTATCAAAACCTATCAAGTTTAAGTTATTTTCAACAGGTGGTTCCATATATTTTTCTACCTCATCAACATAGTTTTCATTGAAAGGTGGCCTGATCTGTTGGTCATTTTCCCTTGGTTTGTTCTGAGGAGGGTCTCTTCTAAATTTTTGGTTCCAGTTTTTGTTTTGAGGGTTTGGATGGTTTTCCTTAAGAGGTTCTTTTTCATTCAGATTTATTCTTTCCCACATTTTTTCCATGGATCTAACAAGGTTTTCTATTCTGGGATCTGAGTAGGAAACTGAAGGCATGGCCTCATCTCGGTATGTGACTTTCTTTTCTGATCTCATCCTGGCTCTCTTCTCAGCTAGGTTGGCTTCGACAATAATAGCTACTTTTTTCATTTCGTCCAAAGTTGCGGGGTCTCTTTCTCTTAGTTGGTATGTCATATCTGGATCGAAACCTTCGGGAAATTTTGCTAATGATAAGTCAAGTAGAGGTTTCAAGTGAGGCGGGAGGGCGTTATAAATATTGTTGAACCTAGTGCAATAGTCCCGAACACTTTCCCCAATATCCATTTTAAGATTGTTATATTCGGAAAGGATTTGGATGGGACTTTTCCTGATTTCCCACCTGTTTATGAAATTTTGGTAAAGTGCTGGGAGATCATGTATATTGTTAGGAGCTAAGCTTTTAAACCATTTCTTGGGTTCTCCGCCTAGGCTTTGGGCGAACATTCTCATATTTATGGTGTCATATTTTAATTCCATATAGTCAAAAGCATCACTGATTCTATCTACATGCTGTTGAGCATTAGTAGCCTCAGCTCCGGTGAAGAGTGGGATTCGGGATTGGTAATCATTCTGTAAAGGTACCAAAGGCAATGGTAATACTAAGGGTGCATACCAAGTTTCAATGATGGGAGCTGATGGTAGATTTACAGTGTGAGGATTTGTGGTATGGGATGAGGTGATTTGCACAGTGGTGGTCTGAATGGGTGTGGTAGAGGTACTTGGAGTTGTGGATTGATTCTGAGCATATTGTTGAGCCTCAAATTTGTGCTTTCCTTCACCTCATTTTACCTCATTCTCCCTTGTCCATTTCTATTTTAAACCCAATTGATCAATAAAAATAGTTAAAATTACTTCTAGAATGGTTTACATGACTGACTTGTTGAATTTTGTGATTTTTTCCATTGTTAAGCATTTTGACCAGAACTAGCTGCAGAATGCAGACATTCCGTAGCTAACCGGCGATTCTGCAGCTGCCTTCATGTTTGAGTATGTTCCAGGTGGCCTCTTGAGAAAAACCGCATATGGGCATGATCCACGTCTTGTCTACATGGTTTGTTGCTCATCATGGAGGAAGAAATGAATTCTGGGTATGGTTTTGAACGTGGGGAACACATTTATGAAGGAAGACTCCTATTAGGACTGTCTCAGTCCAGATGTCTTTTCTTCTTCACGCAGCCACTTCAAAGAGTTCTAACGTGATCTGGATAAGGAAAGACATTGTTCCTAAATTTGTAATTATTGTTACATGCATTTACTTTATAAACTCTTGAGTAGGCCGAGAGCTTAGTTAGAGATTTTGTGTTAGATTTGCTGCTAGATTTTGTGTAAACTCTGTGTTACGTCTTTGAAGACACATAGTGTTATGTTCAAACTATTGCATCGTTAATGGAGCAGACAAAGTTATCTTGAAGGCGTGATTTAATTTGGAGTTGAATGCCGTCAAGTGGTAGAGGGCCCCTGCCTCTTGCACGGATTTCTTTTGCGTAAACTAGATAAGTTTTTCCTAGTTGCCTTTACGTTTTTCATTTGAATTGGTAGTTGTTTTGTTTTATCTACTGTAGTCGTATTCATTCTAGCTCTTCCACAAGAAGACACTCTTCCAACAGACTAAAATGATGAATTTTTAATGACTATGGTATTGTAGGATAGGAGTTAAATTTGTATTGGTTTTTAACTAGCTACTGTAGTCATATTCGTTCCAGTTCTTTCACAAGAAGACACTTTTCCAACAGACCAAAATGATGAATGATTAATGACTATGGTATTGTAGGATAGGAGTTGAATTTGTATTTGTTTTTAACTATATACTGTAGTTATATTCATTCCAGTTCTTCCACAAGAAGACATTCTTCCAACAGATCATAACAATGAATGATGAATAGCTATAGTACTGTAGGAATTAGTTGTAGTTTTTTGCTATTCACTATCACAGTTACACTTGTTCTAATCACTCTTCCACAAGAAGAAATTCTTCCAATACATCCTTAAGAAGTTCAAGACATGACCGTGATAATGAAAGATTTAGTAGTTTGTTTGTACTAAGTATCATCTCTGTTCTTACTCTTAAACGCTTGCCCAAGACATCATAATGACGAGTAGGATATGGATGTGGTAACTTAGTTTTTCATTTGCTTTCTGTTCATTTTCTTTCAATTGCATACAATTACACAGTTAGAATTGTTCTATCCCTTCCAAAAGAAGGAACTCTTCCAAAATATCACTAATGATGAACAAACATATTGTGTAATTTCATAGAATAATGCATGTTAGTTAGAATGCTCCGGAGTTTCATTTGCATTTAATTCATGTTCAGTTACTTTGTTTCAAGTTTGATGATGACTTATAGTTCAACATTGTTCTAGTTTAGAAGCATCTTAGGTTCATGCTTAAATTAACTCATTGCACTTGCATCTCATAGTCACACTGTCATCCTTTGCACAATAGATTACTTTAGTTGTTAGGATTCACAAGACAGCCTTCATTATTCACAAACATCTTTTTGTTCTGAAAACTACAAGTGATCCATAACCATAGGAACAGAAGATAACATCACTATAAGGTCTAAAGTATCTCTGCAAATTCCTCATCATTTTATAAACAGAGCTCTTCCTCAAAAGAACTACTTTGAAAAGAAACCAATAACTCTTTGAGTATAGGTTCTGAGACATTTAATTAAATTGCAGAATAGAACTAGGAATTAGTCATGGAATAGATGAGCTTAGAACAAAATTTTGCATCATGATAAGATTAGTGTTTAACTGTCTAGTTAGAGAACTTGCATATTTAGTGATCATTTCTCAAGTTTAGTTTGTGTCATTTGCCTAAGAAGTCATTATCAAGCTTTTGTTTCTATTTAGTCATAGTTCAGATTTTGTTTCCAACTACATTTGCCATTCCATACATTAGGCTCAACTGTGTTTTTGATCACCAATCCCTTTCCATTAGTTTTCTAGGCACTTTCATTGTAAACATAAAACACCAAAAGACCAAAAACATCATAAATCAACATAAAAGACCAAAAACATCACAAAACACTGCACACAACGCATTAGGAAACAAGCACCTAGGTACATATGGTACACTTCACTTCAGCAGTTTACAAATCCTGGTTGACAATTAAATGAGCTCAGTTTAGGAGACTAGACTGAGACCCAACATTTTGGCGTCGTTGCCGGGGAAGTGAAAACTAGGTAACCTTTGTTTCTTAGCATCCAAAAACAATTTTATGCGTAGGGAGAGATATTCAAGGGAAAGATTTATAAGCAGCAGAGGCAGAAGTTTGATATCTAGAACACCACTTGTTTCATCTAGATCCAGAGCTAGTACACCTTCAACTCAAACCCATCTTCCATCCTTTACTGATCCTGGACTTCTAAAAGATCTAAGGTCACCTATTCCATTAGAGAAACCTTCCACTTCATCCATTGAACCTGCCATAGAAGAGGATCCAAAAACTTTTGTTGAGGATACAAACCTTTCTACTTCCACAGGAGAGTCAACCATGGCAGAAGGAGGAGGAGGAGGAGTTGTTAATGGAGAAAACACATTTGGAGGAGGTAGAGGTAGAGGTAGAGGAGAAGGAGGAAGAGGAGGTAGAGGTGCAGATGGAGGAAGAGGTAGAATAGGAAGCTCTTTTGGGTTCCCTATACTTGATGAAGAAACCAATACAACCATGAAAAACATTTCACCTTTTGTCCTTCCGAACTTCTATGGACTTAAAACTGAGGATCCTGAAACTTTATTATTTGAATTTGAAGTGCTGTGTAGGACTTATGACTATCTTCAAGATTCTCAAAAATTGAAATTATTTCCTTCAACTCTAAAAGGAGCAGCATTGAAGTGGTTTATGAGTTTAAACAGTAGTTCCATTAGAACATGGGAAGACATGAAACAAGCATTTCTAGAGAGATACTTGGATTATTGTATGCCGGTTAATCATAAGGAAGAAGTGTTCAAGATGTTACAAAAAGAAGATGAAAACTTAGAAGATTTGTTGGAAAGATTTAAATACAACATAAAAGGGCACAAATGGAAAACCTAGATCAAGACACTTTAAAAGCTCTTTTGTTGAAAACCATTAGGGATGAATGGTTGGATATCCTTAACATGATGGGAAAAGGGGATATATCACAACTCACATTACCTGAAATATCTGAGTTATGTATCAACCTTTCCAGAGGGAAATCTAAAACTGTGAAAGGTCCAAGAGATCCTGCTCTTGCAAGGGCAAGTAAATCTGCTTCTGGGACAGTAAGTAGATCAGAAATAGGACACATGCTTGATGATTTTAAGTCTGACATCTTAGGGAGTCTTAGTGAACAAATAGACACCCTCAAGATACAAAACAAGCAAAAGGCTGAATCTGATGCCTTGGCAATCTTTTGTCCCAAATGTAGGAAGAAACATGCCTTGAGAGAGTGTCCTTTAGATGTAAAAGTTGTAGAAACATGTGTTATTTGTTCTGAGAAACATGAGACCAAGAATTGTCCTTCTCTTCCTGGTCTCAAGGCTATTTTTCAAGAAGAAACTCCTACAGACTCCACAGAATCTCTTAACTTTGTATCTAGAAGACCTTGGCAGGGACCTCAGACACAAGGATTCCATGATCAAATGTATAATCAACCTCCACCTTGGAATTCTTGGCAACAACCTTGGCCCCAATTTCAAAATCAATCGCAATCTTGGGCACAAGGAACACAAAGTCCCTATGGAAGATACTCTCCATATTATCAGTATCCACCATCCTATCCACCATATCCACATTTTTATCATCAAAATCCTCAACAAAATTTTCCTCAAAATTTTCAACAAAATCCTCAACAACATCATCAGAACCAACCACATCAAAATCAACCACTTCCATTACCATTCCCTCAAAAATCCAATCAATTGCCAGCTCAACCCATACCAAACCCCAATAATAAGAACCCTCAAAATACATACATGATAGAAGGTCAACAATTTCCAACTTATTTAATTACTCCTCTAGACCTTAGTGATGTTCAACTTAGGTCTGGAAGGATACTTGAGAAGAGGAAACCTTCTGTGATCATACAAGAACAAGATAATTCTGAGGAAGACTCCCTACGGGTTAATAAAAGTCTTGGGGAAGATACATCCTTTCAAGGCCAAAACATTGAAAAAATGAAACAAAAAGATCCAATAAATCCAACTCCAGTATTAGAGCAACCATCCACATCTACTTCTATACCTCCCTTTTCGGAAAGACTACAAATTGATAAAGCTGTAGAAAAACAAATAATGGTGCCTAATTATGATTTCTTAGATGAATTGAGAAATGTTTGCATTAAAATTCCATTATTGCAAGCCATCAAGGAAATCCCAATTTTAGCCAAAACAATAAAAGAGTTGAGTATGAAGACAACAAGAAAAAGAATAAGAGAAACCAAGAAAATTCAACTGGTAGGACAAATAGCAGACATTATGATGGGCAAGATTGCTATTCCAAAGTATCTTGACCCAGGAAATCCAATTGTCAAAATTCACATCAATGGAATTGAAATTCAAAACACACTCATTGATTTAGGAGCAACAATAAATATCATGAGTAGACAAATCATGGACAAACTGAAACTTCCTAATCTTCTCTTTACACCCACACTATTACAATTAGCAGATAGATCTGTGATTAGACTAGATGGGGTAATAGAAGACATTCCAGTGTCCCTAGACTCTTGGGAGTACCATGTGGATTTCATGATCCTGACACCCAAGAATAATCTAGGAGGCCATCCTGTTATACTAGGAAGACCTTGGTTGGCTATAGCTGATGCTTTTATTAGTTGTAGGTCCAGTGATATGTATATTTCTGATGGAAGTTCAACAAAGAAATTCACTTTATATCCTCCAGCTAGGACAATTACAGAACTAGATGACACTCAATGGATAGAGGATGAAGAATATTTACAACCACTCTTCACAATTTCAGAAATTAGTGAAGATAATCAAATTCTGAATACTCTAGAAAATTTTGAATCTTCTCCAGAACACAAACAAGAATCATTTCAAGAGGGATCCAATATTGAGTTCTTGTCATCTAGGCAGATGTCTCTTCATTCTATGGACAAATTTGGCAGCTCTACAAGTGAAATTTTTCCAGGCAAAACCTTGAACATAAACAAAAACCTAGAAAGATCTCAACAAGAAGAGTTAGTCAAAGTATTACAGAGACATTCTTCTGCATATGCATGGGAATACACTTACATGAAAGGGATAAGTCCCAAGACTTGTACTCATCACATCTATATAGAGGCAAATTGCAAACCAATCAGACAGCCTCAAAGACGGATGAATCCAAATCTTAGGGAAATTGTCAAGGAAGAATTACAAAAATTGTTAAATGTTAATTTCATCTACCCTATTTCAGATAGTCAGTGGGTTTCTCCTTTAGTAATTGTACCTAAGAAAAATGGAAAATGGAGGGTGTGTGTTGACTACCGAGAACTGAATAAAGCTACTCTTAAAGACCATTTTCCCTTACCTTTCATAGATCAAGTATTAGATACATTAGCGGGTAAAAAGTACTTTTCATTCCTGGATGGATTTAGTGGTTACAATCAAATCCAAGTAGCACTTGAAGACCAAGATAAAACCACATTTACTTGTCCTTGGGGTACCTATGCCTACCGAGTATTGCCATTTGGGTTATGCAATGCACCTGCAACATTCCAAAGGGCAGTATTAGGAATTTTTACTGATCTGATACATGACTGTGTAGAGGTGTACATGGATGATTTTACAGTTTATGGGGATAGATTTGAAGAGGCTTTAGAAAACTTGGAAAAGGTCTTAAAAATATGTCAAGAAGCAAACCTTTCTCTTAGTCATGAAAAATGTTTTATGATGTTCACTGAAGGTATTGTTTTAGGGCACCACATTTCAGGGGATGGGATTAGAGTTGATGAAGTGAAAGTTGAAGTTATTTCTAACCTATCCATTCCAAGTTGTCAAAGAGATGTAAGAAGTTTTCTAGGATTTACGGGGTACTATCGGAGATTTATAGAAAAATTCACCAAAATAGCATCTCCTCTCTTCAAATTACTCACCAAAGATTGTGAATTTAAGTGGACTTCTGATTGCCAGTTAGCTTTTGAAACCCTGAAAACCAAAATTTCTGAAGCACCTATATTAAGGGGACCTAGCTGGAAGTTACCTTTTCATATCTCGACAGATGCTTCCGATACAGCTCTAGGAGCAGTATTGGGACAGAAAGATTTAATTCCCTATGCCATCTATTATATCGGTAAAAATTTGACTCCTGCAGAGTTAAACTATACTGTAACTGAAAAAGAGTTTTTAGCTGTTGTTCATGCCATTAACAAGTTTAGACACTATATAACAGGCTATGAAACTTTTATTCACACTGATCATTCTGCCATTAGATACTTAATGAATAAATCAATCACTAATGGTAGAGTTATAAGATGGTTGTTATTATTGCAAGAATTCAACATTACTATTCTAGATAGGCCTGGAAAACAAAACACTGTGGCTGACTTCCTGTCTAGAATTCAAAATGTCAAAGATGACACTCCGGTTGAAGATCAATTTCCTGATGAATATCTTTTTGCAGTTTCTACTCAAACTCCATGGTTTGCTGATATTGCTAATTATTTAGTTTCGGGAAAATTTCCTTCAATTATGAATGCAAGGGATAAAAGAAAAATCATTAATGATAGTGCAAGATATTCATGGGTCGCTAATGAGTTGTACAAGACAGGTTCAGATTTGATCATTAGAAGGTGTGTTTGTGAAGATGAGATGCCTGAAATTCTCAAGGCATGTCATGATGAACCTTGTGGCGGACACTTTGCAGATAAGAGGACAGCCTATAAGATCCTTAATTTAGGATATTATTGGCCATCCTTGTTCAAAGATGCAAGGGAGTATGTAAAAATGTGTGACAGTTGCCAAAGGGTAGGGAAACCTTCTCCTTCAGGTGAGATGCCATTACAACCTCAGGTACACATTGAACCTTTTGAAAAATGGGCCTTGGATTTTGTAGGACCTATTAGTCCTCCATCGAGACAAAAGAAATACATATTAGTTTGCACTGATTATGTTACTAAGTGGGTAGAAGCTAAACCATTACTTGTTGCTAATGAATCATCTGTAGTTACTTTTCTTTTTGAGGATATTTTTACTCGTTTTGGTGTCCCAAGGGAAATTGTTACAGATCAAGGAGCTCAATTTACATCAAAGCTAGTGGAGCAAATGATGGAGAGGTACAAAATCAGGCATAGAAAATCTACTCCTTATCATCCACAAGCAAATGGTCAAGTGGAATCTACTAATAAGGTCATTGAAGGAATCCTAACAAAGACTGTTCATTTAACAAAGACT
This sequence comes from Pinus albicaulis, assembly GCA_034641835.2. NCBI lineage: Eukaryota > Viridiplantae > Streptophyta > Pinopsida > Pinales > Pinaceae > Pinus > Pinus albicaulis. The sequence goes on from JAXQQM020087122.1 coordinate 263,903, forward strand.
GTTCATCTACATAGAAGAGAATGGGTAGATAGGCTTCCTGAAGCCTTGTGGGCCTATAGAACTACATGGAGAAACACAACAGACCATACTCCTTATGAGCTTGTTTATGGAAAGCAAGTTTTGTTTCCTATAGAGTTTCAAATCCAAACATTCAAGATGGCAGTTCAGCTAGGACTTGATCTAACGGAGGCACAAAAGCATAGACTGGAGCAAATTAATGAATTGGATGAGATCAGACAAGATGCAGTTCAGAAAACAAGTCTAGTCCAACAGCAAAGGGCTAGATGGCATGACAAGTACATCAAGGAGAAGAAATTCAAAGAGGGTGACTGGGCTCTCTTGTTTGATTCAAATTCAAGGATTTTCAAGGGAAATTTCAGACACATTGGCTTGGGCCATATGAAATTGTTCGAATTTTTGATAATGGGGCAGTAAAAATCAGAACTATAGATGAAGAGGAGGTCACTTTTCTTGTGAATGGTCATAGACTAAAGCTATACCACAAACCACTCTCAAGAGAAGAGTTTGTCAAGAAGTTTCAAGAAGACAATGATGTGAAGTTAATGAAGAAGAGTCTCTCTTCTTCATCAACTTGATTAAATTTTCTGAAGCATTTCTCTTTTGAAAAAAAAAAGAAAAAAATTAATAAAAAAAAAATAAAGGTATAAACATGAAAACCAATCACTGATTGGCATGTTTATACAGAAAAGATAGGGTGAAAATCAGAGTCTCTCTGACACTCTAACTTTTCCCATTTTTGTTTCTAAGCAGCTGTTATAAAAATCATGAGTTCAGCTCCATAGTACTTATGATTCATTTCATCTCACCCCATTCACTTATTCATCCATACTTCATCTCATCCATCATTCATATTTCACTCCATTCCACATCTCATTCATTTCACTCCATCTTCCATTCACTTCATTTTCATGTCAAAACATAGAATTTGATATCTTGCTGCAAGTGAATAAAATATGTCATGAATTGCAGTACAGTCCTTATGTTCCTTCATTCCATTTCATGAACTGAATCCATTTCATTCCATTATCCACTTCATACATATCATAATCCATCATCCATTTTCATAACATTTCACCCATACTCCAAAAACATTTCATTTTCATGATTAAAGTGTTCTACAGGAACATTCTACAGCTCAGTGGACATTCTGCAGCTGATCAGCCTTTCTGCAGCCCGATAGTCTTTTCGCAGCTACAAATCCTGAAGGCATCAACTAGCAGACATCAGAATTACAACAAAGTGACCCAGTGTATTCATGAATCAAAAGCATCAAGAAAATCATGAAGACTCCTCCAGAAATGAGCAGAGAAGACAAAGGCTAAAAAAAAAAAATCAAATAAAGGGCAGAGGTAACAAATTTAAATTACGATGGCATTTCATAAAATTTTAGCATAGTTTAGTTGTGGATTATTCAAAAATTTGTTTTAATTGTTTTTATTGATCAAACACCAGACAAACCCTCTATAGACTTTGTATTAAAATCTTCCATTTCAAATTTCATATCCGATAGCATTTAAGCGGTGAAATGATCAAAGCGTTTGAATTTCCCACGACTCTTAACCAAGTTATTTAATGATGATGATTTCCCCTGCCGTCGTAAAATCCTCCGCCGTCTCCTCAATCATTAATACAATCCCTCCACCTCACTCCACTACTCTATGCCGTGACCATTTTCCATAACTTCATTCCGTAGCCGGTATTCCATTCCGAAGACAGAGATATTATCATCATCAGGAGCAGAGCTAAAGGATAACAGCATTGAGCATTGTAAACGCAGAGCAGAGGAGGTAAATTTGGAAGTATAACAGTGTGAGGACTCAAAGCCACTTGATCCTGTGGACAGATAACATATCACTGTGGACGAAGTTTGGAGCATTTTCACTGTCAACACAGAATTGTGGCCGTGTAGAGTTTAAAGTCTGTTGTTACCAAAAGACAGAGGTGCTAAAATTGAAGTCTTTTGCTACCAAAGACAGAGGTGTGGTAGTGATTGAGTTTGAAGTATGTTGTTACCAGAGACAGAGATGTTGTAGTGTTGAATTTGAAGCATACCATTTGCTACTAGAGACAGAGGTGTTTTTCAGTGATTGAGTTTGAAGTCTTTCTGTTACCAAAGACAGAGGTATTGCACAAAAATAAATCTGAAGCCATCTCTCACTGCCTATCAGATACATATCAGTTCGAAATTTGAGATTGCTTTCATGATCAAACAGAAGCATATCAGCCAAAGGTTTTGAAGTTGTTGCCACTATAAAACAGAGGTATGTCATTCTAAGAATTGAAGCCATTTTCATTTAGGGCTTGAAGCCATTTTTAATCCGAAGTAAAAGCCATTGTTTTGTGGGTAGAGAAGAGTGTTAATTTGATATTGAAGAATCATGGGTTTCATCGTAAGGACTGAGCCTGTGGGATCAAAATATTTAGAAGGTTACCCACAATGCAAGGAAATGTTACAACAAATAGGATGGCTTCAATTCTTGGAAAAGTTTAATGGCTTCCATAACGAAGTCACTAAAACATTTGCCAGATCATTCCAAGGAACTGAAGTTGAAATAGGGGATGTCAAGTTTACTGTCACTGAAGTTTTTATTGTAGAGGCTACAGGATTGTCCAGAACTGGAGAAAGATGGTTTAAAAATAGGGAATTCCACAATGACTCCTGGAAACAAATTTTAAAATCACCAAACATGGATGTTAGTGTATTCAAGAAAGGAATTCCCAGTACTGCATTGAAAAGCAAATGGAGAAACATACTACTTCTTTTACAAAAATTTGTTACATGTGAGGGTAGATATGGGAAATTTTATGTCTACCACATCAGACTAATGATGCATTTTCTGGGAGAAGATTTAAATCTACCATATTTCTTGCATCAAAGTCTGAAGAAAATGGCTTCCTGTGTTCAGATAAGAGTTCAGTTTTTAGAGACAACCCTGTATCATCATGGGTTGGTCAAAATTTTGATTGAGCATCATCTATCTAAAACAAATGATAAATGGGATGATTTCTTAATAAGAAATAATTTTGAAGAAGCAAAAGAACTATCACCTGAACCACAGCCCACAAAGAGAAGTAGGAAATGGAGGACTTCAAAAGGTAAAATTGACAAACCAGTTCAAGAAAGCAGTGAAGAAGTCATTTTTGAGAAGTTGACTCGAATCAAGAGGCAACTCAAGGAAGAGAAGATAATCAAGGAATCTGCTATAGAGAAAGGAGAAGGGTCCTCTCAGCTTAGGAGAAGTCACATATTAAAGGGAAAACTGAAGAAAACATCAATCAAACAAACAGGGGTAATCAATATTGAAGATGAAGAAACATCCATTGAAGAGGATGATGAAGAAGATTTTTATGAAGGCACCCCTGAAATTGATCCTGCTCAACAGGAAATTTATGATTATGTGGAAACTTTAGAAAGGACAGCTTCAGAAAGCAGAGAGAGAACCCCCAGTCCTCCACTGACTGAAATTGATATATTAAGGAGGGATAGGTATGAGTTGGAATTGTTGAATAGACACATGAAAAATGAGAATGAAATTCTCAAAGATCAAATCAAGCTCAAAACTGATATGAACTCAACTTTATCCCTGCATATAGACAAAGTGGAGAGGACCAATGAGAAGATGAAGACAAGGAACAAAAAGTTAATCAGGAGGATAATTTGCATGAGGACATGCAAAGAGACAACAGTGGGGGTATGTTGAGCCTCAAATTTGTGCTTTCCTTCACCTCATTTTACCTCATTCTCCCTTTTCCATTTTTATTTTAAACCCAATTGATCAATAAAAATAGTTAAAATTACTTCTAGAATGGTTTACATGACTGACTTGTTGAATTTTGTGATTGTTGCCATTGTTAAGCATTTTGACCGGAACTAGCTGCAGAATGCAGACATTCCGTAGCTAACCAGCGATTCTGCAGCTACCTTCATGTTTGAGTATGTTCCAGGTGGCTTCTTGAGGAAAAATGCATATGGGCATGATCCACGTCGTGCCTACATGGTTTGTTTCTCATCATGGAAGAGGAAATGAATTCTGGGTACGGTTATGCACGTGGGAACACATTTGTGAAGGAAGACTCCTACTAGGACTGTCCCAGTCCAGGTGTCTTTTCTTCTTCACGTAGCCACCTCAAAGACTCCTAAGATGATTCGGATAAGGAAAGACATCATTCCTAAATTGTTGTAATTATTGTTACTTGCATTTACTTTATAAACTCTTGAGTAGGCCGAGAGCTTAGTTAGAGATTTTGTGTTAGATTTGCTGCTGGATTTTGTGTAAACTCTGTGTTACGTCTTTGAAGACACAGAGTGTTATGTTCAAACTATTGCATCGTTAATGGAGCAGACAAAGTTATCTTGAAGGCATGATTTAATTTGGAGTTGAATGCCGTCAAGTGGTAGAGGGCCTCTGCCTCTTGCACGGATTTCTTTTGCGTAAACTAGATAAGTTTTTCCTAGTTGCCTTTACGTTTTGCATTTGAATTGGTAGTTGTTTTGTTTTATCTACTGTAGTCGTATTCATTCTAGCTCTTCCACAAGAAGACACTCTTCCAACAGACTAAAATGATGAATGTTTAATGACTATGGTATTGTAGGATAGGAGTTAAATTTGTATTGGTTTTTAACTAGCTACTGTAGTCATATTCGTTCCAGTTCTTTCACAAGAAGACACTTTTCCAACAGACCAAAATGATGAATGATTAATGACTATGGTATTGTAGGATAGGAGTTGAATTTGTATTTGTTTTTAACTATATACTGTAGTTATATTCATTCCAGTTCTTCCATAAGAAGACATTCTTCCAACAGATCATAACGATGAATGATGAATAGCTATAGTACTGTAGGAATTAGTTGTAGTTTTTGCTATTCACTATCACTGTTACACTTGTTCTAATCACTCTTCCACAAGAAGAAATTCTTCCAATACATCCTTAAGAAGTTCAAGACATGACCGTGATAATGAAAGATTTAGTAGTTTTTTTGTACTAAGTATCATCTCTGTTCTTACTCTTAAACGCTTGCCCAAGACATCATAATGACGAGTAGGATATGGATGTGGTAACTCGGTTTTTCATTTGCTTTCTGTTCATTTGCTTTCAATTGCATACAATTACACAGTTAGAATTGTTCTATCCCTTCCAAAAGAAGGAACTCTTCCAAAATATCACTAATGATGAACAAACATATTGTGTAATTTCATAGAATAATGCATGTTAATTAGAATGCTCTGGAGTTTCATTTGCATTTAATTCATGTTCAGTTACTTTGTTTCAAGTTTGATGATGACTTATAGTTCAACATTGTTCTAGTTTAGAAGCATCTTAGGTTCATGCTTAAATTAACTCATTGCACTTGCATCTCATAGTCACACTGTCATCCTTTGCACAATAGATTACTTTAGTTGTTAGGATTCACAAGACAGCCTTCATTATTCACAAACATGTTTTTGTTCTGAAAACTACAAGTGATCCATAACCATAGGAACAGAAGATAACATCACTATAAGGTCTGAAGTATCTCTGCAAATTCCTCATCATTTTATAAACAGAGCTCTTCCTCAAAAGAACTACTTTGAAAAGAAACCAATAACTCTTTGAGTATAGGTTCTGAGACATTCAATTAAATTGCAGAATAGAACTAGGAATTAGTCATGGAATAGATGAGCTTAGAACAAAATGTTGCATCATAATAATATTAGTGTTTAACTGTCTAGTTAGAGAACTTGCATATTTAGTGATCATTTCTCAAGTCTAGTTTGTGTCATTTGCCTAAGAAGTCATTATCAAGCTTTTTCTTTCTATTTAGTCATACTTCAGATTTTGTTTCCAACTGCATTTGCCATTTCATACATTAGGCTCAACTGTGTTTTTGACCACCAATTCCTTTCCATTAGTTTTCTAGGCACTTTCATTGAAATCATAAAACACTAAAAGACCAAAAACATCATAAATCAACATAAAAGACCAAAAACATCACAAAACACTACATACAACGCATTAGGAAACAAGCACCTAGGTACATATGGTACACTTCACTTCAGCAGTTTACAAATCCTGGTTGACAATTAAATGAGCTCAGTTTAGGAGACTAGATTGAGACCCAACACATATTTGGGGTGATTAGAGCCAAAGTGGTGGAGAAGATGAAAATCAGGAGGTGTAGTGGGTGAGGCTTCTCTACTAGGACTTTGTTGCAACTCTAAGGGCTCAAGATTTTCAAGGTTGATTTTACTTTGCGACTTGCTTCTAAAAAGGGCTTTTGTTGAACTCAAGTCAAACTAGGAATCTTGCAAGGATGTAAGATTTTCAGGTACAGAGCTTGCTTTGTGGATGGTCCTATTGGTATCTAAGTTACCAGTTTCAGAAGTTTGCCACAAAATATTTTCTGGGTCGTCAACTATGATAGGGGGATTTGGGTCCGGGTGAGATCTGGTATTAATTCTTAGTGAAGCTAGATTTCAAAGTCAGAGTTTATAGAGGTGGATAGTTATGATTGTTTTTTGGATGGTTGTCTTCTCTAGGGGTTTCGCTAATGTGAGTAAGGTAAAAACAAAAAGAAGGCTAGTGGAGTCGCCAAGTGGATTTTCTTGAGATATATGGTTCACCACCAATACTGACAAAGATGTTTTTTAGGAAAATTATTTTCTAGAAAATTTTTATGTGAAATCTTGCAAGAATGACTTAAAACTTAGTTCAACAGTTTGCTAGATTGTTGAGGAAGCTATAGTTCTGTTTGCAAGTTATTCTATTGATTTCCTATGTTAAGACGAAGATTTTTGAATCCCTAAGCTGTACTTAGTTTGTCACTGATTTCAGAGGCTTCATCATGAACTTTAAGTTTTTGGGAAAGGTAAGTCAACAAGATAGTATGATTTATGAAATTTTTGGTTTTTTATGGAGTATTAGGCCTACTGGAGGCTAGTCGAGTCGCCAGGTGGATTTTTTTTTGTTTTTAGAGATATGTATTAATGGTCGACCACCAATAACTAAGAAAAAGCCTTTCTATGGATGTTTTTTTGGGGTTTTCTGAGTTCCTATATGTATCCCTGAGGTTTTTAAGATTTTCCTATAAATGAATCATCATTTTGCTAAGATGGTGAAAGAGCTAGTTTCTACTCTTCAAACAACACTTAAGTTTTCTAAGTTTGATTGAGACTTTTGAGAGTTCCTAAGGGATACCTATGATTTTTTGACTCAAGGTCCCACCGTGATCGCCATTAAGTGTGAGCAGTGGGGTAAGTTGACAAGATAGTCTTCTTAAGGGATGATGAAATTTTTAGGGAGGTCTAAGTTTGTTTATTACTCAGAGTCCCACCATGATCGCCATTATGTTAGGGTCCCGTGATTTGGCAGATTGGCAAGCCAAGTGACAGGGTAACATAAAACCAACTTCGGAGCCCTAGGACCTAGCCTTCCTGGACTCAGAAAGGGCTCTCTCTATTATGCAAGGGTGTAGACTTGTTTGCTTCTTATGTATTTGATTTTAGGCTAGTTGTTAAGTATTTTTTTAGTTTGTTTTAGGTTTTTGAGGGAGGAATTGATCAAAGGATAAATAGATTAAAATATTGTTGGATCAACTAGGCTATGGGGTCGAAAAGGTCGAGAATGCCTCAAATGGTGGACAAGGTATATTGCAGGGCCGATTTGGTCGAGGTAAAATGGATTCTTTAGGTGGAGTGAAATTAGATGGACACTAGGTTTGTGAAGGACAAAGAGGTTTAAGCATAAAAAATTTTACAGCAGACATCCATGTGGTAGGGCTAACCATTAATCACTATAAATGAAACTTCAAACTAATAGATGCATAAAATGAACATTCAGGCGATACATAGAAGTATAAGACCCTCTAACTTTGGGAAAATCACCTTCAGACTTTGGGGAAAACAAACAAGACAAACAAACAACTCAATATATGAAGAGGGAACTCCTAAACATCATATTTGAGCTATCAGGAAATTTTAACTAAGATTGTAGAGCATGGGAAAAGGGCAAGATCGAAACAATACCTCTTTGGTTTAACTAATACAATCAAACATTCAGAAAAGGGTTTCAGTGTTGGGGTTTTGGTTAGCTATGAGTAAGCAGGGCATACCATGAATCATACTAGATAGCATACATAATAACCATTAATGAAATTGATAACATGTTCTTAGGGTATCAAAGAGCAGTTAAGAATTCTTTGACATAACTAAGAAAGAAGAAAAACATAGAAGCTGTAATGAATCAGGAAACTTGAGGTGCCTCCATGGGCATGTCTCAAACCTATTCTTTACTGACCTACAGCAAGCAAGAAACATGAAAACATGTATGATAAACTAAGGAAACATAATAGATAAGGAACACTATTCCCTTTACCAAGTCATGGAATCTTACAAATAGTCCTCTTCCACCATCCAAGTCACACAACATATTATCCACTTCATGAGACAAAGTATTTCTTCAAATCTTGTAATACCATGTATTGCTCTATAACGTCAAGTTGAGCCTCTTGTTACAATGAAATATCTTGGAATATATAAGCCAAAGAGAAAGAAACTATCCAAGAGCATCTAGAAGGCCATTGGCCTATTACAAATATTTGATTTTGTCCTTGAGGCTTTGCAAAGCCCAAGGCACAAAATATCTTCAAAAATATCTATTTAAGCTAATAATAGAAATAAAATTGACTTTTAATCAATGACATGGTGATAAAAATAGCTAAACGGACATTTGGAGGAGCATATTTAGAAAACTGCCTTTTAAGCCAAAATGCTACAGGAGCGTAGCAGTAAAAAGAAGCCTGTTTTGCAGACAACCTTTGAGGGACCTCCTGATGTCGAAACGAGGCCTGTGATAGCTCGTTGGAAAACCTTGGATGTATAGTTTCTAGAACTACTTGATTTTTCCAAAACTGATCCATGGAAGTATGTCAACATGTGGACTAAGTGAAAAAACCCAGGGGGGTCTCATTTGCTAATATGTGAGGCAGAAAGGTGAATTTTGACTGATTTTTGCCTCTTTGGGGGACCAAAACACCTCCTTTGGATCTGAAAATTTGTGATTAGCTGCCCCCAAATTTAATCCATCAAAAAAAATGACTTTCATGAGCTGAGTATGCCCCTGGCACCCATCGCAGCACCTAGAAAAATGCGCAATTAGGGCCAAAAAACACAAAAAACAAAATCATGTCAAAATTTGCTCAATTTTGGCAAGCAACCCCCTTATGGGTTCTTAGAAGTAAGCAAGGAAGATGAGGCCAAGATTTCAAGCCTATATATGCCTTTCTCCACTTTTTCTACTGGGCGCCTCTTTCGGGCAGTTTTGAGCCTTTCTTGAGCAAGTTTGAGCTTTCTTCGGGCAAATTGGTTCAATTTCTTGTAGTGCCCAGTCATCTTTCTCTGCAGATCCAAGTCTCTATTATATTTATCTAATTTATCCTCCAAATTATTGTTGGTTCTTTCAAGCCATGATTCTTTATCATTTTCTATTTCTTGGGCGAGCAATTTTGTGAGAGGATAAGATCGAACAAGGGCTGCTTCTTCCTCCTTCTTTTTCTCCAAATATTTTCTAAGACCCACAGTCCTAGGCCTTTTTCTCATTGGCTGCTCTTCTTCTTCAGTATTATCAAATTTTCCCACATATTCTTCAAGCTTGATTTGCGCTTTGTAGGCTTCCCTTTGGTATTTGAAAGCCCAGGCCTCATAAACTGCCATCTGACCACTCATTTGTTTGTTTTGCATTTGTAGAACATGTATGGGGTCCTTTGACCTTTCTATATCAGATTCTAAGTTATGAATTTGGGCTTCTCTGTTTTGCAAAAGAGCCTCAAGAATTCTAGCTTCATCATCTCTAGCATCACTGTCTATTTGTATGATGTCAAACTCCCTTTCATTTTCATGACTACTCTCCTGTTGTTCCTCTTTTTCTTTACCCTTGCCTTGGGTAGACTTCTTGGTCCTTATCCTCTTTGGAATTTCAAAAATACTCTTCTTAGGCAGTTTTCCTCTACTTCTTAGCACTCTTGTGACATTGCTAGTCACTACTGGAGTGATCTTCTTCTTTGCAGATCTAGTGTTTCTAGGCTTCACCACTTTTGGAGGAAGATTCATGGCCCCTTGCCTAGGAGAGGAAATTAGAACATGCTCTTGGCTGTGTTGAGGAGAAAAGAGAGGAGGTTTCATCACTTGGACTTGATCAAATTGGTCCTTTACCCTGGTGCTTCCATCATCATCTACTCTAGCTTCACCTTTATCGCGGTTTTCTTCACTGTTTTGAGTTTGTTTAGGGTTGACAGCTTCATCATATTTTTATGTTGATTTACCATCTTTACTGCCTGCCTGTAGACTGCCTTGTTTACCCTTATCTCTGTCTTGAATTTGCTGAGGGCTACCTTCTCTATGAATTTTTTCTTCATTATTTTGCATGATTTCATCTCCTTCACTGTTCTCCTTAGATTCTATGTGTGGGCTCCCATCATGATCACTGCTTTCCTGGGAGGCACTTTTTTCATTGTCTCTTTGATTGGTTTCATGACTTTGTTGAGGACTGTGGTGTTCCTCATCGTTGCTTTGAAAAATTTCCCTTTGCTCTTCATCACCATTGGCTTGCTGCTCTTCATCATCACTACTTTGCACCTCTTTTTCCTCACTGTTTCCTTGCTCATTTTCACTGCTCAATTCTCCTTCACCATCACTAGTTTGCTGCTCATGGTCACTGCTTTGTTTGCCTTCACCATCACTAGTTTGCTGCTCATGGTCAATGCCTTGTTTGTCTTCACCATCACTAGTTTGCTAATCATGGTCACTGCCTTTTGATTTGTCACTTGGTTCATGCTGACCAATTTTCTTAGTGCCCCCATGTTCCTCATCACCACTAACCTCATGCCTGCTTTCAAAAGACTGCTCTTTTTCACTGTCAATCATGGGTGATGTTTTCCTTTCAGGACTATTTTGACTTGATGGAGGAGATACATAGTGAGTGGAGGGTGAGGAGGATATGTGAGATGGGCCATGAGATGAAGAAGCAATGGCAAAATTTGGATGACAAATGAAAGTCTCCCAAGACACTCCTTTCTTTTCAAGCTGGTGAAGGATGATGATTTTGATGAGAGAATGATGGAAGAGACTAGATTTTTTCTGAGTAGGAGGTCTCTTTTGAACAAGGGAGGACATCTTATCTATGCTTTTGCAGAGGAAGAAAGGTAGGTTCAACAACTGAGTTATTGTGAAATGCATGAGAAGCCTGATGTGATAGGAATAAATCCAGGAAAACCTCCCTTCACATGTGAAATACTTCATGATGACTTTCATGAGGGGGGCATAGTTTCTCAATAAGTGAGAAAAAGGGAATATTGCTTGGAAAGCATCCTGATGGTCCAGTTTTAAGAAAGGTTTATAGTGATTCAGATCTAGGTATGCTTGTTTGAACCACTTTTCTCCTATATAGGGGATCTTATTTGCTTTGCAGACAGCCCTAGGAGTGAGTTTAAAGTCCAAACCCACTAAGTGGACATGCTTTCCTTGTAGCCTCAAGGTGAAAATTTGTGTTAAGGGAGGGTAATTGGTGACCTCCTAGAATTTTTGGCAAAAAACGAGGTAGCCCACCTCATGGAAGTTAAAAAGAATTGAAGGGGATTCATTTACTTCTTGAGTTGTCACAGGCTCAAACCTTTTGTGAAATCCACCCTTGCTGGCCTTCTTTGGAGGAATTTTGCTTTTGATACCCTTCACTGGCTTACCAAAACCAATGTTCAAATGATCACTGAAATAGGCCCTCAATCAAACCCTGTTTTCCTCTTTGTGAGACTGAGTGTTGTCTTTAGTTGGCAAAATTTTTTTTGTTAAGTGACCAAAAATTTGTGTGTTTAGTACACCCCTTTAAACTGACAATAAGCCTTTCCTTCTTTAATCACTGTCCCTGGTTTTGTTTAACAAACAAGATAGGTTTTGAGAGTAGACTGAAATTTCTCCCTTAACTACTTATAACAACAAGCCCCTTGACAATGAGCCTTCCTCCTCTATCACTATTTCTCTGTATCTTAATAAACATGATAGTTTTTATATTAAACAATGTTTTTTTCCTGCATAAGACTTTGTTTTTCCTTAACAAGCTTGAATCTTAACCCCCTCCTCAAACTCAAAAATTTAGGGAAGAGAGCAGTAGAGTACCTCAAAAAAATTATGGTGTGGTTTTGGTGGAAGTTTCACCGTGCAAAAACTTGATTTGAGGTGAGAAAGAGTTTGTTTGAGTGGCGCTACGCTCCTGTGCACAGGCGCGTAGCGTTGAAATCTATGTTTGAACTATTGGGTCATGCCTTGGGCGCCCGCTGAACGCTGGGCGGGCCTGTCATTTGACACGCACAGGCCCATCGCACGCTGCTACAGGCGCATCGCGCCATGTGAAAAACTCTTCGATGAACGCCTGCAGGCGTGCTGCGTGTTAAATTTCTTACCAACTTTCTATCCCAGGGTTTGGAAAGAATTTTTCTTCAACTTTTTTGTAAAATCAAAAGTGGACTCTATCTTTGAGAGATTTTATAGCTCCTTTTTAAAACATTTTTTGAACGTTTTTCCCTCCTTGTGGTGACTTCTCACTTTTTTCCCTTGTGTTTGTCATCAAACTAAAAACTTTCTTAAAACACAATATCTCTCCTTGTCAGACAAACTCTATCTTTCGTTGATTTTCCCTCTGCTCATCTCTGGGAGGAGGCATAAAAACGTGTTTCTTGATCCTCAACCTTGTTGTTTTGAAAATACCATTTAAGGGAAAACAGTGACCTTTTCAATTTTTCACTCCTGAATATCTTCTTACAAATAGTCCCTTTTTTCTTCATAAAACTTTACCTGTGATATCTGTCTCTCTTAGCACTGTGTCTCTTTTAAACCTAGAAAAGAAACATTTGATTTGATTATGGAAAGTGTTCTTTGTCTATCCATTGGAAAAAGGTATTTGGAAAGATTGTAATTGTCTTCTCCAAAACTATGACCTAGTACATCATCTGAAAGGGGCTCATAAAAACATTACCACTGCAGCCTTTTGAAACTACTATGTATCCATTTTTTTATGAAGTAGAAGGAGGCTTTTAAACCATGATTTGGTCTTCTGTTTGTATGATGAAGGAGGCCTACGAGCCATGATTTGATCCTCTAATTATTTACCAAGGAGATTATCCTTTTAAAACCACTAATGCAGCCTCTCAAAACCATAATGCAAATCCACTGTTTTATGAAGTAAGGAGATCCTTTAAAACATGTGTTTTCTCCTTTTGCTTGTTTACCAAAGAGATCAACTTAAAACATAAAGAGCTTATCTTTATCATACAGTGTGCCTTTTTTTCCTTTCTAAGGTGGCCTTTCAAACTTGAAACTTAAATTTATCCTCTGATTTAAAACACCTAAAAATGCAGATTGCTTGTATCCACCATGAATTGGTCTCCTACATCTCTGTTTTACCTTTTGAATAGGATGATCCATGTGATTTTTGACTCGAAATGTTTATTTAAAGTCATTGTTGGGCCTTTAGCTCATGATGAAGGGGGACCTTCAAACAATGAAAGTTCACCTATTCTTCAACTAGGCTTTCCAAAAGAAAACATTCTCAAACATAATTTTAAACCCTGTTATGCATTCTCTGTTCATCTTTGGAGGAGGTGGTGCAAAACAGCTTCTAAAGTTTCTTAAAAACATGCTAACCCTCTGCTTGTTTGTGAAGGAGGTCACAACAATGTTTTTCTAACCCTCTGCTTTTATATGAAGGAGGTTCCATCATGTGTTTCTAACCTTCTACTTTTCATGGAAGGAGGTTATCATTAAACACAGGATTTTAATCTATTTCAATTACTGTACCTTGCTCTGTATGTTTTCTTGAAGAATATCAATAGGAAACAAAGTGAATTTTGACATTTATCATTGGTAAAATCACTTGAACCTAATGTCCTCTTGCTTTATGAGGCATTGTTTGAGATGTATATCCCTTTTGTAAAATATCACTGTGAAATCTAGACCAGAAGCAATCTGATTGGTATATGGAGAGTATTTACTTCCAGACATCATTGAACTGGCTTTTCCCTTGACTGTGTTTCAAGAGGTATATTGAAATTGCCTTTAACTAATGTTCACATCCTAGGTTCAAGGTAACATAAGAAGCATTTGTCTTCTTATGTCCTACATGATGATGCCCTTTGGAAAGATTATGCAACACTTCTTTTGGAGGAGATTATGGAGCACTGCTAATCAAAATCACTCAATATTTTGTGTTCATTTGATTTGAGGAATGATCTCTTCTCTTCAGGCAGCCTTTGGATTTAAACCATGTACACTTGCTGCTCTTTACTTTACAGCTCTCCATCTGATTATTGAAGGAAACATATTTCAGCATGAGAAAATTGTTCAGTTGATCCTTTGCTTCCATTTTCACACTGATCATCATTCAATTACACCCCTAAAAATATGTAAAAACATATGCTTTTGAACCTTGGAGAGCTCCTTTGGTGTTTCATGGATATTTTGCCTGATCTAAGCACATTTCTACATATAGTGAACATCCTTATCTCTTCCTGATTTGGATCTTTGTTGAACTTCTTATTAAATGAGACAAAGTGACCTCTTAGTGGTGCGTGACCTAGGGATAGACAAGGGTTTTGCTTTGGAAATTTACAAGACATGATGGCTGACTCATATTGAAGACAAGGTTTTTGGCTCAAAACAGTCTCACCAAGGAATTTTCCCTAAAACACCATCACCTAGACCTATATACTTTGTCATGGATTTTGAATGGCTTCTTGGGCTTGAGTACGTTATCACATGGAAAATTTATCAGTGGGAGAGGGGTAGATACTTTGTTAAATGTTGGACAGTGAGTTGTATGAGAAACAAAGGATCTTGATGGTAGAGAGGCAAACTTATAACAAATATAGACAAGGAGACTTTGCTGAAGTGAGATATGTCTTGAAAACTGAAGATTGTTCTTATCATAGGCTGACAGGGAGGGTTAGGAGGAAAAAAAATTGTTTGGGGTGTTTTCTAGATGAAAAATTGACATATGGAGATTAGCTTCTAGAAAACTCAGCTAAGGAAACTAGTCATCAACAACAGGTAAAAAATATTGTTGACTAGCACTAACAAGCTACGAAACTGGTCCATTTTGGTTATTTTTTTTATATTTAGTATAGCACAGGGGTTTTGGGGTGGTTCAAAGCCCTGAAATCATTGTAATCGGGTTAAAGGGTAAACTAAGGGTCTAAAAACCATGGGTTGCAGACCATAGGAATGTTAAAGCTAGATTGTTATAAATAGAGAGGCATTTTGGATTGTAAGAGGTAGGATTTGATGAGATATTGATGTGATCTGTTGGGTAAGTGATCTATTGGGTTTTTGGAGGAATGGAATCCTACTGGTTGTGTGCACGGAGATCCTAGTCCAGCTATGTGCAGACCCTATTGTTGTGTGCATAGGTTGGGAAGGGAATTGTAAGGGTAATGAATGAATGAATATACAAGATTATTGGATCTGAATCTGTGAGTACTATTGAATGGATTGCTGATAATTGCTGTGTTATGCATTTCTCTATCTTTGCGCTATGAAGGTCTTTATATTGAATGATTGGATCTATTCTTCTCTCATTATATCATGCTGTGAAAGTCTGTGTATTGAAGTAAAACTGGATCTGTTTTGTTTGGGTTATGTAATGTTGTATAATTTTAGATCTAGTGCACGTGGATACAATTGGATACTTATTTAACGCTGCACAGAGACGAGGTAATTTGAACAGAACGCATCCCTGCTTTCCTTACCCTTCCTTTCTTAGGGTGCAGAAACGTAGTTCCAGCACCCACCCATACTACTTCGAGTGAGAATGTGACCTGCGCAAGCAGGTCACTGCCGAAAGGCCCAGCAGTATAGGGGTTTGTTGGCAAACCTTGCACACCAAACCTAGGTTAGGACCCCTCAAGCCAGCAAATGGTTCTGTTGCCGGAACCTAAAGAGATCTGAGAAAGGGATTGGGTAATGACAAGAGAATACTGGAAGCCTGAAAGAAAAGAGATCAGGGACTAGTTCGAAAGGCAGATCCACAAGTTTTTAATAAGAGAAAACCAAAGAAAAAAGTTAACCGTGGAGAGGTGGAAGAATAGGTATGTTCTTACTGAAAGCTGCGAAATATTCTTTGTAACCTTTGCAATTGAACTCCAAGAGTGGTTGGCTAGGCTGGTAGAATTCCAAAAGTGTTGGAGGGATGAGCGAGTCTCTCAGTGGACTCCAGATCTACTTGAATAGCTGGAGAGAACCGATAACACTATTAGACGCACGGTGGATCACTGGGTGGATAGTGTGCTAGGAGGCTTTGTGAAAAAGTTTTCCATTCATCAATCTGTATCATACTCTGAGGCCGAGCGACGATTCTTCAAAGGATTCTAGGGTAAGTTTCTGAGGACGTTACCATTACTGATCAAGAAGTTGCTGTACAAAAAGAGAATTCTGTGTAGCCATACAGACTAAATGACCTCGGATCTAGATGGGAGTGCAACACACAGTGGTAAGTATTATCGGACCAACGTTGATGAAGGAAGGGTTGCCTATAGCCCAGTTAAGGAACTGGCTACATCACCACCTAGGGCACACAAGGGTAAGAATTCGCCTATAACGTCGTCCCTGGATATTGATATGGCTGTGCACTTGAAACTACCTACCTTTAAATGGGTAGGAGATGAGGACATGGATTGATTTTAGTTTTTTCCAGACTCTATCCAGAGTGTGCAGAATGTGGCAAGTGATACAATAAAAAGGGCACAACTGTCTTTAGCATTCAAAGACCGAGCTTTAGACTGGTATATGCGATATGTTGCCCAGAATGGAATCGCCTCCATTCAGGATATTAAGGATGCTCTGAAGCAACAATTTCGCAAGCCAAAGTCTTATTCCTAGTTAGTAGCAGATGTAAAGGACTTCAAGCAAGGTGCGTCTGAATCAGTATGGGATGAATATCAACGATTAAAGAAGGTTTTTATGGAATGAGGGTTTGAGTATGATGATAGACAACATACGGAAGGTTCATCGCCATGTTTCTACCTCACCTACGCACCCCCATGAATCAACAGACCTTTGAATCACATGAGAAAGTTGTAGAGGCTGCTATGAAATTAGAAGCTGCTCCCCGGGAAGACACCTTAGCAGGGGTACAATAGATCCAGGAAAAACTTGGGGCTATGCACATGGAGATACAGAACCTACGAAAGGAACGAGGAAAAGACATCTACCTGGATCTCTGGTGTATACATTGCTGAGTGTCTGGTCACACGAAGGATCAGTGCCCACTACTAACTAATTATATGCAAGCTGGAGGACCTAGCCCGCTGCGCCTAGGGGTGAGTAGGGAACCTGTCCTATCATGCTCAGGATCAAGTGGATCTGCGTTATGGTGCGATGATTGTTGGGTAGCAGGCCTACACGATACGAATCATTACCCTCGGCTGGGTGCGTATGTTCCCAAGCTAAAACAAAAATGATACTGATTCTATCGATCTGTAGGGCACGACGAGCAGAATTGCCGAACATATGACTTAATGATGGATTGGGGGAAATTATATCGGGTGTAATCAGATCCTGCATCGCCTAGACTGACTGTGCACTTTGGAGGATCACCGACCCGAGGCAGAGGAGGTCGGGGAGGAAGCACGGGCCGAGGAAGAGGGCAGTTAATCTGTTATAACTGTATGGAAATAGGGCACTTTTCTAGAGAATTCCCTAATCCCACCAGGCCATCATGTAAGTACTGCAAATAGCTGGACCATGAGGTAGAAGACTGCTCGATCTTAATAGCCAGAATGCAGGAAAAGCAGGCTACCCTTATGCATAATGTATAGAGGGTTAAAACTGAGCTACGAGAAGCAGATCCAAGTGTAAGGGTCATAACACGTAGCGGGTCGGATACCAAGGGAAGCAAAGAGATATCCTATGAAGAACAGACACTACTCGCAGCCCCTGCACCGTCTCAGAGCGAGGAAGAAATTGAGACCTTTTTAAAGGCATGTATGAAATTGCTCAGGAATCCATAGGCAGTAAGAAACCTCTTGGCCTTAATGAATATTTGCGCAGCTCGGCCCACCTTGGTCCTTGAGACCAAGGATGTGCACAAACTTTACAGCTCTAGGAAACGCACAAGGAGGGAAATGCGGTTGACTGCACAAATCAGAGACTATGAAATGGATCAGGTTATCTTAGATCTTGGATCTGATGCCAATGTTTTGCCTAAGCAGACATGGAAACGAATGGGGAAGCCCAAATTGGAATGGTCCACTATCTAGCTGCACATGGAAAATTAGCAGAAAATCATTCCTTTGGGAATATTACCAAAATTTATGGTTGACATTGCAGGAGCAAGAGTACTAACTGACTTCGAAGTAATTGAGATAGTCGACGATGTGGACCCCTACCCTGAGCTCCTTGGGTTGGATTGGGCCATAGACATGGGAGGTATTATTAACCTAAAGAAACGAAGCATGGTATTTGAAAGTGGAGGCACGCATGTCATAGTACCCCTGGATCTCGTAGAAGGTGCCCGCTATACTGAGCCTATCCACATGAAGGAAGAATTAGATCATATCTATAATATCACTGCGCAAGATGAAGATCAGGTTAACCCCACGGATGAAGGGCTGATCTGTTGGGAAAAGTACAGTGAATTCTTTTCTGACTCTGATGAGGAGCTGGAGAATTGGCAGAGCTGGCTGCATGAGGTTTCAGCACTTCGCAGCCTTCAAACCATTAGAAGCTTCCGTCGCATCTCTACCATGGAACGAACCCTGCCTTACCGAGAGGCCACAAATGACACTCTGAAGCCTGCGAAGCCTAAGGGGTCCACGGAATGTAGGTCTGAGGCACTACCACTAACCCAGTATGAAGCACCTATGCAGGGACCTATCTTCTCTACTCGGAGGAAGTACTGGAGTAGGGTAATCCTGTGTATAGAGACCCCGTTAGCCAGATGGACCCCAAAATCAATCGACCCATGTGGTGACCTGCTTGCGTGCAACACTCAAGGGTGCGCTTAGCCCTTGCCCAACCAGATTAAGGATCTATCTACAATCATGAGTATTTGGGGGAATTTGTAGATGACTGAAGAATTAAATCACCTACGGACATATGACGCAGTTGTCTTGCACAAAAATGCTCCTTCCACGATCAACATAAATGCCTTGAAAAGGCTCCCGATTGACTTGAAGGCTCACCATGTGTCAACCGTCTGTCGAAATATGAAAGGACCTCCAACACATCAGCCACGCCCTGACATCACAAGGACACGACCTTGGATATAAAGGAAGAATATCAGCTCATCTAAAATTAATGTGAAAAGACACTTACAAACGTAGGAAAAGGGCGGTATATTATCAATATAACCATTTATGATAAGCACAATCGAGGGTACGCACCACATACGAGCTACCTTTCCATTAAGTAGCTTCGATCGAGGCGCAGATGGCTGGAAAATGATGGCTCGGGCTATTTATTCAACTATCAAGCGGTATTGGCTACCTGCATTAGGGATTTTTCTACTTATTTCTGTTACACCATTTTTTGGTCATCTAACCTATTATCATTAGATGGACCCAAGTACACCATGTAAGAACAGTTTTACCCTAAGTAAAACTGCTTTCACTATGTTAAAACAGGAAACCCCAAAAGGAAATATTAAACAAACCCATATTTGTTTGATTTTCCTCATGGAATAATTAATTAAACCATAATTTAATTATTATTCCTAGTCATGTTTAACCAAAAATCAAAGAAATTAATTAGATAAACCTTTATTTATCTTATTATTTTCTAGGAATAATCATTTAAACCTTATTTAGATGATATTCCTTGTTAAATATGACCAAATCACCCACAAATAATTAAATAAATCACTATTTATTTAATTATCTTTCAACCACTTCCTTAAATAATTAAATAAACCATTATTTATTTGATTATCTTCTAACCGCTTCCTTAAAAAGATAAATAAATCATTTATTTATTTATTTTTGACAAATTAAGGGATTTGACCCAAGTCAAATACCTTTTCCCTCCAACAAATATAATAAAATATTCCATAGAAAGTGGATCTAGATCTGGTTAACCCATGCACCAAGATCTAGAATGACCCAATATTTTGTTATAAATAGGAGGGTTTTTCCTACCATTCTTCACCTTTTGTTTCCTATTAGATCACTCTGGATCTATACACTTGCTCACATATCTCCATCATTTGCTCCCATTGAGCTCTACTCTTTGCATTGGGTTTTCTACATCAACTAGAGAGAGAAATCTTAGATCTGAAGTGCTTAGGACTTCCAAGAACCCATCCCACTGAGGGGAATTGGATACTCCTTCTAGTTTTCCTCACAGGTGCCCTATTAATACAAAAATTATTTAAAAAATTGTTCTTGTATTGTCTATTGGTATATGGAGCAAACCCTTGTTTTTATTGCTTAATGTCTTTCCATGCATAGATCTGGTATTTTGCAGATCTTTTCTTGTATAACTAACCGCAGATCTGAAGATATTGGCAGCCACTTTTGTTGTTAGGGCTATTAGTTATGTGTAGCTAAAGTGGTCCTTTTTCGTACACTTCGACAAAGGATTCATACTAACAATTTCTATGATTCATATCGCTCATCTCTCCGTTATGGATCCCAACTCACAGGAGGAACTGATAAGAGGGATGGGATACGCTAAGTGTAGTAATAGGAGTGCACGTGGGCTGCCACTTGGGAGGATTGGCTGCGAACCAAGTTTGACAGGAACTCTGCGGTACCGATACCTGCTACGACATCTTCGCCATTTCCAGGCCCCGCCTGCTAGAAGCAACATCTATTTACTCCCTCTCACTGTCACTTCTGAATCGAGTCCTGGGGACATTCAAGTCAATTTAGCGCAGCTATCTACTATAGAGCTACAAAGACTGTCTGCCAGTGTATTGAAAGAGGTACATCGCCGTGACTAAGAAAGGCACAAGCAGTATGTCCTGATCCTGGAAGAACGAACCCAGAAAATTGTCGTGGTCGCTAACGCCACGTGAATTATTCAGGAACAACTAGCACAGGGAGCCCAATTGTTTAAAGAGGCTACTCAGCTATGGACGAAATCACTGCACCACCCCACGCTTCATCATGTCCAATGGGAATTGACACAGCTAGAAGATGCTCTAGATCGAATTCGGGCCTCCACACCTCCACTCAGCCACGCGCAGCACCTGGCCACCATGCACCAGATTGAGGACCTTCATCACTCCAAGAAGATTTCTTACAAAAATTTGAAACCATGGACTGATGATGCACTCCAGCTTGCGCATGATACGGAGTCTGCCATTGAACACCTCCACCGGTTGTTGGAACGCATTGGTCCGGATATCGATGGGCCTGCTTCTCTGACGATGATCAATATTGCACAACATGCGGAAGCCTGAACCAAGGAAGTGCTTCCACCCCTCCTTCGCTCCCTGTCTACCTTACACATGCAGATTGAAGGCGCGCCACCAAAGTGACTTGGGACGAGTCACAAGATTGCATTGGGGGACTGTTGGAACAGGGTTTCCTAACAAGCTATGAAACCAGTCTATTTTGGTTATTTTTGTTATATTTAGTATAGCGCAGGGGTTTTGGGGTGGGTCAAAGCCCCGAAATCATTTTAATGGGGTTAAAGGGTAAACTAGGGGTCCGAAAACCATGGGTTGCGGACAATAGGAATGTTAAAGCTAGATTGTTATAAATAGAGAGGAATTTTGGATTCTAAGAGGTAGGATTTGATGAGCTATTGATGTGATCTTTTGGGTAAGAGATCTATTGGGGTTTTTGGGGAACGAACTCCTGCTGGCTGTGTGCGCAGAGATCCTAGTCCAGCTGTGTGCGGACCCTGCTGCTGTGTGCATAGGTTGGGAAGAGAATTGTAAGGGTAATGAATGAATGAATATGCAAGATTATTTGATCTAAATCTGTGAGTACTATTGAATGGATTGCTGATAATTACTGTGTTATTCATTTCTCTATCTTTGCACTGCGAAGGTTTGTATATTGAATGATTGGTTCTATTCTTCTCTGATTATATCATGCTGTGAAAGTCTGTGTATTGAAGTAAATCTGGGTCTTTTATGTTCGGGTTATGTAATTTTGTATAATTGTAGATCTAGTGCACATGGATGCAATTCGATACTTATTTAACCCTGCACAGAGACGAGGTAATTTGAACAGAACGCAACCCTTCTTGCCTTACCCTTCCTTTCTCAGGGTGCGGAAACATGGTTCCAACACCCACCCATACTACTTCGGGTGAGACTGTGACCTGCGCAAGAAGGTCACTGTCGAAAGGGCCAGTAGTATAGGGGTTTTTTGGCAAACCTTGCACACCAAACCTGGGTCAGGATCCATCAAGCCAAAACCAGCCATAGAATGTGATCACATAAGCCTCTAATACATAAACACCCTCAAAAGTGAGATGTTGCCACTATACAAAATGCCGTAGAACTGCTACAACACAGTCATATTGGGTATCAATATAGCTAGATATGATGCAATGATGTAAAAATACTGATATAGGCCCAAATAGAATCCAAACATACAGTTCTAGGCACTAGATGAGCTTTCCAAAACAACCCAAGAGGGTTTCCGGAAAATGCACCCAATGTGCCAATGTAAGTTGCAACCCTAGGGCTAAAGATATGCTGCAACACTGAAATGAGAAGATATGGCTGAAGCTGACGTAGAATCCTACAACCCTTCTCCAATAGATCCTCTGGCTGAAAGAATGAATCCTCCACTGAAGAAATCTCCTCCAAAAACAACCAATGCAACTATCCCTGCAACTCCTCCCTAAAATAACGCAAATCTGGACTGGAACTGAGCTGTAGGGGATAAATTCTCATTATCTTGCTACTAAATGTGTGAATAAAGATCAAGGGGCTTCTTTATGGGCCTTCCAATGGATTGAAACCTTCCTCCACTGCAAAACTAGCTCTGAAAACAACCAATCTAACTCTCCACTGCTGCACCCTGCAACACAACACAATAACCTGTAGAAACTATGCTGATGAAGAAAGTTGTAGCTTGGCCAGAAAACCTGAATGTGGAAATGAAATTCAATGCTCTTCAAAGATGCCTCTCAAGGATAGAGGTGGGATTCCTGCTCAGGAACACCCAGTGCTAAACAACACAACAATCTCAAGTAAATAGATAAAGAATGCAAGAAGTCTAAATAGACCACATACAAAATAATAATCCAAAAACATATCCCATATGGATGCCATCCTCTTCCTTATATAGGTTATGAGCTTCCTTGCCCTTGGACCCACTCAATTAGTGATCCAGGTGGATATTGGTGTTCACCCACCTATTCCACTTGGGGCTCCACCATTGTCTCTTTCAGTTTTTCAGTTTCGGCACAGTTTACTATTTTTAGCAGTTTTTCGGGTCCTCAACTTTCGGAGCCGTTTTCAGGCCCCAAACAACGTTTTTTGGGAAAATAGAGAGCAAAATGGGTCCATGGATAAATTTTTCTCATTCCAAATTTTTAGTCCTCAGATATATCTTTCTAACAAGGTATGGTATGCGTCAAACGGAGATCGTATGCCAAAGTTATGCCCCTGGGAAGCTGAAACACCAATTTACCCAAACGGGGCCCAAAGCTACCCCCCATGTTAAGGACTGGTGGGAAACCTACTGTGAGAACAAGGACTGCCGCACGTAACCTTCTCGTTTCGGTCACTAAATTGAATTCTTCCAAGACACCCTCAAGGAACAAGATTATCCCGTGGGGAGCTATGAGGACACTGAGGTCTCATGACCACGTTGACAACAAAGGGATCAAGATGTGCATGAGCTGACGAATCTGTTCCATACCTTGCGCACAAATTTGGGTATCAAAGATTCAGAGAAACATCTGGTGCTAAAGTATCGCAACTGTCTGCACAGATACATTCAGGAGGAAATGGAGTTCCTCGACATCTCCTCGCTTGGTACAACATACTGGTATGCTGCCAATATTGAGCAGAAATTCAAGCAGAAGAAGCGAGAATTTGGATCTGCGAATCAAAAGCAAGGGAAAGGTGCTTCCAAACTGCAGAAAAAAGGACAGATCTAAGGCATGGTGGCTAAAAAAAACTCATCGAAGCCACAAGAAAATAACAACACCGCAAATCCAAAGAAGGACACGGGAGAGTGGTGTGAGTTCCATAAGAGCTCCACTCACAACACAAGTGAGTGTCGGGCCAAGCAGTCGCTAGTGGCCGAGATGAGGGATTCTGAGTCAGATGCATGCTCTGAATCCGAATCAGAACCTGAAAAGGGGAATGAAAAAGGGAAACAGATTATTGATGCGGAGCCCAACGCCACTATTGCCACTACAAAGATCCAGAAGGAGGAACCAGAAGATCCAGAGGAGGAGGAACATCTCTTCCACTCCCAGATGTGGGTAAATGGCTCCCCGATAAAGTTCATTGTCGACAATGGGAGCCAAAATAACCTCATTTCAGCAGACGTCGTGAAGCGGTTGGGCTTGCCAACCATAGCTCACCCACATCCATACACCATCGAGTGGATTCACCAAGGACTAGATCTCCACGTCAGCCAATAGTGTCGCCTTCCCTATAGCATCAAGCCCTTCACAGATGAGGTATTATGTGACATTGCTCCTATTGATGTTTCTGATGTATTATTAGGAAAACCATACTTGTGGAAGCTTCATGCTATGTATGAGTCTCGACCTCGTGTTTTTATTGTTACTTTGGGAAATAAGTTGTACAGGATACCATAGGTACCACCTCCTGCCACTATCTCTTTGGTTACTACAAAACAATGCAGTAAGCTTATTTCCCAAACCAGGAAATCCGTTTTCCTGATGATCCGCCCCCAGGGCAAGAAGAAGACTGTGGCCACAACCTCCAGATAGGGCTCCTATGCACGACAAACACAAATGGATAAGGTTATGGAGGAGTACGGGGACATATTCACCTCACCCACAGGGGTTCCTCTGCACTGTTAGGTCAAGCACCCGATTGATCTGACCCCAGGTGCACCGCTACCTAATGAACCGATATATCGGCGCTCTGTTCTGGAGAATGATGAAATCAAGAGGCAGATTCAGGAGTTGTTGCAGAAAGGTCACATCAAACCAAGTTCATCACCCTATGGGAGCCCGGTCGTGTTGGTACAGAAGAAGGATGGGACGTGGAGACTTTGTATTGACTATCAGGTGCTGAACAAGATCACTATCCGGAATAGGTACCCAATCCCATGGATTGATGACCTTCTGGACCAACTCAAAGGTGCAAAATATTTCAGCAAGATTGATCTGAAGTCTGGGTATCACCAGGTACCAATTGAACCCTCCGATGTGTGGAAGATTGCCTTCAAAGCCAAGGAAGGCCTTTTTGAATGGCTGGTCATGCCTTTCAGGTTGACGAATGCTCCCACAACCTTCATGAGGATGATGGACAACATCTTGCAGCCATTCACCAACTCATTTGTAGTGGTGTACTTGGATGACATTCTGATCTTCAGCTAGACTTGGGAAGAGCACCTTCACCACATCCAACAAGTCCTCCAAACACTGCGGCAACACAAGTTGTGTGCCAATTTGGAGAAGTGCACTTTTGGCATGACCCAGTTTCAATATCTGGGATACATTATTGATGAAAGGGGGGTGCATGTGGATCCAGCCAAGATCCAAGTCATTCGGGATTGGCCAGCCCCAACCACTATAACAGAGCTTCGCAGCTTTCTGGGTCTTGCTAATTTTTACCGTAGATTCGTGTTGGGATTCTCTCATATCACTTGGCCCTTGAGTCAAGTCACCAAGGGAGGAGCGAGAGAAAAATTCTTTTGGTCGGAACCTCAACAAAAGGCGTTCACAGAATTGAAAAATCGCCTCTGTTCTGCCCCAGTGCTCACTTTACCAGACTTGCAACAACCATTTGAGATCGAGACAGATGCCTCTGACTATGCTATTGGGGCAGTTCTTACTCAACAGGGACATCTAGTGGCATTTCACAGTGAGACATTGTCTGACATAGTTCGCAAGTATCCCACTTATGACAAAGAAATGTATTCCATTGTGCAAGCTTGTCGACAATGGAAGCATTACATTTTAGGGAAGGAAACAATCATCCACACAGACCACCGACCCCTGCAATTCATACAGACACAAGGGAAGTTGCAGAATGATCGCCATCAGAAGTGGTCCACATATCTGCAACAGTTTCATTTGAACATCAAGTACAAGAAGGGTAGCACCAATAATGTTGCAGACTGCCTCAGCCGACCACCGATCGTGGCGCTCACTACCGTGCTCAACTCTTGTGGGCACGAGACTTCTGATTGGCCGCTTCTCTATGAGAGTGACCCAGAATTCGGCCACACTTACAAGGCACTCTTGGGGGGCACGCAAGTTCCAAATTTTCACCTCCAAGATGCACCTTTATGTCACCTGGGACACCTTTGTGTTCCTTCAAGCGAGCGTGCCAAGATGATATGGGAAGCACACTACAGTCGAGTCGCTGGGCATTTCGGGGTTGAGAAAACAGTAGCAATACTACAGAAGTATTTCTATTGGTCGAACCTTCGAAAGGATGTCGAGAAGCACATCAGATCCTGCACTGCTTGTGCCATTGCCAAACCGACCATCAAGAAGCAAGGCCTATATACTCCACTACCTACCCCTAGTCGACCTTGGGAATCCATCTCCATGGATTACATGTCGGGCCTGCCTTCTACTAAGAATGGAAATGATTGTGTTTTCATGGTCGTTGACAGATTCTCGAAGATGGCCATTATGGCACCCTGTAAGAAGAATATCACAGTAGAAGCCACTGCTAAACTCTTCTTTGAATGAGTGTGGGTGCACTTTGGGATCCCACAGTCTATCATATCAGATCGAGATAGCAGGTTCCTCAGCACATTTTGGTCCAGCCTCTGGTCAATGTTGGATACCAATCTCACCAAGTCCACAACTTTCCATCCCCAAACAGATGGCCAGACAGAGGTCATCAATAGAATTATTGTACACATTATGCGCATGTACAATTCAAAGCATCCACACACATGGGACGAGAGCCTCCCATATGTACCACGTAGTTATAATCGGGCTCTCCACAGTTCAATCAGCCATAGCCCCTTTTAGGTGGGCTTGGGATTCCAGCCACTATGTCCCATTGATGTAGCCATGCCATTTGCAGCTGCTCAGGCCGATTCAGCTCATGTCTAGTCTGAAGTTGACAAAGCAAGTAGCTTCATCGAGCACATTCAAAACATCTGCCAACAGGTTCATGATATATTGGACAGAGCCAATGCCAAGTACAAGCAACACCATGATCAACACTGGGTGCCACACAACTTCGAGGTGTGCGACAAAGTATGGCTACATTTGCAGAAGGAGAGCCTCAATGGACCCCACCGCAAGCTTCGCCCACTCTGATACGGGTCGTACACCATCACCAAGGTTGTAGGGAACAATTCCTTCGAGCTCATTATTCCACCATTCCTTAGTCTGCACCCAGTCTTCAATGTGAATCGCCTTCGTCCTTACTTCCCACCTGTACTGGACACCTCGGACATTGCAGAACAACTCACACCAACAGAGTTAAATCCAAACTGCATGGAATAGGCCACCAAAGATTGTATCATGGACATGCAAATCAAGAACACTCACCAACATAATATCCAACTATATCGGGTTGTCAAAGCTGGCCAACTCCTGCACCAAGGAAAGTGGTTCACTAGGGACCAAGTTCAGTAGAAATTTCTTCATCTCATGGAGGAACTTAATGCAATGGGGACCATTGCTTCCTAATGGGGGAGGAATGATCTAGGTGGATATTGGTGTTCACCCACCTATTCAACTTGGGGCTCCACCTTTGTCTCTTTTAGTTTTTTAGTTTCGGCATAGTTTACTATTTTTAGCAGTTTTTCGGGTCCTGAACTTCCAGAGCCGTTTTGAGGCCCTAAATGACGTTTTTTGGGAAAAATGAGAGCAACATGGGTCCATGGATCGATGTTTCTCATTCCAAATTTGTATTCCTCAGATAGATCTTTATAACGAGGTATGGTACGCGTCAAACGGAGATCTTATGCCAAAGTTACGCCCCTGGGAAGTTGAAACACCAATTTACCCAAACGGGGCCCATAGTTTTGGTGCTTCATCTCCTAGGGTTAGGGTTTTGGCTGTTTAGGATTTCCCATTGTTTATAAATAATAAATAGGCCCTCGAGCCTCATTGTAACTCATTTTAGAGGCCTTTAGCGACCACATCGCTTCTCAAAGATAGCTACCAGCGCCCTAGCTAGTTTTATTTCCATTCTGTCTGTAAGCAAATTTCAGTTCTTTGATATTAACGAAATGAAGTGTTATTTCCACTACATCTCTGTATTTATGGTTATATTTTTATCCTGTTGCGTTCCTGCATAAATCCGGATCAATTAAGTGACTTCCTTCATGAAATCAATCTCCCTCCAAAACTGCATTATTCCTCATTTAATATCCACTCCTCCAAAATAGCATTGTTGACATGGTCAAAGTTGACTGGTTCAACATGATCCAACCCCTGTTCACACTCAAAGGTGCTTTATTTAGCTTCTTAGAAGGTCTCCTTTCACACTTGAAGTTTTTTTATTGCTGCTAAGGAGAGTTTATGAGCCTCCCCATCCATTTATTGACCTACCTAGTGACAAAATGATCTATAATATTCCATTTAGCTAAAAGCTAAATTTCAGGAATATTACAATTAGGGAAAGGGTTATGTAGGAAAGAAAGGGTCCTCCCAGTATCCTTTTGCATAATAAAGTCTATGCATTCCTAAAGGTGAGGACACTTATATGTTAAGTGGTCCTCAGCACAAATGTTACAAGGTAATCTGGTAGTTTTTTCTTTCCCTTTGTCATTTTTAGAAGCATTTCTCTGATTTGGATTATTTTGAGTATTTGGTTGCTCCTCAGAAGGAGCGTCTTTTTCTTGTTCTTCTTGTTCTTACCGTTGGGTTTTTGTGTAGACTACATAGTGTTTACCTCAATGGTTGGAATAGTATTCGATTGAGTAGAGGTGGTGGAAGTTGAAGATGGTTGGGAAGGGTGCCCATTGAGTTGTTTTACAACAACTCCGTAGGTTTTGCTGATGAGACCTTCGACATCTGCTCTTGGTTTCTGAGTAGCGGGAGCATTGGAGTTTCTAGGGGCATGGGAGAGAATTTCATAAAACGTGCCATATTATGAATAAATTATATCTAGATGTTGTGGATGATGGATGGATTGGTCTTCCATGACTGCACCAGCTAAGGCAATGTCCTTAGCAATGGGAGGAAGGAGTGACTTACAGAACAAATCTGCTAGTAGATGATCCAGAATTGGGGCCTTGACAAGCCTCCACCTATGCATTCGTTCATGTATGTGATCGAAGATATGGGTAGTGGTGTCTTGGCACAACATGGTTAGAAGTTCAGTTATGGTTTCTTATGTAATATTCCTAATTTTCCACAAGATAATTGGAATATTAGAGTTCTTAATTTTCATAATTAATTAAGTAAATAAGAGGGTGTAGGGACCCATAAACCAAAAATATAAATAAAATCCACTTTTGATGTGTGTATGTGGATATTTCAGATCTAGACCCACATTATGGAGTAGTGGAGAAACTACTTAATGTGGAAGGAGTGGAGATCATGTCTCAATTAATGAAAAATATCATGGAGGTTGAAGTAGTCAATTAAGATCATGGAGGGAATCAAATGTAATATCATAGAGCATTCATGATAAGATGATGGAGGAAGTAGTTCATTTAATGCACACATGATGGAGAGAGTGATCATTACATGCATACATGATGGAGATCATGGAGAGACAGTGCAGTCAACATGGAGACCTATGTCCCCATGTACAACATAGTTATGAGGTGGGCCAAGGAATGGGAAGGTTCATAATCTATAAAAGGAATATGAAGGCATAATAGAAGGAGGCTTTTAGATTATTGATTTGTGATTTGTTTAGATCTAGAATTTTCATTTGACATTCCATGCACTCTTATATTATTCTGCTAAGTCTGTAGTGTTTTATAGCAGAGGGTGTTTCCTAGCAGGAATCCCACCCTTACCCACGGGGAAATATGAGTGCCTACTTTGGGAAGGTTTTCTATTTAGATACATTCATCATTAGGCATTAGTGGCACATTGTTCCTACTTTCTGCAGCCCATACATCTACAAAAATAGCGCATTTTTACATCAAGGTTTGAGAGGAGGAGGTTGTCCTTCAGTATTTCAACTGAGGAACCGATGAAGGTGTTGTCACTCAGAAAAACTGAAATATTATTTGTCATGGTTTTAGAGTTCAGTTGTCAAAGGTATGGTCATAAAGTTCATTTCTCACAAGTTGGTATAGGAAATTGTTTTATTTTTTTTCATATCAGCCAATCATAAGGTCCAAACCCACCTTCATTCAAGTCATGTCATGTCCCATCAGTCATCATTTACTGACATACTTCATTTCCCAAGATTTTGAATTCGAAAAGGTCACTTTAGCCACTTTTTCTTTTCATAGCAAGTCACACTGTAGAAAGGCAGTTTTCGCTACAAAACTGCTGATAGTTTTGTAGTGAAACTGCTACGATTTGAACTGACTATGCTATGAAAAGGGGTATTTCTGTCTATCTATTCAAATACAGTGCAAGGTATCAATCCATGAGTACAACTGTTAGGGTATATTTCATTCGAGTCAGTTAGGTTTAATTCAAGGTACAAAGGTCATGGCTGAGGTGATTATTATTGTTTTTAACATGCATGAGTCATGATTAAGCATGAGTTTTCATTGAAACTTTAAAAGATTACCTAATTGAGTCTTTTTCATTCTCTGCTTCATCTTTGCATGCTACTGAGTTCTAGAGAGCTGTTTCACCAAGCCAAGCTGGCTACTGGCATTTTCAAAGTTTGCAGGTGTAACTGATCAAGTGAGGCAGAGAAAGTATAAAATCACCATCAACAAAGGTGGACTTTGCCTCAGATATGAGCCATCAAACATGAACTTGATTAATGGAGACCCAACTGCCTTAGAATTTTTCATAATAACAGGGTGTTTATAGTTTTTCCAAAGATTGCAATGGTTCCATGTGCAGGTTTCTAAGGATCTTTCCATTAGTTTTGATGGGACAAATTCAAAGGTGGGGATGTTAAACCTCACAATAACACCATAGACCATTGCAACAACAACATCAATCCCTAGAGGAGGAGAACAATGGTTCAAAGGTTTCAAGTTCACCATGCAGGACTATAAATAATTTATCAAGCCAAAGCATAGCGAGATTGATTCGAAGAATTCCATCCCAAGGAGCCACATGAAAGATAACTTCTCAATGCTACTGCTTATCATTCAGAAGTACTTCACCTATGAAGGGAGATACCACATGGTCTATTCTTACCATATTAGGCTACTGCTGCACTTTTTGGGTAAGAGGTCCCTTGATTTACCTTTTTACTTATACATAAGAGTAGCTAAAATGTCAGACAAAGTTCAAGCTAAATATGAAGGAAATGAAACTTCACTCTTTCATCATGGTTTAATCAAGTTGCTAGTGTTAGAGGAGTTAAAAAGAGTACGTAGATATTGGTCATATTTTTTCTTCATCAGTGGTTTTGAAGTAGCTATTATCACTCTTAAAAGGAGTCCCAAACCTAGAGATATCCCATCACCTTCAGTGGTAGAGCAAGTTGAGCCAATGATCATGGAGACAAGGCCTTTGCAGAAGGCTAATACACCCAAAGATTCACCTACAAAACAAAATCTAACTATCAGAAAACATAGCAGCAAAAGGGTTACAAGAAGCCAAAAAATAGCTAAGGGTAACTTAGAGGATATTTTTCATGCCATTGATATCGAAGAGACTCCCATAGTCCGAGCTAAAGACATAGACGAGGGAGGAAGGAAGCTCAGGAAAGCCAAAACAACTAAAAAGTTAGAATTTACAGGGTAAGATCTAGGATTCATATTTCAAGCTAGAAAACTAATGACAAGACATGCCAAAAAGGTCTTAGAAAGCTGATAAGAGGCTCAGAAGGTCACTGAAACTATTCAACCACCACCAAGCATAATAGACGTCTCCTCACCTACTGTTAGCCCCCCTATGAAATTCTTGACAAGTCAGCTGGGGGCTAGATTGTTTTGAGCCTTCAAGGAATGCCTTTCCCCTGAAAACCCATCCTCCTTGAAGTCTCTCAATTGCTGTGCCTAATACAAATCCCCCTCTGCTAGTAAATTGCTAAAAAGGGCCTATTATTCCCTCCTTTACCCCTGCAACATACATCAATTCCCCTTCTTTCCTTTTGTCCGAATTCCCTTTATTTTACCCTCATTTAGCCTCTTTTTATCCCCCCTTGTCTCCCCTTCTATTTCCCCGTTTACCCCTCAAATCCCCCCAAAATCCCCTTAAGTCCTTCCCTTACTCTTTATTTCCCATTTTCCCCCTTATCGTTTCCCTTTAAACCCCTTAAAATCCATTAAAATGGGCAAAAAACCCATCTTCCGACCTTATTAAAGGCCTAGCCCCTTTACCCCAAGCCCCTTTCAAACCACTTCCCCACATGGCCTGGCACTTGGACCAAGCGCTTAAGTCCCAAGCGCTAATCGCAATCGGAAGTTGGGCGAGTGCACATTTTATTTGTTATATCAAAAACCTTCCAATGCGATTATTTGTTAAACAAAGTCTCGCGACGCGTTTTGGTCCGTTGATCTGTCGTAGAGATCGATGGCGGAGCGCTAATCGCAGGCCCCCTGCCCATCACAATCGCAACCTGTTACGTGCACCCTTCGATCGGTCCATCGCAATTAATTGCGATGCGATTGATCACAAGACCTTTCCTCCGATCCCCGATCAATCGCAAGTGTTTCCACCCAATCCCCGATTGCGATCCTCCGACATTATCCTGACCGTTGATCTGTCCCGCCGATCCAACGGTCCAGCAACAATCGCACCCTCCGCCTGATCGCTGATCGCAAGTCCTTCTGTTTCCCCCCCGATTAAATCTCCGCCGTCCATCTCCCTGCTGATCCTACGGCTCAGCGCTAATCGCATCGTCGTTCCGCCGCCCCTCTTCTCTCCCTCCGATTGAACGTGAACCATTGATCTGATCCCCGATCCAACGGTCAGCGCTCAATCGCGCTCCGACCTCCGATCGCAATCGCATGTCCTATCTTCCCGTCCCCGATTGCGATTGCTCCGATTTGATCTCGTCCGTCCGTTTCCTCCCAGATCCAACGGTCATCGCTCGTCCTCCCTGATCGCAATCGGAAAAGTTTATGTGTGTCACCCTTTGGTACCCCTGATTACGATGGTTCTGATTCAATCTCGGCCGTTGATCCTCCCCTGGATCCGATGGTTCAGATCTAATCGCCCTCCGCCTCCGCTGGGTCCCACTCTTACATTCATCTCCGTCGCATTTCATGCGTTTTGTTTGTTTTTTTGTTCGTTTCATATATTGTTACGCCGCTCAATCTCCACCGTTGATTTTCATCTCCAGGCCTGAATCCAACGGTCTGCGCTGCATATTCCTACCAAACCCTATTGTCCGCACATTCCACCACTCCACTGCATTTTCATCGTTCTTTTACACAATAGCATTGTTTCCACCACCGCCGCACTACCATTTCGTCCACCCTGCATCCATCGCTCCATCCACCGTTTTCTTCATAAGTTTTGCTGTGTTGCAGAGTTTCTAGAGGATGAGACCTGCCGCTGTTTGGTGTACTACCTCAATGGCGAGCGGTGCAGTCAGGATCAAATCTAATGAGTCAGTACCATCAGGAAAGTCAAGGAATGGGGCTGTCAGGACTTACATTAAAGGAAAGCAGAGTTCAAATGCCGAAAGTCCTGTCGGCGCCATTTAAAGATCGAGCTAACTCAACGGAGGCAGTAATGAAGTAGCAAGGAGTTTCAGTACAGAACAGAGGGATTAGTGCACATCAACGAAGATCTTGAGCTCTGAACCAGGGGTTTAAAGAGGCAAAGCATCATTTTGAAGACCCCGAGGATCGATCTGGAGATCCTGAACATCAATAAGAGGTAATATCAAGGTTTACTTATCAGCAGAATGTTTTTCCATAAAGGACAGGTCTCCCATACAGTCTTTATTATGCGCCATGTCCCTGAAGGAGCTTTTCGCCCCAGCTATATTTCAAAACAATCTAACGTCTATGAGGCAGACCTCTCAGTAGTTTCTTTCATTCTGTTCAAATCACCCGGAGCACTACAGCCAAAAGGTCAAATCATATCCGAAGCAGATCTCTATTGCACTGGGGAGATGACAAAGATTAAATATATAGCATATCAAGTAGAATGGGCCTCGGCCCTGCATTCATTGTTGTGTTTAAATGTAACATTTAAATTTCACCTACCTCCTCAGTCGGTCCTCTGTGTCTCTTCTACTATAAAGCACATAAGGATATCATTGTAATGGTTGTTGATGTAGTATCAGTGAATTGCAAGCATTTTTGTCCTGAGCCAAGTTCCCTGTGTAATAGTTGTATGATAGGCTGAGAAATATGAAGTATTCAGGCTGAATGTAAGAGCTTTGGGCATTGATGTACCTGATTGGTGTTGTGTTTAACATGATAAGCAGTTTTCGTTGGATCCTGATCTACAGCAGTTGGTGATGTTTTTCTTATCTCTGTGTTTATTTCCATTTAATTTCATGTTCTTCTGACTGGCATCTAAACGCATGAAATAAGATTTACCCTAGTTAGGTACCTTATGTCCCAGCTCTCTCAGTCTTTAATGTTTTCTGCTCATATGTGTATCTGAATATTGTTTTTAATTGACTAAACCAGTGTAGTGGATGATTATTGCCTGCTCTCTAATGTGCAAGCTAATAGAATCAATGTTCAGATGTTTTTGTTAAGATTTAATTGAAAGAGGTTAGGAACATTGGGAGGTTTAGAAGCCTGTCTCTGCCTCTTCATAACCTATCCCTTCCATATAAACCTTTTCAAGATCCCTTGTGTTGCCTATGGTTTTGTCCAAGCAGGCCTGGAGTTAAATGACCTCTGGCCTGATCTATAGACAAAATCAGATGGTTCTCCATCCTTCATTCTCATTCCTTAATGTTCCATCCCACCAATCAGTCTTGGAGATCCAAATGCTCTAGATGACTAGCCCAACTGAAGCTTACACATTGAACATAAGAAAATCCTTTCTTGACTCCATTGCCCAATGGCCTTAATGTTCCTTGAGTTATCTATCCTTGCCTAGCTTCCTTCTTTACCCATCCTTGTCTTATGGTGAACCTTCCTTCCTGATTCTCAACAACCAAAATCGAACAATCAAACAAACAACCTTGAGCCTATAACTAGCCTAAAATCACAATTGAGAACTTCAAAGACATATATCCTTTGATAATCATAGAGAGATCCCTCTCTGGACCTAGGAGGGCTAGATCCTAAGGTCTAAAAGTGGTTCTATGTTGTCTCATCTTTTGGTATTGCCAACCTTGCCAAAACATGGGAACCCCAACATAATGGCGACCATACTGGGGACGAATCTGAGAGTTTACAGTTGTTGATATTGGTCTTTTTCCCATTGTCGTCACCAACACAATGGTGACTCCGCTGGGGAATTTCTAAGTACTTTCATCTTGTTGCATCTCTAAGCCTCAGAAAACCTAGAACCTCTGTTTAGGCTGGCAGTAAAACACTTATCCTTCCTATTCCACTTACCTCTGGTGTGTTTTACCCCTTACTCTCAGACAGAGCCTGGTAAGGGCCAGGTAGCCTCCAGATCTCATCCTCTTTAGGAGGTGACACATCTGGTAAATGCCCTCCCAGTCCATCTCTGGTTAGAGTTTGTTGTGTTTTGTGGGATATTCCTGAAAGGGAATATTGCCTCATCACTGTGGTGGACAGTGTACCCCCTAGAAACATCCTAAACCTTCCACCTGGCGACTCCATTGTTCCCAAATGAAAGACTCCACTGGTGATCAGTAGGCCTGCTGATTACCTTGGTTTCACATAAGACTCCACTGGGAGACCAGATTCAAAACATAATGAAGGCTCCACTAGGAGACCAGCCCTGAGACAACATCAACCACAGCAGAAATAACAAGTAGGGTTAAGCTGCTTGGCTAAAAATAACACTCTGGCTCACAGAATCATTCATACAAGAGCTTTCCCTGATCTAGACCCACCTGAAATAGTTGATAATCCTGAGAAAATCCTTAAAAGAACACCTGCAAGTAGGAGATCAACCATTTCCAGCAACATTCATAGAGCCAATTCTGCACCAGAAGATCTTCCAGCTATATTAGACCCTTTCTTCGACCTAGACCTTCAAAACAGATTACCTAGAACTAGGTCATTCAGTGTTTCAGACCAGCCGGACCCTAGGGACAGTGAAACCCCTCCTTCCACACCACCTGATCTCCACTTTCTCCAAAACTTGGGGCTTTCTCACCCGAGATCTTCTCAACAGAATTCTGCTGGTCCAAACATCCCTGTCATCCAAATACCAGCTGCTCAAGCCAACCCTATACCCCACCAAAACATCATCATGGCAGCCTGGTATGCACCTCTAGTTTTACCTCAGCCTATACTGCCCTTACCAAATGATTATCAATCAAAAATCCCACACTTCCCTGCTAAAGAGCCTACAACAGCACAACAACATGTAGATAAAATGGAGGACTCTTTTGACTATATGGAAATTGATGATGAAACAATCAAAATGAGAATTTTTGCGCAAAGCTTGGGAGGTGAAGTAAAGAAATGGTTTAAAAACCTGCCTGCTGGTAGTATCAATGATCTCCCTGCTTTATACCAGAATTTCATTAACAAATGGGAAACTAGGGCGAACCCTCGCCAGCTCCTAGCAGAATACATGTCCCTTAAGAGGAACGCAGGAGAGAGTGTTCATGATTACACCACTAGGTTCAACAGCATTTACAACGCTCTTCCCCCACAAATGAAACCTCCACAAGGTATGGCCTTAGCAAAATATCCTGATGGATTTGATGCTGACATGGCCTATGAGCTTAGAGATAAAGAGTACACCACTTTGGAAGACATGCAGAAATGGGCAGTAAACATAGAGGCAAATTTGATCGAGAAAAGAGCAAAACTAAGATCTGAGAAGAGGGTAACATACAGGGATGACAATGTAGCCTCCACGTCTGACCCCAATAATGAACGCATGTGCAAGGACGTGGAAAATATGAAGCAAATGATGGAGAAAATGGCTGTCACGGTTAGTAACCTAAGAAAAAGTCAGAATCAGAGCCAAAACTTTAGAAGAAACAACAACACTCCCAACAGACAGAAAGAGGCAGATCAGCAAGTCATTCCCTCATTCAAAAAATTTCTTGATGAGGATGAGGGAATCATAGAAGAGTCTGAAGGGAATTTGATAAACATGTTTGAAACAGAAGATTCAATCCTAAACTGTGATTCAGAATAGGACCAACCCTCAACCTCTTGTGGGGAGGAGGAATGGTTTGAATCTGAGGATTATAGGTTGGGATTTGAAAATTCCATGTTGCGGGTCAGAGAACAATGCGAAATTAGGCGTAAAAAGAACCAAGACACTTCCAAACCTAAAAATCCTGAGGTAACCATCAAAAAGAGGCCTAAAAAATCTTCTAAAGTAACTTCTGTAAACAATAAATCAACAGCTGAGAGTTCTGAGAAAAACAAACAGAAAGGCAACCAAAACAATGAAAAACAAAGTCAACTACCTAGCAGCACTAGTACCTCAATTAGTGCTCCTGATAAAACCGTTCTTACACATGTACATAATGTGAGTCAGCCAGCTGATTCAGCCACCAAAACGGTGGCAAATAAAACAGACTTAAGCACTCCAAAGAGTCAGTTCACTTTCAATTTAGAAAGTGAGATTGCAAAAATTAAAATCTCTGTACCATTATCTGAGCTGGCCTCTCAGGATGTATATAAAGGCCAAATTTTGAAAGCATTGAATTTAGGGGAAAACATTGATTCTGTAAACTTGAATGATGATCAGCTTGCCCTCTTGTTTGGTCCTAAGATTGAAGGTAAGTTTCAGGAAGGGGTAATACCACCTTTCTATATTAGTCTCAACATTCATGATAAAATACTCCACAATGCAATGCATGATTCTGGAGCCTCACACAACCTGATGCCTAAGGTAGTTATGGAAAGGTTAGGCCTAGAAATAACTAGACCCTATAAAGACTTGTATTCTTTTGACTCGAGTAGAGTAAAATGTCTTGGCTTGATCAAAGACTTGTGTGTGAGTTTGACTCAGATTCCTGCGAAATGTATGGTCATGGATGTAGTGGTGGCAGACGTGCCACCCAAGTATGGCATGTTATTATATAGATCATGGGGAGCCAAGCTGCAAGGCACCATGCAGATGGATGGCTCATATGCCACTATCCCTATATTTGGCCAATTAAGAAGATTGTATAGAGAATCCCAAATGAAATTCCTAGTCAGTAGCCCCGAGAAACCTGAAAATTCACCATTATATTCTGTACATACCGACCTTGACTCCTTCATATTTTGTAATGATGAATCCTTAGAAGAGCCAGAGTCCTAGAATAGGCATACAAATGAGAAAATCGAGCCTATGGACCTCCACATAATGGCCACTCTGGAAGAATATGATCAGGAAGACCATGGGCAGCACACTGAAAATGAAGAGGAAATCAGCAATGAAGCCTGTAGGATCTGTGGTGGACCTCTCACTCCAAGTGAAACAGAAACAGAACAAGAACAGCAAGCTAACCACCTCCCTGACATCCATGGCCTCTATGAACAACAAGATAGTTTACAACCTAGTACAGACCTCCCAACCCAACCTAATGGCGAACCCAGCTGTAAGGGAGAAAGTGAAGTGGAAGTAAACAAAGAACCCCTGTGGGAAATGAACTTTGATGGGTCCTGTTAGACTCTGTCCTGTCAGTCCCTTGTCAGAATCAAATTCACCAAAACTCATTTCTCGTCATTCATAGTCATGGATGGCAAAGAGTCTTTAAGAGTTTTAGGTCTAGGGTCTTGTTGACTTAGCCACATGAAAGGTTCAGTTTCCATTGCTAAGTTTCATAGTCAATAAAGCTTGAGAGTGTTCCTTCTTCAAAACCCTGTTTTGAAGAAGAAATCATCAGATGTGTCTTTGTAATAAATAGGTAAGTTGTCAAAATATTTCAAGTTTTACAGTTCCTCAATGGCACCAGCTTCAGCAACCCTGCAACAGATAGACAAGAGTTATCAGTCCAACTTGGAAAATTAGTTAAAAGACAAAGGCAGTGTCTAAAGGCAAAAAGTGGCATAAAATTAGAGGTATCACACATGCTGCTGGTTCGACAAAAGATCCTTGATAAAAGGTCTAGTTCTTTGTATGTTCAACTTCAAATG
Source organism: Pinus albicaulis (assembly GCA_034641835.2). Taxonomy (NCBI): domain Eukaryota; kingdom Viridiplantae; phylum Streptophyta; class Pinopsida; order Pinales; family Pinaceae; genus Pinus; species Pinus albicaulis. Next base: position 303,276 of record JAXQQM020087122.1, read on the forward strand.
TCAATGGTGTAATAAATTGTTTTCTATTGGGCATCCACCTATGCTTCTTTTGTGGACCCACTGCCGTGAAAACTGAAACGCAAAGCCGAGTTGAAATGTTAAAGTTAAGTTTGGAGTGTTTTAGAGCAGTGGATTTGGAGCTGGAAGTGCGCGCTACGCGCAGAAGAGGCGCACTACCCATATAGGGCGCGCTACGCATATAACGTCAACAACCAATGTTAAATGACAAGGGCGCTACGCACTTGCAGTGCGCTACGCATTGGGTGGGCGCGCTACCCATACAGTCTCAGAGCTAAAATTTTTGCCCTTGCGCCCAATTTCATGCCAAAGCTCCTCAAATCGGTTTGCAAAGAACTCATTATGAAGTGTGAAGGAATTCGTAGCAGGAGAGAAGGCTGGAACCGATAAGCAAGTTTGAGCAATCTCCTTCAAATGAAGAACTTGAGAAGTTAGAGAAATAGTGCGCAGGCCCACGTCCTTCCACGAATGCAAGTTGAGGCATCATCTTACCCACCTTTGATGTCTTCAACAAGTATAGCAATGATGCCATTTCAGATGGAATATATTGCAGGAGCTGATGGAAATACTTATGGATTTTCTCGTCAACAGAAGATGCCAGCACAACCAGAAAGTAATAAAACAACTCGGTGTCCTGAAGTGGTTTCACAATCTACTGAATCCAATCAGAGATCTTTACCACCGATTTATCATGTTGCAGAAAGGCCTTCTGATGATGGTTTTAATTGGCGCAAGTATGGGCAGAAACAGGTTAAGGGTAGTAAGTACCCTCGCAGCTATTATAAATGTACTCATACTAAATTTCCTATAAAGAAAAGGTTGAACGATCGCATGATGGGCAGGTGACTGAAATTGTTTACAAAGGCGATCACAATCATGATCCAAAACCCCAATCTAGTAGACGTATGTTCATCACAAGCCCATCGACCACATCTCTCGATCGAGATGGGAGATATGTAACACGTGGCTCAATGATAAGAATGAAAATATGGATGGTAAACCGATGGATCTATTTAGCTTTTTTCAGAGATCCAAGGGGAAGAAGTGAATAACACGAACATTTCTTTCGCATCCCTCAAAATCGCTAGGAAATATGATTTTCGGGACAAAGCGAGGCCGAATAGTCATCCGGTTCAAGTAATTGGTGGTGTGAAAATGATGATCAAGCTACAGGCAGATAATGCAAATGAAGTGATAATCTGGTAGAGGTATATGGTCGATGCTACAAGGCACTATATTCAAGGAATCTGAGAGTATGGTAATGTGTCAAAATTAGAAAAGTTGTTGAACAGGTCGAAACATTATCCAACGATGGAAGCCATTTTTATTAAAAGGCTGTTCTTCATTCAAAAGGTAAATGTAACATGGCAGTCATCGCAAATACTCTGGAATTCGATTCATCTTCAGATTTAAAGAATATATGTGGTGGATTTGATTTTTAAAATATCAAGACCTTTTTCTAATTTCGGTAAAATGGCCAACGCATTTCCAGAAATTTGAGGGCAGTTGTATAGGAATTTGCAAAGTGGCATTCAAGTATTCGATTACCTATGTTGGTCTTATTATGAGATCTACGTTATAGGTGTGCTTTTGTTGGTCAATGTGTTTAGGGGAAGCGTTGTTTTGTTTATCGTAATAAAATGATCGTCTCCGCAATTTTGTTTGTTAAATGATAATTAAATCATTCCTTAATTGGGTTAATTGTTATCCCACTTCTAGGCTTATACTTTGCGCTAAAAATCACTTGTATGAGAGTCTCTGAAGTCGTGTGGAGGAGAACAGAGAGCTTTATTGTACAGTTGTTTGACAGAGATTAATTGAAGAGTACAGCTCTGATTTATAAGATTCCTGTGGCTTGAAGTTTAGCATAATGTATTTTCTCTATGTTTCATATGTATCTTGTAATGTTTTTCATTTCATTCATAAATCGTTTTCAGTTTGAATGCTTGAGAGTAAGAAAGGTAGAACTCAGTCATTGCTCTGCCCTTAGGAAGTGTTCAGACTTTGTGTGGCTTTCTTCTGTCTGAAAGGGATTCATCGTTTAATGCCCTTTTCAGCTATCTTAAACAGTCTTTCCACGCCATTTAATTTCAATTTAATTGTTAAACTTCACTCCTATCTTGCATTATGGAATAATCTGTACCTTTGATTAAACCTCTGCTCACACTGTTCTTGATCCCATACAGTCCAGAAAACCCCGTCATTTATTAAAAACCTCATTCATATCTATTTACTAGCCTAAAATCGGCATTCATTATAAGTCATCTCGCACCCTATTGTTCATTTTGCCGAGATAGACCCAGAGAGAGCCCTCTCCTGTCCTCGTAGGGCTAGCTACGAGGCTAAGCTTGGTTTGATGTTGCCTCAAACCTCGCCTTCCTTCATCCTGAGGCAGATTTGAGCGCTAACATAGGGGTGACCCCATGACCGGGGGAAGTTCTCTCGTAAAGGGTAATCAAGTCTAGATCCGATTGTCGATGGTGGACAAGAGTCGACATCGCAAGGCTGAAATCATTCACCGCGACTTCACATCAAATCCAAATCAATGCTTCATGGTGACTTCACCGTAGATAGATCAAAGAGTCAGACGAAGATGGACCGAACTGGTCGAGAGAAGAGGAGGCTCTACTAGCCAAGATCACATCCTGGTGCTCTAATAAGATGCCCAAGGTAGATTGGTCAAGGAATCTGCCTACGTTTAACAATGATGGTAAGAAAGATGCTTCTTTACATTTGGTTAGATTTCACATGCATATTCGCAAGTTAAAAGTGGATTTTCCTGAAGATTGCTTGATGAAGATATTCCTGGCCACTCTGGAAGGTGAAGCCCAATCTTGGTATGAAAATTTGCCGCTGGCCTGTATTTATTGTTTAAAGGATTTTCATGCCCTGTTCATTGAAAGATATCAAGTATCTTACCCATCATTAAAATTAGTTCATGACTGTTGCAAACATGCTTCTACTTTTATTGAAGGCCTTGAGAAATATTATGAAGATGATAATTTTATGGATGATGAGATCACGGAAGCATTATATGAAAATCCATTTCAGCAGCATAAAGACGATCATAAAAATTTGCAGCAGGATCAAGATTTTAGTGTGGTGGAAGATGAAGGAATTTTTCATTGTGACAGTCAACAGGAATTACATGAAATGGATCAGCAGTATGAGGAGAATCAATACACTCCTTCACTTGAAATCAATGAAGACAATCACTGTTTGAGCCAAAGAAAACAAAGGGTATTATCTCCTCTGTCTGAAGACGAGATAGATCAGCTATTGAAAGGTCCTGTTCCAGCTCAAGTTAACGCAGATCTGCAGTGTGCACATGGTCAAGAAGGTGATGGTGGAACTTCTTCTTTTTCTGAAAAGGATGACAGTCCTGTAAGCAACTTTATAGATCAGCAGGTTGAAGAGGTCTATATGGCTGAAAGTGATGAAAGAGAAAGTGTCATTTCAGATCTGCCCACAGAAGAAGACAGGATGCCGGGAACTCAAGTTTCAGTTTCAGATTGTGATAATGACCAGCCAGCTATTTCAGATCTACATTCAGATTGTGATGACCAAGAACACCTGGTGCTGAAGCCTGAAAAGGAGAGTTTTGTTGTTGAGATCATAGACAGAATTTTTTATCCAAATGTTCTCATGTCATCAGAACAGAGCCTTCATAAAGAGGTAATCCAGTCAATTGATGCAAAAAAAGATGACATCTTCATTCAAGTAAGTGAAACAGTTCCTTTGGATGAATTTATGGTAGATGATAGAGATATCATGTTTGAGCATCAAGAATCAGCTGAAGTTTCTTTCCTTATGATTGATAATGAAAATCCGGCTGTCCTATCATATTAAGATGACCTATCATATTTTCAGACTACAGAAGATCAGATCATTCAAGATTCCCTTTCAATTTCTTCTTCATATGTTTCTTGTGTTGAAATGTTTTTACAAGAGGAGATCTGCTCATCTACCTGTTCAGAGTTTTTTGAAGCCCAGGAGCATACTTTTACTGAAGTACATGATAAAGACAAATCAGAATCAGAAGAGAAAGACACCTTGTTTCTTCAGCAGGAGGTAACTCTTCATGTTTTTCAGGATCCAATGGCAGATTTGTTGCAGTCAGCAGTGAAAGTGATTATTGTTGTATTCAGTGATAAAGGAGATCATGGTCAGCTATGTTTTTGGATTCCTAGTTATCAGTTTGTATTGTTGACTAGGAGATCTGATCGGAAGAATCAATCAAGAAGGCATCTGCTTGATTGGTTACATTGGCATTATGATATAGTTTGATGGTATATTGTCTTGTAAGAAACACAAGCGGTTATGTACTGCCAGCAAGTTTTAAGTTCTAATTTCAGGTCTTGATTTAGTTTGTTAGAGTCAATTTTTTTCCGTCATTTCAATTTGCCATCGAGTCGGTTTGAGTCGAATTTCCAGTCAATAAATTAGTCGTGTCGATTTCTTGCAATAATGATTCCATCGCCCAATGGATGGAGGCACTGTCTGCTCTCCCAAAGATCTGAAGATTCTTGGCACCTCCAAGAAGCGACAGCTGCCATCCCCATTGGAGCCAATGTTAGACTCCGTCCTGTCAGTCCCTTGTCAGAATCAAATTCACCAAAACTCATTTCTCGTCATTCATAGTCATGGATGGCAAAGAGTCTTTAAGAGTTTTAGGTCTAGGGTCTTGTTGACTTAGCCGCATGAAAGGTTCAGTTTCCATTGCTAAGTTTCATAGTCAATAAAGCTTGAGAGTGTTTCTTCTTCAAAACCCTGTTTTGAAGAAGAAATCATCAGATGTGTCTTTGTAATAAATAGGTAAGTTGTCAAAATATTTCAAGTTTTACAGTTCCTCAATGGAACCAGCTTCAGCAACCCTGCAACATATAGAAAAGAGTTATAATTCCAACTTGGAAAATCAGTTAAAAGACAAAGGCAGTGTCTAAATGCAAAAAGTGGCATAAAATTAGAGGTATCACACATGCTGCTGGTTCGACAGAAGATCCTTGATAAAAGGTCTAGTTATTTGTATGATCAACTTCAAATTTCAATGGTGTAATAAATTGTTTTCGATTGGGCATCCACCTCTGCTTCTTTTGTGGACCCACTGCCGTGAGAACTAAAACGAAAAGCCGAGTTGAAATGTTAGAGTTAAGTTTGGAGTGTTTTAGAGCAGTGGATTTGGAGCTGGAAGTGCACGCTACGCGCAGAAGAGGCGTGCTACCCATATAGGGCGCGCTACGCATATAACACCCCCAGCTCGTGTTAAATATCAAGTGCACTACGCACTTGCAGTGCGCTACGCATTGGGTGGGCGCGCTACCCATACAGTCTCAGAGCTAAAAATTTTTCCCATGCGCCCAATTTCATGCCAAAGCTCCTCAAATCCGTTTGCAAAGAACTCATTATGAAGTGTGAAGGAATTTGTAGCAGGAGAGAAGGCTGGAACCGATAAGCAAGTTTGAGCAATCTCCTTCAAATGAAGAACTTGAGAAGTTGGAGAAACAGTGCGCAGGCCCACGTCCTTCCACGAATGCAAGTTGAGGCATCATCTTACCCACCTTTGATGTCTTCAACAAGTACAGCAATGATGCCACTTCAGATGGAATATATTGCAGGAGCTTATGGCAATACTTATGGAGTTTCTCGTCAACAGAAGATGCCAACACAACCAGAAAGTAATAAAACAACTCGGTGTCCTGAAGTGGTTTCACAATCTACTGAATCCAATCAGAGATCTTTACCACCGGTTTATCCTGTTGCAGAAAGGCCTTCTGATGATGGTTTTAATTGGCACAAGTATGGGCAGAAACAGGTTAAGGGTAGTGAGTACCCTCGCAGCTATTATAAATGTACTCATACTAAATGTCCTGTAAAGAAAAGGTTGAACGATCACATGATGGGCAGGTGACTGAAATTGTTTACAAAGGCGATCACAATCATGATCCAAAACCCCAATCTAGTAGACGTATGTCTAATGTTGTCCGACCAAATCTCTCTGATCAGGATGGGAGATATGTAACACGTGGGTCTGATGATAAGAATGAAAATATGGATGGTAAAACTGATGGATCTATTTAGCTTTTTTCTAGAGATCCAAGGGGAAGAAGTGGAATAAATACGAATATTTCAGATCCCTCAACATCTGCTAGGAAATATGATTTTGGACAAAGGAGTGCTGAACAGTCATCTGGTTCAAGTGATGATGGTGAAAATGATGATCAAGCTAGCAGGGCAGATAATGCAAATGAAGTGATAATCTGGTAGAGGTATATGGTCGATGCTACAAGGCACTATATTCAAGGAATCCGAGAGTATGGTAATGTGTCAAAATTAGAAAAGTTGTTGAACAGGTCGAAACATTATCCAACGATGGAAGCCATTTTTATTAAAAGGTTGTTCTTCTTCAAAAGGTAAATGTAACGTGGCAGTCATCGCAAATACTCTGGCATTCGATTCATCTTCAGATTTAAAAATATATGTGGTGGATTTGATTCTTAACATATCGAGACCTTTTTCTAATTTTGGTAAAATGGCCAACGCATTTCCAGAAATTTGGGGGCAGTTGTAATTTCCAGAATGTGAAAAGTGGCATTCAAGTATTCGATTACCTATGTTGGTCTTCAGTTATGAGATCTACGCTATAGGTGTGCTTCTTTGTTGGTCATCAACAGGTTTAGGGGAAGCGTTGTTTTGTTTTCAGAACAAATGATTGGCTCTACAATTTTGTTTGTTAAATGATAATTAAATCATTCCTTATTTGGGTTAATTTGTTATCCCACTTCTAGGCTTATATATTGTATTAAAAATCACTTGTAAGGGAGAGTTCTGAAAGCTGGTGGAGGAGAAATACAAAGTTTTATTGTACAGTTGTTTGACAGAGGAGTAATTGAATGGTCAGCTCTGATTTATAAGATTCCTGTGGCTTGAAGTTTAGCATAATGTATTTTCTCTATGTTTCATATGTATCTTGTAATGTTTTTTCATTTCATTCATAAATCATTTTCATTTTGAATGCTTGAGAGTAAGAAAGGTAGAACTTAGTCATTGCTCTGCCTTGAGGAAGTGTTCAGACTTTGTGTGGCTTTCTTCTGTCTGAAAGGGATTCATTGTTTAATGCCCTTTTCAGCTATCCTAAACAGTCTTTCCACGCCATTTAATTTCAATTTAATTGTTAAACTTCACTCCTATCTTGCCTTATGGAATAATATGTACCTTTGATTAAACCTTTGCTCACGCTGTTCTTGATCCCATGCAGCCCAGAAAACCCCGTCATTCATTAAAATATCTTTTCATATCTATTTACTAGCCTAAAATCAGTTCCCATTCTAGAGTCATCTCGCACCCTATTGCTCATTTTATCGATATTGACTGGAGAGAGCCCTCTCCTATCCTCGTAGGGCTAGCTACGAGGCTGAGCTTGGTTTGATGTTGCCTCGAGTTTTGCCTTCCTCAGCCTGAGGTAGATTCGAGCGCTAACAGGTCCTGTACTAGACAAAGCGCTGGAGCAGGAGTGTGGCTGTGTAACCCCGAAAATGACCACACAGAGAGCCACGCTGTCAATATGCATTTCAAATGCACGAATAACATTGCAGAATATAGGACATCATATTTCAGGGGATGGGATTAAGGTTGATAGATCAAAAGTTGAAGTCATCTCCAAGTTACCTATTCCAAATTGTCAAAGAGATGTTAGAAGTTTCCTAGGATTTACTGGTTACTATAGAAGATTTATAGAAAACTTCACTAAAATTGCATCTCCACTCTTCAAATTGCTTACAAAAGACTGTGAATTTAAATGGGATCCTGATTGTCAATCAGCTTTTGAAACTTTGAAAACAAGAATATCCGAAGCACCTATCTTGAGAGGACCAAATTGGAAACTCCCTTTCCATATTTCTACGGATGCTTCAGATACAGCTCTAGGAGCTGTGTTGGGTCAAAAAGATTTAGTTCCCTATGCCATTTATTATACCAGTAAAAATTTGACTCCCACAGAGTTGAATTATACTATGACTGAAAAAGAGTTTTTAGCTGTTGTTCATGCAATTAATAAGTTTAGACATTACATAACAGGCTATGAAACTTTTATTCATACTGACCATTCTACAATTAGATATTTAATGAACAAACCTGTTACTAATGGAAGAGTGACAAGATGGCTCTTACTTTTGCAAGAATTCAATATTACTGTGTTGGATAGACCAGGAAAACAAAATACAGTAGCTGATTTCTTGTCTAGGATTCAGAATACTAAAGAAGATTCTCCCGTAGAGGATAAGTTTCCTGATGAATACTTGTTTGCAGTAACTATTAAAACTCCTTGGTATGCAGATATTGCTAACTATTTGGTTACAGGGAAACTACCTTCACATTTATTTCCAAGTGAAAAACGAAAAATTATTTAGGAGAGTTCAAAATATTCATGGATTTCTAACGAATTGTTTAAAACAGGGCCAGATCTTGTAATCAGAAGATGTGTCAGGGAAGATGAAATGCCTGATATTCTTAAGGCATGTCATGATGAACCATGCGGCGGACACTTTGCAGACAAAAGGATGGCCTATAAAATCCTTTCTTTAGGATATTATTGGCCTTCCCTCTTCAAAGATTCAAAACAATATGTCAAAAGGTGTGACAGCTGCCAAAGAGTAGGGAAACCTACCCTTTCAAATGAAATGCCACTGCAAACACAGGTACTCATTGAACCCTTTGAAAAATGGGCTTTAGATTTCATTGGACCTATTAATCCACCATCTAAGCAAAAGAAGTATATATTGGTTTACACTGATTATGTTACTAAATGGGTAGAAGCTAAAGCATTAGTATCTGCTACTGAAAATTCAGTTGTTCATTTTCTTTATGAGGATATTTTTACTCGCTTTGGTGTTCTAAGAGAAATTGTGACAGATCAGGGGAGCCAATTCACATCCAATTTGGTGGAGAAGTTGATGGAAGAATACAAAATCAAGCACAAAAGATCTACTCCTTACCATCCGCAAGCAAATGGTCAAGTGGAGTCCACAAATAAAGTTCTTGAAAGTATCATCACCAAAAATTTTCATCTACATAGAAGAGATTGGGCAGAAAGGATTCCTGAAGCCTTGTGGGCCTACAGAACTACATGGAGAAATACAACAGGACATTCTCCCTATGAACTTGTTTATGGGAAAGAAGTCTTGCTCCCCATTGAGTTCCAAGTCAAGACCTTCAAGATAGCAGTTCAGTTGGGGATGGACTTATCATAAGCCCAAAAGCATAGAATGGAGCAATTGAATGAGCTAGATGAGATCAGACAAGAAGCAATTTTAAGAACTGATCTAGTTCAATATCAAAGAGCTAAATGGCATGACAAGTACATCAAAGAGAAGAAGTTTCAAGAAGGAGATTGGGCATTGTTATTTGATTCCAAGTTTAAAGATTTTCTAGGAAAATTTCAGACTCATTGGCTTGGGCCATATGAGATTGACAAGATCTTTAGCAATGGAGCGGTAAGAATCAAGACCATTGATGAGTTTCAAACTCCTCTTATTGTGAATGGCCACATATTGAAAGTTTATCATAAGCCACTCTCAAAAGAGGATTTTGTCAAAGTGTTTCAAGAGAATTCTGCAATCATCTCAAAAGAGGATTTTTTCAAAGTGTTTCAAGAGAATTCTGCAATCAGGCTGGTACAGAAGAATTCTTCTTCTTCACCAGCCTAGCTTTTGTTCTTTCAGTTTAAAAAAAAAAAAAAAAAAAATTGTATAGCACGAAAACCAATCAGTTGAGTCTTATCTACCAGAGAAAATATCAGTGTCGAGGTGCGACACTATATTTTCCAAAAAAAAATCTCTCTTTCATTTCACAAGTTTTGTGACCATTCACTCCATTCCATTCCACTTCATCCCACTTCATTTTCACTCCACTTCATTCCATTTTACTTCATTTCATTCCATTTCATCAATAAAATTCTTTTTCATGACCATTTCCATCTAGTCATTTGTCATCCGTTCATTTCCATTCACCAAAATAATAGCTGTGTCAGTTTCCGCAGCGGACATCTGTTTCCGCAGCTGACACCAGTTTCCGTAGCCAGAAGCAGATTCCGCAGCTACAACTCTGTTTTCAAAAGAATGTACAGCCAAATGTTATTTTCATAATCATGAAATAAAATGCAGGTGTGAGGATCAATTTTGAAGACATGGAGCATTCAAGATACCAATGAAGAGAAACTAATTGAAGACCAAGGAAAAAAAAAGGCAAAGATTCCAAGGTATGAGTAAAATTCATTTCAAATAGCATTGAAAACATATTTTTATATAGTTATGAACCATAAGCTCTATCCATTATGTGCAATGATTATATTGACAAATTCCGTAACCCTTTCACGATCTCCATATGATCCTCCCGCATTCATTCTCAAACGGTTCCATAATTAAACCCCCGATCTTCACTCATACTCCTATATTCCACCGGTGACAATGAGACGTAGTTGATTTGACCACGGACTCTTACAGCCGCATAAATCCATAGCCGTTGTTTAAACGTGCTCACATTTATTGTGCAGCTACCAAATTTCAAAACACTGTCGGATGTGTTATACTCTGTTAATTTCACAGCCGTATCTCTACCGTGCTCACGAAACCCCTCTCTGTTCTGTCTCACTCCATTTCGTTCTCTATTACGCTACAGTTTGCATACCCACTCTCTGATATCTACCTACAGTCATTGTGCTCATCTCCGTGCATTCAGCCGTTCTATTTCCATTGAACCCTCACGCAGGAAAATTTTTGAAGAGCAGAAAGAAGAATGGGTAAATTGCTAAGAGCAGAACCAGAAGGTCCTAAATTCATGGAGGGATATTCGCAAGTAAGGGATGTATTGAAGAAATAAAAGTGGCTGCAGTTTATCCAAAAGTTCAGAGGTTATCATAAAGAAGTGACAAAAGCATTTGCAAGGTCGTTCAATGGCCTAGAAGTAGAAATTGGAGACCTTAAGTTTGCAGTGAACGAGGCATCTATAGCAACTGCCACGAAACTTTTTCAAGAGGGTGAGCGTTGGTTTAAAAATAAAAGCATTAGTGATGAAGCCTGGAGAACAGTCTTACGAAACCAAGGTATGGACATAACTATTTTTAAAAGAGGAATTCCTATTCATGCATTGAAAGAGGAATGGGCTACTTTGCTGCTAGTTGTTCAAAAATTCATTACCTGTGAAGGCCGTTTTGGGTCCATGTATATGTACCATACCAGGTTGCTGATGAATTTTCTAGATAATCAAACTCTCAATCTCCCATATTTTTTATTAAATAGCTTGAAGAAGATGTCTGTGACTGTTCAGAAACATTTAGGAGATGTAGAACCACATCTATATCACCACGGTCTTGTAAAAATTTTGATTGAAAAATAGTTAAAGGAGAAGAAAGACACATGGGAACAATTTTTGATTAGAAATTTCTTTGAGGAACCTCAGGAAATTCCTGAAGGTAGCACAACAAAAAGGAGTAGGAGAAAAAGAATAAATGATGAAACTCAAATTACTCCTACTCAAGAAATTCCTGAAGGTAGCACATCAAAGAGGAGTAGGAGAAAGAAAACAAATGATGAAATTCAAAATAATCCTACTACTACAATTGAAAGAACTGATAGGGAAGAGAGACTGTCAAAGAGGAAGAAGAAAGAAACTAAGGGTAAAAAGCCAATAACACCAAAAGAGAGAAAAAGTATTGAGGCTATACATCAATCCCCTTCTTCCGAAGAAGAAGATCATCAAGTGTTATCTGAAAGATTAGTTTATCTTCAAAAACAATCATCTATGGCTAAGAAGATAGAGAAAGGAAAACAAAAGCAAAAGGACAGTGGTCCACAGCGTGTGAGAAGAAGTTCCAGACTTAAAGGGAAATTGAGGAAAACGCAAGTGAAGGGACCCCATTTCATTGATTTGGGAGAAGAAACATATGAACAGTCCCCAGCTGACCATAGTCCATCTCAATCTCAGTCAGTTAGTGAACCTGGTTCATTTCATTCTCATTCAGACATTGAACATAGTCCATCCCATTCTCAGCAAGATGTTGATGTGAGCCCTTCTCAGCCAGATTTTGAAGATAACTCTCCTTCACGGCATTTTGGGGAAAGCCCAATAAAAATGACACCTGAAATAGACCCCAAGCAGCAAGAAGTATATGATTATATAGAATCTTTGGAAAAAGCAGCTACAGGTCCCAGTACTTCGTCCATTCAGCCTCACACAGTACAAGATGATTTAGTCCAATCACTGAAACAGGAAGTCTTTGAGCTAGAGCTTTTAAATAGACACATCAAAAATTAAAATGAGACATTGAAGGAACAAAGTAAATTGGACAAAATCATTCATGATAATACCATGCTACATTTGGGAATATGGCAAAAGAAGAACAAGAAATTGAAAAGGAAATGCCATAAGTTAAGCAGAGCACTAGTTAACATCAAATTTAGATGCTTAATGAAGAAGCCGAGAATGTTAGCAGCACCAAGGAAGAAGAGGAGAGGATTGGATGTACTGGTTGAAGTGTCAAGGCACATGAAATGAAGAAGGATTATCAAAATTTTGGTTGCATGAGGACATGCAACACCTTCACAGTGGGGGTATGTTGAGTCTCAAATCTGCATCTTTTCCATACATCTTTCTAGACCTTTTTCATCCACCTGAACCTTCCAAGTTGTCAATATCATTGTATATTAATTGAAAAAGAGCATCTAACATGGTTTTTAATTATATTTTTGTGTATGCTGTTTGATTTAGATTTTGTTCATTTAGCTGCGGAATCTTGCCACTTTCCACAGCTGCTGCAACTTTCCGCAGCCATTTTGTGAAACTCTATGTTACAGGTGTCCTCAGGTAAAACGAGCCACGTGGGAAAGTCTGAAATGATGTGGACATGGATCGTGTCCTATTGGCTCGAGCAAATCCATCTAAAGAGGATGCGGTCAAAGGTGTCCAAATGGAAGTCAACCGTAGAGTCCCACGGTGACAGGACTCTGTTTCGTGTCACGTGAAGGTTCATATGGCCGTTTCTGAATTGCGGGAGACAAATCAACATCTGTACACGGCTCCATAGCTGAATTCAAACATCCACTCCTCATAGATTTACTCTTCAATACGGCCATGATCCTAGATTTGTGGATGTAATGGTCTACGTGTTCTCCATCAGCATAAACTTTAGGGAATCAGTTGTATTTCCTTTGTTATAAATAACGCGTTTGTATACGCATATTAGATTAGTCTTTGTTGGTTTTTATTAGTCTACTCTGTAATGTAATTACGTTGCACTTGTGTCATAATATCACCTTTCTGTTATGACTACATTTTAATATAAGAAGACTCTGTTTCCAAACGTAATTCGTACTTGAAGATTGTTGCCAAGGCTGGTGTAGAGGCCCCCTGCACTTGCCAAGGTTCTGTGCATTATTGTATAGTTCTTGTTTTATTTCTTTAAAGCTCATTGTGCCATAATCCATTCACATGTTTATACATTGCATCTTTCATTGTATATATGCTTCATTTCTGTTTATAATCTTTCATGCTTTCCATTTTACTTCTGTCTTTCATGTTTTATGTTATTGTTAACTGATCAGTGTTCTTGTTTCAGGTTATAAATAGGCAGCCCGGGCATTTGCATAACTTTTTGACTAATGACATGGAATTAATATTGTTCTGCTGCCAATTTTCTTTTCTTAGTTTCTGTTTAATTTCAGTACTGCTTTGTTCATTTCAGTTTTGCTCATTTGCTTCAATAGTTAGATTTAGATATATTAAATTTCTCATAACATCTTCATTTGCCTCCGAAAGCCACAGCTGGACTGATGGTGAGGGATTGAATTATGGATGTGTAGTTTGATATTAGTTTCCTTTATGCAAGTTAGATATATTAAATTGCTCATAACATCTTCAGTTGCCTCCGAAAGCCACAGCTGGACTGATGGTGAGGGATTGAATTATGGATGTGTAGTTTGATATTAGTTTCCTTTCTGCAAGTTAGAAATATTAAATTGTGCATGACATCTTCAGTTACCTCCGAAAGCCACAGCTGGATTGATGGTGAGGGATTGAATTATGAATGTATGGTTTGATATTAGTTTACTTTATGCAAGTTAGATATCAGTTACTCAAGTTGTTTATGGTTACTTCCGAAAATCATAGTTGGACTAATGATGAGGGATCAGAAGACAAGTTGATGTAATTTGATTTGGATTTACTTTGTTGCAATTTTGGATTTCTTTAAGCATAGTTTCTTTTGTGTTTAGACAGCAGC